>JADKLZ010001913.1:8586840-8600870 GCA_021533235.1 Biomphalaria straminea
ATATATATATTTTTATATATATTATGTTCTCTTGTGGGGGTATATATATATATATTTGTTTACTTTAATCTAGATCTTAATCTAATAAATTTTAACTGCCTATATATACGAAAGCTTGAATGAATAAGTGCATTTTAAAGTAGACGAAGTTTCCAAAGTATTTTTAAAAAGCTTGTTGTAATTCACTCTGTCTGTCTGGTAATAAGTTTTAACATATTTTTCTCCCATTTCACACTCTCGGATTGGTTGTCGAATTTGCCTGCGCAATTTGTGCCAAAATAAGTAGAAGTAGGTCACATTTATAGATATACGTAAATATAGACTGGGAAAAGGAAGTAACTTTATGTAAGTTGAAAACGTGTACATCTATTGTATTCGGATATCCGAATTATGAAAAATTAAAAAAAATAAATGATCTTCAGTCTTAGAGATTAAACAAAACTCATAGACATAAATAAAGTACACACAAACGCAATACACAAATTTTTGTTTCATAAAACTCTGTTATTGGCCAGTCTATATTTATGTATGTCTATGGTCACATTTTACAATTTATCTACCTTGAAAGCTCGTAGACATTGCTGTATTTTTTGTATAATTAGTTTAAATATGTTGTCCTAAGAGACGAAGCAAGTCACTCTATTCTTGAATATAAGAAAGAGTTCCTCAACGCTCTGTTGGTAGATCAAAATCAAACTCTTAAGTTTAACCCCGAGTCTCACCCTCACTCCCTCCGTCAGACAGGGTGGCGTGAACGAAGAACACGCCGCCCACTTCAAGCCTGTAGAAGGGAGCTCTTGTTCGCTATTGTTGCAAGTGCGATGCACAACTCTACATGACAATTTCAGATGGTAGATCAAGTTAAGCAGCTGAAAGGTTGATTGATTTTTGTTTGTTTGTTAATAGAAACTTAGAAATAAGTATAAACTAAATACAATCGGATCGTGGGTTGAATGGCAAGACATTGACGCATTTCTATGTCAGTGACTAGCTATTTATGTTTATCATATGATACCTGTTCTAAAAATACTCCGGAAATTGAAGACAATAGAGTTAATGAGTATGGAGGAAATGGGGGATACACAACCGAATTGGGAAGAAGTTAATCATTTTGTTTACGTCATTTACCAGAATTATCCCCACGTGAAGACTATTTGTGATTGGCTGAGGCAGCACTGGACGACTAACTTACATATCCATGACGTCACACAAGTCACACCAGAAACGGTTGACATAGTATCTGTCACATCAACCACACTTAACGTCAAAGGCCACTATATATACTACTTTTTTTTTTTTTATTAGTCACTGATTGCATAGGTGGATGGTTTACGATGGAGAGTGTAAGGCGGAGTCATATGACATGTTCATTTTTTATTTTCTCACAAACTGTTTGACAGCAATAATTCTTCTTTTTTCATGGAAATTGAGAAACGTTTCTTCGAATCTGGCTCATATAGGCTTACATGTATATCGGTGTTCTAGCTTTATCTTCAGAAATGATATAAAACACACACACACACACACACACACATATATATATATATATATATATATATATATATATATATATATATATATATATATATATATATATTGTTATAAACCTGGTGGTGGCACGGCCGGGGTTGGTAGTGGTATGTGTGTAGTCAGCTGACACAAATCGCCCCAGGCCAGATGAGCGGTCAGGCGTGACGAGTTACGACGGTCAGCCGAGACGAGTTGGTTCGCAAAGAATCAGCGTTGTGAACAGAGCTCAGTAGCGTCACGAGAATTATAGTCATCTGATCACATAGAAACGTCGAGGGGCGTTCTGTCCGGTTCGAGAAGGCTAGCAGGGACCCTATATAAAGAACGAAGGTATCAGAGGCGGAGAGACACAACTTCCCGATCTACAGTTCGTTACTACGGCTCAGTACAAGTTCGAGACGAGACAGGGAGACCCGTGCAAGAGTTGATACGGCGGTACAGCTATTAACGGAGAGATATTTGTACAATCTTATGTTACGTGCTGCCAATTGTACAGTATTGGTTGTTATTTATTGACATTAAACTTTTACGTTATTTGGAGCCCTGAGTTGTCAAGTTCTTTCAGTGGTGGTGTCGACTGGTAGAGACAGCTATAGTGAGATTCGTAATAATATATATAATATATATAGGCCTATAAATAGAGGCGTTGGCATTACATGGATAATAAGTGTTTATTAAGGCTACGCAACTCAGATTAGGCTACCGTCTTTATGAGATAACGTTCCTATCCTACATACTCCCCAATACTCCACACTTTACTAGATAACTCTTTGTCGTAAGAGTGTCACCACGCCAAAACTAAGATAATTTTATCTCATTAGGATTTTAGAAAGGCCTAGAGTTACGTACTATTTCGGGTGGTATTTCACCAAACGGGGTACAAATAGATGGAAGGATGGTGCAATATTCAGAAATTTACAATCTAAAGACACAATTCTTTTATTCATATTCAAGGAGAAACTAGAACTTTTTGAGAATGGATTGGGTTGCCTGATTCAGCCAAAAACCAATGACTTGCTAGAGTTTAAGTCTTTCATTCACTTTATTTACCTTTAATTTTACATGTCCCATCGTCTGTAGGACCGATGGGGCACCATGCACGATTTGTCGACCGTCCTTCTCCATTCCTCTCTACTTAGTTAGAACCAGTGGCGTAGCTAGGGTGGGGGGAGGAGGGGGGAGAATTCGAAAATCCCCCGAGCCCCACTTGAGGAGGACCCAAATTAGTGTTTTTTACATTAAAAATTAAGTATTACGCAAAATGCAGGGGCCTCCGAAAAGGTAAATCCACCCGGGCCCCCAAACGGTGGAACATTTCTAGCTACGCCCCTTGTTAGAACCTCTTTGAATGACGGGCCCGTATATTCTTTCACTGCCTCTTCTTCTTTTTTCCTGGTTCTGTTCCCTGAAGGAAGGTCTTTGCGATATGGCCATAGATTTTAGCTATTTACGACTAAGTGAATTCACGGCTAGGCGTCAGACTAAATTATCTTCTTTATTGAAGGCACGTCTGTACTTAATAAGATAAAAATAGCTTTTCACGCTGAAACATAATGGATGGCAACCGGAAATGATAAAAGTCAAGTCAATATTATAATCACTGTACTCGAGTGCTGGATTTTTAGACAATAGCAGGGATGAACTGATTTCAGTATTGATCTCGTCCACAGCCCATTATCCTGTTATCACACACTGCCGGATCACATTTAAGGGTAGTATCAATTCCATAAATTACATCGAGAACGGTGTTGGCAAACAATTTGTTTGGTTTCCTTTCTCATAATGTCTTGCATTAATTCGGATGATTGATTATTTTTGTTGCACATTAGGCCACCTTGTTCATTCGTATAACGCAAGTTTTAAATGAGTGGGCTGAGCGCTATCTATGAGAGCTCTTACAGTAAATTAATTGTGTGTGTATAATTTGAAATAGTAGGTAGTGCTTAGTACAGACATAGACTATATATATATATATAGCATTCTACACCGACTACGCCCGTTGATTTGTGTATATAATGTTTTCTTTTTTACCATTAACACCACTACCGTTTTTTGAAATATGCAAATTTGCATCCTTCGCATCTTTCCACTCTTGGACGGAGTTTTCTGTCAGGAACACCTTCCTCCCGTTTTACCCCCTCTTTTTCTTCCTTTCCGATGAAACGTCCCGGATTTTGTTGCTGTCCAAATCTGTTACCTTCAATTGGAACGATCCAATCTATATCGCTCACCAACAACCCACCTACTTTTAGCCATTGAATTCTACCATCACTTGTCTTCTCCCCCCCCCTCCTTTCCGCTTATATATATGCTTATTTGGTACAACATTTAGTAGGCGCTCTAGACTATCGATTCGATGGTCCATGGATTGAACTTTGCCCACTGTCATCTTTCCGGAGCCATGTTATTCTTATTGATCTTTCAAGGACTATTTATTCCTCTACCCAGCCAAACTTAAACAGGATGTTTCCTAGTATTGTAATAATGCGGCTTCAGAACGAGACAGCTGGGTGGTCACTCACGTGGAGACCAAAAGAAAATCTGCTGCCGAGGACAAGCGCAGACGGCAAAAAGAAAATCTAAATCACCCACCTGCGGGCAATGGTTATGCTTGCCATGGATGTGGCAACATATGTAGGTCACAGCTGGGGCTGCACAGCCACGGAAAATACTGCTTCCCTCATTAATCTTCGGAGTCGAAGACAAGCCTTTTTTATGTTTACAAAACTAATAGCGGGATGTTTCCTAGTATGTTGTAATAATAAATAATAAATCCCCACTCTTCCGTTTAAAAGAGAGTCATTGTTTCAATATCAATTTCTCGGCTTCTTCACTCATTGTTTTGTTAGGAGGACAAAGCCTTATAAAGGAGGATAAAAAAAGACAAAGTACTTTGGACACATTGATTTTTTTTTTTTCAAGTTTAATTAAGAGACCTAAACGGACGGACGGACAGACAGACACCACAAAACTAATAGCGGCCTTTCCCCTTTCGGGGTCGCTAAAAACAATGACTATTTCAATACACACACATTAACAAAACAAAAAAAGTTTTGTAACAATACTCCTTCGCGTAGGTGTACTTTGCTAGAACAAAGAATAAAAATTCAGAGCAGCAATATCTTCAGATCATATGATAATAGTTATCTTGGAAACAAATTAGATCTAGGTCTAAGTCTCTATCTGGGTCATTTTCGAACCGTCTCAAATAGTGTAGGCTTAACGGTCGTAGTATTCACTGAATATGTTTTGATAATAAAGGGATTAAAAGGAAAAAGAAGGTAAGTTTGACCAAATCATAGTTAAACCATATCAAAGCTAATCTATATTAAATGTAAAATAGATCAAATTAAAATATATCACTGTCACACTATATCAAAGTTAAACCACATTACATAGATTGTAGGCCTATATCAAACTTAAAGTTAAATTATGTCAAAGTTACACAATGTCAAAACTAAACTGCATGCATCCAAGTTAAATTATATCTATATTAAATTTAGAAATGCTAATAGTAAACTCTACGTAATAAATACAATGTAGAAGTTAAACTATGTTTAGTGTACACGTATCAGAGTTAAACTATATAATATCAAAGTAAACTATATAAAATTTAAAGTAGGTAGGCCTACATCAAAGTTAAACCATACCAAAGTTAAAATATGTCAAAGTTGAACTATATTAAAGTTACAGTATATTAAAGTTAAATTATATGAAAGTTGAAGTATATCAAAGTTAAACTCATTTAAAGTTTAATCTTGTCATAGTTAAACTATATCCGAGATATGGGGCGCCTTGGTTAAACTATACCATATTTATTTATATTTAAGTTGAAGTATGTCAAAGTTAAACTTTACAAAATTAAAATATTTTAAAATATCAAAAAAAAATATTTATAATTATATAAAAAAAAATTATATTTAATACAGATGTCACTAAAGTTAAACTGTATCAGAGTTAAATTATATCAAATGTAGGGTAAATTGTATCAAAGTTTCGGTATAAGTATAAAGTGGTGATAAATAAAAAATTTGTTAGGTTAATCTTGATCAAAGTTAAATTATGCCAAAGTTATATTTTATCATAGTTAAACAAAATCTCATTTGTACAATATCAAGGTTAAACCTACTCAAAGTTAAATCACATTTTATGTACAAAATGCCAAAGGTATTGAAATTAAACTATAAGTAAAGAAAAAAAGTCTTCTCCTTTGAGACCTAGTCATCGATAGTGCAGATGATGTAAAGTTTAACGAGAGTATCATGTGGCCAGCTCAACCACCTTTACATTTTCCCCAACTAAAGTCAGGTACTCATTAAGAGACCTTAATGGACGAATAGACGGACAGGCCACACAAAACTAATAGCGGCTATTTCCCTTTCGGGGATATCAAATGTAGGCTATATTATATCAAATACATATCACTTTATTTAAACAAAAACCCAGTTCTGCTTAATATTGTCTGCAAAAAAAAAAAAACCCACCAACCTTAGTTAAGATTACTGTTTCTAGTTTCTCGATAAGTCTTAGTCAAAATACTTCCTACAAGTGGGAATTATCAAGAAACCACGCCCTATTTCCAAGACTAAGCTAAAATTATCTCTTTGGGATTTAGAACATAAAAGGCTTAGAGTTATCTACCATTTCAGCCAATCTTCCTTTAAAACCAGCTTGAAACACGATATTTGACCGAAAGACTAGATCGATAACCTTGACTTTCAGTAAATGATTATATAGAAATGTATTTTAGGTTACAATAGTTGAGTCTCGGGAGATGTGTTATTGAGGAAGATGACATTTATGTACAGGGAGGGGTGCATGTAACTTGTTTGAGTCAAAGGATGTTTTTGTTATTCGCCTGATCTGTTTCTTTTTTTTTTAACTTCTTCTTAAGTCCCCAATACATAGAAACGTGGAAAAAAACAGTTAAAGTTTTGTTTCGCAATTTTCTTCAAAAAGAAGATTATCACAACCTACCCCTCTTCCAAAAAAACAAAACAACTTAAGGTACGGGAGCGGATGGAAGAAACGGGGTTTGAGCTCGAGACCATTGGGATGACCAGGGGCGAACTGGCTATATGGGCATTCGGGCAAATGCCCGGTGGGCCGGTACCCTTATAGACGGTACTGTTACCTAAAGGGTCTCATGAATGCCATTTGGTCACATATTGAATTGTTAAAGGTTTTATAATATTTCATTAACAAAGTGGCCCTCTGAGCGTCGTGTTTAAAAAGAGTCTTTTTACATTGTAATACTAATTTCTTTTAGCGTATTTTCCGAAATAATGTAATAGTCTACATCCGCAGATAGTGCTACTTGTTAAGTGCCGATCACGGTGTTGCGAGATAACTTGTCACAAATCAACCACCAATGAAGGCCCAACAATGATATAGTAAGTCGACGCCGTTTGAACAATAGAATGAACTTTAATACTCGAAAGGGAACCGTCGATGTCCTTCTGTAGCCTTATCCAAAATAAACAGCGTCTGTTCTCTATGTTGACTAAATAGTTTCTGACTTGTTTTTAATCTAACCTATCGTCACTTCCGTCACTAATGAAAAACTTACCCTAATTATCCCCGAAATAAATCTACACTCTAATCATGTCATAACAACTCCTCCCCCTCCCGCTAAAAAAAATTGTCATTCAATTTTTTCTACAGTCGTAGTCTTACAATGAGCAAGGGCCAAAAAGTATGGGGAAACATAAAAACAACAACTTGAGTCTTGATTTCGGTTCAACTACAATGTCCAAAACCAAGTTCTTCTTCACCCATACTTCACTAAGGAGTGATACTGTCCAATGTGGTGTCCAGTAGGTGATAGTACGATGCAGGTACAATACAGTTCATGCCGACACCATATGTGGGTCAAGCTAGCGACGTCACAACATCTTCAAGAAGTTCCGTTGTTCCTCACACGTCAGAACAGACATTTTCCTGGCATGACAAATGAACGTCGCTGATAAATAGAACAACCTGTCTATTTATAAACAACAAACTACACATGGGCAATCAGGCTTCACCTCGATTGTCCCTCAGATCTAGTCTAGATTACGCTAGATCTTAGTTACCTCTTACCTTTCACAGCCAGAAGTGAATATAACTAAATTACGAACTAAATAACTTAAATAAAATACACAACAAACTATAGATCTAGTTCTAACTTCTAATGAATGAGACTTTCGTCTGACAGTAAGATTCAAGACAGGAGTATCGCAAACACTTAACACACGACGTTACTAAAAAAATAATTACTAAATGATTCACAGTCACAAACACGACGAGTTTAACAGCTAAACGTATATATGTACCTCTCGCTAGATTACACCTAATTTTAAGGACCCCACTCCACCACGATTTAACCTGGTAGTGATAATCTAGCGAGTGGTCACTTCCCTATAGACTCTAATTATTCTACGGAGAAAGTAGTTAAATACACTTATCTGTCTCAGAAGCGACGATAACTTCACAGTCGGTCTCGAGTCTATTCCTCCCACGCTAACGTCTGTCCCGGCGGCAAGGCTCACGGTGATGTGAAGTCTTCACAAGCGCTCTGGTACGTTCGACGAACGTTTCTGCTCCACAAAGTCCTTTGGTACTGGTCTGCAACGGCTCCGGTTCTTCGGTGGTACGGCGTCTAGTTCTGGTTTGGTAATCTGTCGTCTGGTTCCGGTTCTTCGATGCTCTGTCGTCTGGTTCCAGTTCCTCGGTGGCGTAACGGCTGGTTCTGGTTCCGCCGCAGGTACGATGGTTCCAGGTGGTCGTCTGTATAACGTAAACTGGAACGGACTAACAGCAGATGAAGCGACTAAGTCAAACAGCGACAAAGTCAGAGTCCAGCGACAAAATAATGGCTATCTGGCTATCTAGCGTGTAGCACAGATTTCGCCGAGCCGTAGAGCAATAAAGCACTACTGTGTTTCAGTGTTGTAGGCAGCAACTGGCTCCTACGTAAACGTCCTTTGATGTGACCTCAACGGTCGATCTTGGCCTTGAAGAGGTGACCTTCGTTCGTTCGTTTTCTCACGACTAATGCCGGGCAGACTTATCTTCTTACGACGGCTTTGACAGGACGGTTGTTTTCTTCCCTTCTTCCCCACTGTAGTCTTCTCAAACTGTAGTCTTCTCGACTCGGAACTACAGGTTTCACTATGATGCCCCAACGTTTGGGCGCTGACAGAGTATAATGGTATCTCTCGTTACCTCCTAGATCTAGGTCTACGAGTTCAAACTCACTGGCTTTCTTTCGCCGACGTGGCTGTACGATCAGGGTCTAGCTGCAGACTAGGCCGATGACTCGAAACTTCTGGCTTCTGCCTCCTCCAAACAGAGGGCTTCTGTACTTCTGGATGATGATGCCAGTGAGTTAGTACGGGGTCGCCAGTTGTTAAGTGCCGATCACGGTGTTGCGAGATAACTTGTCACAAATCAACCACCAATGAAGGCCCAACAATGATATAGTAAGTCGACGCCGTTTGAACAATAGAATGAACTTTAATACTCGAAAGGGAACCGTCGATGTCCTTCTGTAGCCTTATCCAAAATAAACAGCGTCTGTTCTCTATGTTGACTAAATAGTTTCTGACTTGTTTTTAATCTAACCTATCGTCACTTCCGTCACTAATGAAAAACTTACCCTAATTATCCCCGAAATAAATCTACACTCTAATCATGTCATAACATACTGTAGGCTTCATCTTTTTCAGGCCTACACACTTAGCGATGAAAAAGCAACATAAGGGCTAGATTTCTTACAAAAAAATATAGAGCATGCTTACAGTTATGGATACATGATTAATTTTAACATAACGATTTTCTGAACATGTAGGCCTATAATTGGAGGCCCATCGTATTATATACAATTTATGGGCCGAAGTGTTAGAGAAATGCCTGGGCCGATTTTGACACCCAGTCCGCCCCTGGGGACGACAGTTCGAAGTGCATACCATCCGATATTGTGTTGACATAGATTCTTCTAGATGCTTATTTCCTCTGCTCCCATCTACGGGCTACGACTAATCTACAGATGCATCTTGACTAATCTTATATCATAAATTTCTTTTTATGAAAATCATATAAAGATTTTGTTTAAATATAGGTACCATATGTTAATTATAAGATAATACAAAGGTCCCGTTATATATTTTCAATAGTATGTAATAATAATAATAAGACTTGTCTTCAAGTCCGAAGATTAACGAGGAATGCAAGGTATTTCTCGTGGCTACGCAATCCCAGCTGTGACCTACATACTTTGCCACAATCAGGGCAAGCCAATAGGATATATAAATATAGAAATCTACGACGAAAAGAAATCAGAAAGAGAGTGAACAAGTTGGTTTTATACAACAGGCATGCATCGAATTTTCAATGTAACATGTAGATCTGTGACGTAGCAACTATCTATTGGTCTAAACTGCCCACAGGTTGTGACGTTGCAGGTCAGTATTCAGGCCTTCTATGACCATTGGTCTTGGTGTTATACTCGGGCCAGGAAGCCTAAAGCGTAAAGCCGTGCTTACCGTACAACATCACGCTAACGGACTCGTCTACCAGTAAGCCTTATTACTGTCACAAAAAAACACAGTACCTGACATAGCTTCTTTCGATACGGTATTTCGAATCCAAAAAGGTAATTTTAAGAGTCTTCATGGTAATTAGATCATCATATAGATACCGAGAAGGCTACTAAAATATTTAGTAACAAGTCTTCGTGTAAGAGAACTGGTGTGATCTCTGAAGCTGGCGCTAACATGAGAATCTCCTATCGCGAGTCCCCCCTCACCTCGGGCCCCACTCGCCATCTCTATAAGGCCGCCTCTGCGGCCCCTAGGCCCTAACACTATACCCTGCTCATAGTGACTTCTAAATGTAATTTTTTTTAAAAATACAAACATTTTTGGAATGTTCCAAACAAAAGCATGCAGACGATACATTGTGTCAGCTACCCTCAGTGTATACAGAACGATGTCTATCAAAAAGTAATTTGTCTTGCCCAAACCTTTGCGCTTCCCCCTCCCAACACTTGGTAAATAGATTTAAAAGAAAATATCCCCCAAGTAACTCTGATAAAAAAAAAACGTAATTGCTAACAAACCAAGGCCAAGGCCATTTTAGCTATTCCTATCGTCTGAGCATTCTGATAAAGGGAATTAATCTACGCGTTTTTTTTTCTCTTCATTATCTCTCGTGTGTAAGACTTGGCCTAAACGACACTGTCAACGAGGGATCAAAGCAAACATTAAAATAGTTTCTGTAAAACGTGATTATACTTCATGGTAAGAATTTATAACTTTAATCAGTTTATCTCACAAATTAAACTTGCGAATCACATTTATTTTCCAACTAACGTTGTAGTTTGAGCGAAGACGCAATGCGTAGTTGGCATATTTAAAAAAAAAATAAAAAAATAAATATTCAATTTGGAATGCATGGAATAATACAGTGCTATAAAAAAACGGTTTACAGGCAGACATACAAATTTATAGATAGATAGATGGATGGATGGATAATGGATAGATAGAGCAATCGATAGATAGATGTATGGATGTATAGATAGATAGATAGATAGATAGATAGATAGATAGATAGATAGATAGACAGGCAGACAAATAGACAGACAGACAGACAGATAGATAGATAGATAGATAGATAGATAGATAGATAGATAGATAGATAGATAGAATATATGTATCGCCTTAATTTCCAGGAGGACAGTAAAACATTTCGGAAAGACGATTTCAAACTTAAGCATTACCCTTTGTTGCCAATCCAAACCAATAAAATTTACGACCAGCCAGCAAATGTCCTAATTTACATTAAAATCTTGACAATGCATGTATTTCCTTGCAAAACAAATACTAACAAATAAACCGTTTTCCTGAATAAGATAGATTACAACTATCCACGTGATCTCGTAGCCTATCGTTAAAACTCCAGAATCAAAGACGGTGTTAATTTAGATTTAGAATAAAGGGTTAATTTGTTCACGCCTTCTGCCTGTAACAGGCCGAGCGCGTGTTTTGTTAAGTGACAAACCAATCACGAATGCCCTTTGATAAAGAGTGCAAACAGTCATGAAGTTACATGTGTAACTAGGTTGTGAAAGAATTTCCGGTGACTTTATTGTTTTTTAGAGTTATAAAATATGCAGACATATTAGCATTAACCCTTTTGCGGGTGTTTATTCAAAATGTTTGAAGTGAATGAAAGACGATTTTATATTTGTTCTAAACAGGGTTATCAGATGTCTGGCAAAACAAACATACTCTCCTTTTTAAGGCATTGTCCTCCGTCCTGCTTTTATTAGTTTACAGTGTGAAAATGTCCGGCTATCATTGATTTACAGTGTGAAAATGTCTGGCTATCATTCCGTTGTTTACTTCCATTTTTGTTCATCGATTGAAGTCAATCCTTCATATTTTATGGTTTTAAACACAAACTAATTGACCTATAATAAAAGCCGATGAGGTGAAGCTTGGTGGCATCCTTCGACATGTCACTAAATATACCAGCAGGGCCTGTGTACCTATAGATTTAAGGCTGTATAAAATGAAAAAATTCAGAGTTCCTTAAGAATGCGATTTGTTTTTCTTTTCAATTACCGGGAATAATGATAATGTTTAAAGAAAATTAATTTGAGCTGAGCAACCCATAGTGGACCAAAGAGATCGAGTAGACTCGACTATAAATCAAATAAGAACATAAAACTAAAATTGGTTAGGCCAATAGAATATGCATCCTCTGTCGGGACCTCTCAACTGAAGAAAACATTAAGAAACTAGAGCAGACACAAAATAGAGCAGTGAGATTCATAACAAACGAATATTCACATTTACTAGAGTAACACCTTTAGTAAAATCACTAAATTTAGAAAGCCTTCAGGATAGAAGACTTAAGAGTAAAGTAGCAATTATACACAAAACACTGAACCATAATCTTCAAATACAAAAACAAAACTTAATAAAATACTCAGAAAGACACAAAGATAAAGGCACATTGTTCGTCCGATTTGCTAGGGCAAATCAGTACAAATGCTCTTTCTTCCCCAGTGCCATTAGAGCATGGAATGGGTTGCCTGAGCTAGCCAGGAAAACCAGTGACTTGGCAGAATTTAAGTCACTGGTTAATATGCATAACTGTATTAATGACACGTAGGACATAATCATCTTCTTTTTTGACGTAACGTCTGTATTATATAAGATAAGTAGACTAATTTTTGCTTCATTGACAGACATTAGTCTTAGAAGTACGCTGAAGGTCGATCCCTCTAAGCATTATGCTACTTTTTATTGCAGTTTTCAAACTTTTGATTCGCTGAGATATTTCAACAAATGTAATATATCAACATATCAACCTAGCTTTTTTTAAAAAATAAAAATGTGTCCTCCTTTACTGTCCTCCTTTACTGTCCTCCTTTTAACTAAATGTCTGGTAACCCTTATTCACTAAATTACTATTGATTATTAAAACTAGCTATTTTTTCCCCAGGCTCGCTCTGTTATTTTCCTATATTTTTTTGTTATATAATAAATGGCATCTCTGTTGTTTTAATAATTAAGTGTCAAACTGCCTCACTGACTCAAATCAAGCGAAGTCTCTCTGTTGTTTTAATAATTCAGTGTCAAGATGCCTCACTGACTTAGGCTAAATCAAGCGAAGTCTCTCTGGTGTTTTAATAATTAAGTGTCAAGATGCCTCACTGACTTAAATCAAGCGAAGTCTCTCTGTTGTTTTAATAATTCAGTGTCAAGATGCCTCACTGACTTAAATCAAGCGAAGTCTCTTGTTGTAGGGCAACTTTACTAATGCTAAGACCAACGCTATGATGTAAGGCACATTCATGACTAATTTCATTTTGACTGGTCAAACGGTTTTGATTTCTATATAATAAGACTTGTCTTCGAGTCCGAAGATTAGTGAGGAATGCAGTATTTAGGCCTATTGTGACTGCGCAGCCCCAGCTAGAGGCAATGCATTTATTTCTATATAGTATACACATTAATACCTACTTCCTTCTCCGTCCATTCTACTTTATATATTAGATGGACACAATCTCCTTTCCTCGCTGCTAAGTGCAATATAAAAGCAATACATGACAACTCCTGACATTTGTGTTTGTAATACAATGCCATCAGGTGTGTTATTTCATGGCAATGTTGGTAAGCTTAAGATATTGATAACTTTATGACTTCTATCTGATATAACCTTTTACAGCTACTTAAGAAGAATAAAAGACAGAAGATAACGGAATTCACTGGCTAATGAAGGGCACATAACAAAATGTTATACACGTTTAATTTCAGGCCCAGTAATTCTGTCATTGTGCTCGAGAGATAGAAATCAATAGCTGTTAGCATGCATGTCTTGATTTACTTAGTGAATTGACTCATATAAATATGTATACTAGCCGAATCTGACCCGCGGCCTGCGGGTTAACCCAATTTTGTAAAAGAATTTCGCTATTTAATACAGATAAATTTACGTTTGTATATATA
>JADKLZ010001913.1:8608102-8627004 GCA_021533235.1 Biomphalaria straminea
CCGACAACCACAACTACACCGACAACCACAACTACACCGACAACCACGACCACAACTACCACCACAACCACCACTCCAACCCCACCTCCAACCACAACTACGACTACTACCACACTTCCAACAACGACCATAACCCCACCTCCAACCACGACTACAAATTCAACCACAACTACACCCTTAATAAGTACCACACCCACCATCACAACGACAACAACTACCATAAACAATTCTTCAACAAACACTACAGGTAATTCTTGTTGTTTTTTTTTTCACTAGCTTTTAACTAGCTACGCCTAGTATCTTTATCTCTGTTTATCAAGGGTGTGTTCAACCTTTGACATCATGGGGCCATATAAAAAAATCCGACTCGTGTGTCACGGGACGCAACAAAAAATATCAATTAACAAGAAAAACATTGAGCTTAATATAAAATTAAAAAAAATGAAAACGAATTTTAAAAAAAAATTGGTTTAAACCGGGTATTGAACCCGTGACCTCATCAGCGTACGTACGATGTTTCTGACTCGGCCGGCGGGCAATGTATACTTGTGCGATTATTTTTTGGCATGCTCATTATATGGACATCTAACACTAGGCCTAAAATTGTGATTTAGAAATCTTCAGATCTAGTCCAGACTTAGATCCTCTTCTAGACCAAGAATCTATATGTACTCTATATTAGATTTACGTAAAAATGTAAGCAAAGCTTATAAACTTCAATAAAATTGAAGCAACTTTAAATGTACTCAGTTATCTAATAATATTGATACACTAAGGCTGACTACGCTTTTTTTTTATTGAATAATTCTAATGATAGGCCCTTAAATCTAGACTTAAAAGACGGTGTGCAAAATTTTTCTAAACATTTATTTATTAAAATCTTGAATCAATAATTCCTTGCATTCGGAAATCCCTTTACGTGAGAGACCTTTCAAAAGCGATGTTTGTTTTAGATCATGGTGTAGTAGTCAAACCAAATTTACATTTAATCATTGTCACCCTGGGTTTATATAGTTGAATGTTACTGTATTACTGCGTTCACTGTAGGCGTGGAGGTGACATGCGGGTTCATTCATAAACTTGTTAATTGTAGACTCGTCAGGATCAATACTCTATATAATCTATACGTACTAACTTCACTTGTAAATGAGGAAATGACTCGTTGTATAGCAGACACAAATAATACTTTAATAAGTACAAATATATACACCACTTGTAGGAAATGATACACAAACTTCAGAGTCATTGAAATATATCCATAAACGAATGATTCACAAAATACTCATAGTAAATTAACTCCAGTCTATTATAAATAACTTAAACAACTTTATCAAATCAACTTCTTGTAACAACTACATTCTAGTGACTGCTTTAAAGTTTCTCTCTCAACTGACTGTTCACACATGATTAAAAGTGTTCACATTCTCACAACATGGTAGTGAATTGGATTCACAATATACTAACTGGGGTGTCCACTCAATGGCACCAACTTTGAGGTGGTGACAATCATTTTTTTACTTTGAAAAATTATAACGGTCAAACTAGAGTTTTCCTCAAGTGGCCAATAAGCTGGTAACACTTTTCTCAGCGACATACAGACACCAGTTACATTTCTAGAAAAATCGGTAAAGCCGTTTTTGAGATCAGCGTCCAGGCTTGTTCCTGAATGTTCCATGAAGTTCTGAATTGAATGGAGGCATCGTAAAAAAATGAGATATAGCAGACACTTTATTTTTCTTGGAAATGCATATAGGCCTATAGCGTGTAAAAGCGTCTAGATAATTAGCAATTATAATAGTGGGATGATTGAAGCTGTTAGAAATTAAAAAAAAAGAACATAAATGATGCTAAATGATAAGGCTTTAGGCATATCACGTGTCTGCAAAAAAAAAAAAAAAAAGAATGAGATTTTTAAAATCTTGTAAGTTGGGTCATTGCAAGAATTGCCAAGCACCTTTTTTTTTCTGCGTTGATTACAATATTGTTATTACCCCTTTCATCCCCCCTCCCTTTCTTTTTCTTCCGAGTAACAATCCTGTTTAAGCGAATGTATGGATTTACTAGGCTTCATAAAATTCCAATGTTAGTTCTTTAAATTAATTCTTAAAAGACGATGCATAAAATGTTTCTGAACATCAATTTATTAAACTCTTCATGGAATGTGGGAAATACTCGAAGACATCTGGTCCTTTCAAGATAAATATTTTCTTGTTATCTAGCCAATTTTTTTTTTACTTTGAAAATTTATAACGGTCAAACTAGAGTTTTCGCAATATGACCAACAAGCAGTAATTTTTTTTCCCAACAATTTAAAATATAATATAAAATAATTACATTAGTTTTTGAGATCCGTGTCCAGGTTCCATTCAGAAGGTTTTTCCCACTTAAAGTCTCCACGAAGTTATGAGTTGAATAGAGGTATTTTAATAAACAGAATGAAACATTTTTAACCATCACCAGCTTTATAAAAAGGTATTGGTTCTTGAAAAATTATTTTTTATGTTGTTTTTTAATAATATAGTTAGCAGTCAACCTGGATTAAAAGCTCCTAGCACGGTAAATTTATTTAAAGACATAAAATTAATAGTATTTGTTCACTTAATATTAAAAGTACTTAAATCTATAACTTACCGTGAATTCGGTGGCTGTTTTCTTTCTTAAAGGAATGAAAAATATAAGCCGAATTTTTTTTTAAATAGAATTTTCAACTTCTGTCGACACAAATTTAACACGTTATTTCTCCAAATTCCCATTCTTGGATCAAGTTGAAATTTTGCACAAATTATTTTTTGTCCAAGACAAAACATGAATCAATTGTAAAAAATACCAATTAGTTAATTAAATAGTAGTAATTAATTAATTTTGTTTGAGATCTACAAACGGGAAATACATCTTAAAATTTCGAGATATATGACAGTAAATGTGTTCTTCCTCTTAGATAAGTTTTGTGTGTTTCTACAATATCTGTATTCAGGTCAGAACTTCATGGAACCTGTAATGCTGTATTAGTACAGTTTTAATTAGAGTCTATGCAAGAATTAGATTTACTAGATCTATTGCCTCCAAGAGTCGCTTGACCAAACCTTTAATATTAATGTATATGAATCAGGCGAAGGACTAGAAATAGTTTTTTTTGTTCATGCTAAAATAATCAATATTTTTTTTATGAAAGAAAAATTCTAAATCTAATAAGCTATTTAAACAATGTCAATGACACAAACTTAATCTTCACTGTTGCCAACTAAATTAAGATGAATTGAAACTTATACCAGTATATCTTTACAATATTCCAATTTGTAATTCTTTAACTGTCAAATAAAATCTCCTTAGTTACCGCTTAATTGAAGTTTCCCCAATGGGAACCAAATTGAGCTTTTTACAGCATTTTTGAGTTTCAGAAATTCTTTTCCCCTGGCATACTGAGCTTCAGATTTTTTACCACCTGACTTCTACGGTAGAGTTTTTAAAAAGGGTTAAGGTGAAAAGGATGAGCCGATATATATTTTCTTGCAATCAGCATCATAGAAAAAAAAAAGTGGCAGGTCAAATAAAGTGCAACAAATGAACACTGGCCATTTGTACTAATGCTCCTTCTTCCTTAGTGCTATTAGAGAATGGGATGCGTTGCCTGAGTCAGCCAAGAAAACCAGTGACTTGGCAGAATTTAAGTCGTTGGTTAACATGCATGACTAGAGTGACATAGGAACATGCGTAGGACGTAATCGTCTTCTTTTTAGAATTAAAGTCTGTATTTTACAAGATAAGAGGGTCATCTTCGAGTTAAGTAGTTAACTTATTGATGTACAGCAGACGGGAGTATCTCAACAATTCTGATACAAGAAAGTCTTGAATAACTGTGTTAGCTGAAAAATTTTCATATGTTTACTGTCAAAAACTTTCGAGTAGGGCCCTATATATTGTGCAGACGCCACTCGCGAAAACGATAAACATTAAAGACCTAAAAATGTTTGTTTTTTTATTAAGATTCTGAAACACTGTGTTTTAGTTTGATATTTTAACTTTAGAAATATTAATTATGCTATTTTACTTGGTTTAAACACGCATAAATAGTAACGCTGAAAATATTTTTGAAAAAAATTGACTGGCATTGTAACTTTGCAAATTATATATTTTCATTTTATTATTACACCCATCTTTCTTTATACTCAAACACAAGAGAACTCTTAAAGGGGAGACACTGTAAATTGTCTTATCCATATAGATATATGTCTATGCCTATGTCTATGGTCTGATCACTTATACTTATGTCTATGCTGATCACTTTTAGTCTTACTCACTCTTAGATCTAGATCTATCAGTATCATCTAATTCTAGAAAAATCTATCTAGTCTAGTCACTAGATCATCTCCCTACCTAAGATCTATAGGCCTATGGTGTCTAGATCTAGAGTTCTTCGAACTAGATCTGGAATAATCTGGATCTATTAGTAGTATTAGTATTACTCAGCCACTGACTGACTGAGACTGACTCTGACTAATTTAAGAGTAGCATAAAACTAAAAGCATATGACATGATGCCATATCGGCATATCATCCATATGCCATATAATTTCTAATCTAGGACTAGATACTATAAGATAGTCCTTAGACTTAGACTCCTTAGCCTTAGGCTAAGACCGGGGTAAGAGGCTTAGGTTAAAGTTAAGTGCCTTAAGTCTTAAGTCTACGACTACGTACATTTAACTTAGAAGTTATATTACTTATATAAGACATAAGTTTAATCACGTTTACAACATTTTTATTAATAAGTTATAACTTATAAAGTACCAGATGATAGATCTTAATATTATATTAGATCTACTATACTCTTATATATAGTCTATAATAGTATATGCTCGATAGAAACCCTGATGTCACCATAAAAAAGTAAAGTAAAGTTCACCTTTCAGACCTTGTGGTTTATAGGGCAGATGATGTAAAGGTCATCTGTTTCTTTGGCCTATGGTTTATGAGAGTGTCATGTGGCCAGTGCAACGGCCAACCGTCTTTACTTTTCTAACTAATGTCAGGTACCCATTTAGAAGTGGTTGGACTCAGAGGCGTCCAAAGATCATGAAATGAAAAATCCCAGTCCTAACCAGGATTTGAACCCAGGATCCCTGGTTCGGAAGCCAAATGCTGTACCGCTCAGCCATTGTGCTTCCACACGTACCATACTGGTCGAGAATTTTTGGTTTCCCAGACCTGTCGAGACTGTGATCAGCAAGTCTGTGTATTAGACACAGTTTCTTCTTCTTCCCTGCAGTGGGGGCACCATGAATCAAAATTTGTCCATAGCCATGAGAAATATGATCCAACAAGACAGTGGCCTGTCCTGCACTGTGCTATAATGGCTTTCTCAGGCCTGGACATCCTCCACCACGAGGAAGTGTGGTCAGGGTGCCTCATGTCCTCCCAGACTTCAAGTAGCATTTTGGGACTTGGCCCAGCATTCAAACCACTTTTCCATTTCTGTTTTTTTAATTATAGCCAGAGCATGATGAAGACTCACATCCCGTTCAGTGTGTGGTGTTTGCCCTACCTGGTAGGCCAAGGAGTCTGCAATAGTGTTGCCAGTCTCACCTATAGATGTGACTCTGTACCCACTGCATTATAACAGGAATGCCATAGCACTGATTCATGTTGTGTGAGGCCATGATGACAGTGTCAATGGGGGACATGGTCCAGGGCTTTGCAAAGCCTTTAGTACAGGTTTTGAGTCAGTGACCACAACAACCTGTGTTGCCCTCAAATGTCCCTCACCGAGTTAAGAGTCAATGACTTTTAAGGTTTCACAGACTGCCATGGCCTCCACATCAAAGCTGCAAACACTACCACACGGTCCAAAGATTTTCACTGAGTCAGAGCCAAGAAACTTGAGGTAGGCTACATAGCCTGCTCTTTCAGAATCTATTGATGCAGACCCATCAGTATATTCAAAAATGATACTGAGCATTAATGGTCTCCAGAGCTAGAATTTGAAGGTTGTTAGATGAATGACTTAGCTTAATGGCATTAGGGTCTACTAGTTTCAAGCATATGTCTGGGCATTTGGTGACACCTTGCTCTCACTGTATTCCAAAAAGGGCCAGTGTTGCGGGAGTCCCAACTTTCAAAGCAGACTCTCATGTTCTCCTGGTACAGTGCTCTGCTGGTGAAGTTTGGGGAAAATGCTAATCTCTGACTGACATATCTCCTGCATGCTTGTCTGGTGTAGAGACTATGCCTTTCGGAGTCTATAGCTTATGCTGAACTGATCAGCTGGCGCCCTGGAGACTAGTGATGGGTCAAGCCATTCAAATATGCGTCCTCTAAACTGGTGGTTACAAAAAAGGTCTCCTGCCTCACTCCACCTTGGTGGATTAAATTGTGCCCTAAATGAGTGAGATTCTCTAGTGGCAGTAGATAGATATAGGTGGGACATATTTTATTCAGTAGGTTAGCTCTACCATTTTTAATTATGATAACAATTTTTCTTTCTTTTTCACACTGCATCATGAATGGGACACATGAATATCATGACTTTGTTGAAGCATATAGGCCTAAATATAATGATACAACCTACCTGAAATAGCAACTCTTTTGCTTGATCAAAATGTAGCGGTACCAGACCAAATAAAAATTTTTAGAAACCATTAAAACAAAACTGTTTTCTTTATGTACTTTTAAGAAATATAATCTTCTTTTTTTTTTTTTTTTTAGATTTTTAGGTTCTTATGGTAGATTTATTCAAAATTTGTAAGATCCTTTTTTCTGTATATAGATCTAGATCTATTTACACTCATGTTTTCAAGATCCAGGCTCCAATTCCTGGTTTAACTGATGAAGAATTTGCAAACTGATAAGATGAATTATGAAAATTGATACTGGATCTTCACTAATTAAGCCATTGTGATACAATAATTCTAGATCTATAAATATTATAAGTGTGCATCAAGCTATCACACAGGACTTCAACACATACAGAATTGCTGCCAATTCTAACTATGACTTAGAATTTAGCACTGCTTAAAATAAAATGTAAAAATTTCTAAAATATAACTTTTGTGACATCAGAGCCACTCAGTCTCAAGAATAAACACATTTAAAAAGGAAAACAGCCACCGAAAGTACTAATACTAGCTCTAGATCATTGTTAAGATTTATAATTATCATTAAGTTAATAAGTTCCCCTTTTAGACCTTGCCATCTATAGGGCAGATGATGTAAAGGTCATCTGTTTCTGTGGTCAGATTGGTTAATGAGCAGGGTGTCATGTGGCCAACACAATGACCAACCTCCTTTACTTTCCCCAACTAAAGTCAGATACCCATTAAAGTTGGGTGGACTCGTGGATACCCTAAAAATTCTGAATTTCAAAATCCCAGTCTTGAGATTCGAACCCAGGACTTTCGAATCAGGCTAGGAATCCAAGTGCCTAACCACTCAGCCACCACACTGGAGAAAAAAGAAAATCAGTCTTAGATGAATAAATAGAAATAGAGAAAGAAAGAACTGTATGATTCATCTACACCATGTTTATTTCTAACTACATGTAGATCTATATACAGTGATAAAGCCAAATCAGTTTAAGTTTTAGGCCAGATAGATTGTCTCAAAACAGCATGGCTAGAATCAGTAACTTACTACAGTTCTTCTTTGTTCTAATTTTACATGTTGGAGTGTTCAGATTAGTAATTCTATACCTGAGATAAATTGCCCAGTGGTTTCCAGATCAGGCAATTCTCACTATAGTTTTTGTTCTATAGTGTAAAAATAAGAGAAAAAAATGCTATTGTCTTGTGATCTCATGGGATCTAAATTTAAACAAGAAGTTTATACTAACTAAAGAAATCTCTAGGCTGAACTAGATTTGCCCTGAACCTGATATTTTGTTTTGGAGTATTGGATAGAATAATTAGGAATATCACAATTTCAGAAATTTCCATTGGAGTGATTTTTAGTTAATTCAGGGCTTGTAAATAGATTATTATTAAAATTAATGTAAAATTATTATTGCCGACAGCTAAGGAGGGTGTCCTGTGTTCAGCAAAACTGCCTACAGCATTTAGTTCAACCAAACTACTTTCAGGGACCTATTTAAGCTAGGAGGACACAGGGATGTTTTAAAAACCTTTTAACTCAAAAAAGCCTAGCCTTCACTAGAGTCCTGATCTTTGGCCCAATTTTGTATGTCATTATCTGTTTTTGTATACATTGAGCCTATTAAAAGGACATTGTATAGTACTATTAGTATGTTCCATTAGCCTTTAGGAGGAAAAAATAAGTTTAAATCCGCCACTGCTAGATCAATATGGTTATGTTGTTGTTTTTTTCTTTGTATAATGCTGGCTGTTTTTATTTTTTTTCATACAAAGCTGTATTTTGTAGTTTTTTTTTGTGTGCAAAATATTTTATTTTTACAGATTACTGCCAGAGTAAACCCTGCCTCAATGGTGGCAATTGTACAAGTAACCCAACAAACTATACTTGTACCTGTGAGCCTGGTTGGTCTGGAGTAAACTGCAAAGATGGTAAAGATAATTTTAGCTTATGATATTAAATAGTTGTTAGTGCAGCATTGGTAGGTTTAGGGTTTACAAAGAAACATAATCTTTTAGTTCCTCTAATAGTTGTTAATACAACAGTAGTGGGCATAAGATCGTGCACCTACACACCGAGACACAACACAGCCCTAAAGACTGATTGATTTAGAAACATATTTATTCAACAAACATCCTATCAAGGTGTATGTTACAACTTAAGATGTTTATTACAAATCCTTATCTCCCCCAGTGTTTGTACCTAGAACTTAGCAGCTAAGTAAAACAATCTTATCAACCTCACATCCATGTAAAACACACAGTTGTAATGTAGGCCTACAGAGTGTGCTGTAAGATTTAAAGTTTCTTTCAGGCACCTAAAAATAGAACTTTAATCTGATTAGCTTCAAAAGTCTCTTATCTCTTAGACTTATTTTTAGTTTCCCCTCTTTCTCAAGACTCTTAACATTTTTCTGTATCAGAGGAACCTATCCTGGATACCTGAATTTTTAATGATTTTATGGGAATGCATTGATTAAACTTAAACTTAATCAACACATTCCAACACTTTTTTTTCTTTGCCTGGTTGTGTGGTATGTCCTCTGGACTGTCATCCTTATAGTCCCCTGTTCAAACCCTGCTTGCCACCATTCCTTACTCTGTCCTGCAGAAGGTTTGGGTTAGGACTTACCTTTTTTTTTTTTTGTTTTTAAAAAGTTACAAGGGAACATTTTTTTAAAATCTGATCTCTGAGTAAAGCATGATTAGTTGATTCTTAATAGTCCACAGCAGTCTGATTCAGCGCCGATGTCAATTCATATCATTAATGTATATTGTAGTGCCTATATTTGTAGAATGTAGACAGGCTGAAATTGTACAGTATGAAATCATGTTCTGTATTTTAATGATTTTTTTTATCAATATTTTTTTTTCTTTTTCTTTTTCATCTATTGTTTATTTTATACCCTTCAATGTCTAAGAGAATATATCAGTAGATGATACATTTTTTTAGATATATGTGTATACGTTTAAATTCTTTGAAGTAAGATCACCTTAGTTACCCAACGCTTTCTGCAAACTGATACCCTTCCTGGTATCATAACCGTTGGACTATCAACTGTACTAAGTTCTCATTTTTTCAAGGGTTCAGAATTTTGAAGATGATTATGATTTTGTTTCTTTAGCCACCTACTGCACACCATCACCATGTGCTTATGGAATATGCCAAGCAAGTCGAACAAATTATACCTGTGTTTGTCAAAGTAATTATCAAGGGAGAAATTGTACTGAAGGTATGAAACATTAAATCAAAGCAAAAACAGTTGAACATATTTCTTTTAAACTTACTAATACAGATAATCTAGTTATTTCTAAGTCTTGGTTCAGTTTGTTTTTCTAGATAATATATATAGGATTATATTTAACTTAAACTATATCAAACTAGTACAGTAGTCCTCAGAAGCTAACAATAATCAGGTCATTCTGTATTTTAAATCTTGTTGAATTGATGCTACTCTTTGAAATGGACAAGCTCTCATCCAAATCACAAGAAAGATGATGCCTATTATAAACTATCCTGACAAGATCAACATTTTGATTCAAGACCAGACACAACAGAATGAGACAACATATCTACCTTAAGCTCAAAATTGGAACCAGTGAAATCTGCCCATGCGGAGTGTCACCAGAGAATGCTGACATGTTCTTCAAAACTATTCTCTTTACCATGATGACCTCAAAAGACACTGGCCCCAAAACACCCCAATAGAAAGAAAACTATATGGAGAGCTCTCTGATTTGGAAAGCACTGCACAGTTCATCTCTTTTATTGGTCTAGTCATCTGAATGCTCCAACATAAAAATAAGAATGAGAAAAAAAAAACATAGAAGCTACTACTTATTGAAGCAAGTCTTACTTTCAAAGAATTACTGCATACTGCTAGTATTTATATGTTCTTTGATGATTATACCTAGCTGTGATATATTGCTAAAGAAGAATACAAAAATCTGTAGTAACAAAAAACCTAGGTGAAAAGAAAACATATGTTATGTAGTAAGTGAACAATCATTAGCCACTATATAAGAACCAACTTGAGAATAGACTCACTTACAAGATGACTTTTTGCTCACTTAGACTTACTTTCCCTTCTGTTTTGGCACATTTGGGAGCAAACTGTTTCTATAGAAATTGGCCTCCAGCAATGTTTCGAATGTCTTCCCAACTGGTATAATCTGCCGGAGGTCTACCTTGAAGGTGTCCTGCCATGTCATATAATCGCAGCTGTAATATTTTTTGAACATTGAAACAAAAAATCCCTTTTGTTAAATGCATTAATATTGAATTGTCTTCTTTTGTTTCCAACCTATCAGATGTTGATGAATGTAGTTACTTGAAGAAGCCTTGTACAGGGCATCTTAACACAGAATGTCACAACACTAATGGATCATTTGAGTGCCGCTGTGTGCCTTTTTATGAGGATATTGATGGACAATGCCAAAGTAGTTTTTGTTTTTATTTTTTAAAATTAAAGCTAAGTAACAAAACCAAGAAGGTGTTTGAAAAGCATAAAAATCATAGATGATATCAGTCAATGAGTCTTTGTATAAAGATGAAAAGAAGCCAGAAAGATATTTAGCCTATCATTCCTTTTTTTTTTTATTTTAGCCTTGAAAGAATTATTGTGTAGTTTTAGAGTGCTACACTTTTTTATTTATTTTTATGATAGCTTTTATATAGCACTACTTTCATGCTTATAGAATGCTTAGAGTGCTATGATCCAAACTCATTTAAGGACCAGTGAGGGGGGATATCTGGTAGGTTTTCCATGCTGCCTTTTGGGCACTCAGTAAACTTAACTCTGCTCCAGTTGGGTGTCGAACCTCAAGCCAAGTTCAAGCCTACTTAGCCTCTCGAGTCATATCTTTATTCTTAAAATTAATATATATATATATTATATATATATATATATATATATATATTTTGTGACTGTACACACCAGTATGGCATACCATTACCTTTTTGAATGTGGGGAAAATATTATGACTTGTATTTTAACATTTATTATTAATTTATTAGTAGTTAAAAGTTAGGCAATCAATCACTGAGTACCGGCACCTATCTTTTTATAAATAATATGTTTAAAAATATGTATAATTCTAAAATAATTATAAATTAATAATAAAATCTAAATAGTTACAGTCTAAATTGTATTTTTTTCAGGAGCTACATTGTGGCCTGAGTACAATTCTACTTATTTGGTTAAGTTAAATGGTTCTTATCCCCAAACCATTCCATTGCAGTTTCCTTTTGGATTTCCATTTTACAACAGAGTTTATAGGCAGATTAATGTGAGTATTAAAAATCTCTCCATACAGTGTAACTTGTTTGAAAAACTCAGAAAGGATGATACAAGAAGTAAACTCTAAATGTACCATACTTTCCTGAAGCTTTATTTTAATGGGAACTGGGGTCATTCTTCTAAGGCTGATCACTATGTTAAATCAATTACCATGTCTTAAAAAAGACTAGCCTTATCTAATAGACTATGCCTTCAGGTTTGATTGAAGTTTAAAGATAGAATTATTATCATCATTATTTATTAGCTGTTTATGGTATAAATGATAATGATACATTAATGTTGTTATTATTTTTATTTATGTCTGTACCTCTTTGTCTACACTACCTTATCTATTCTTCCGTCTTCTGGGCTGTTTGTAGCCCTAGCAGTTTAGTTTCTTATAAAACTAGTTGTACATGAAATTCTTGTTATCTTTGATTCATGCATTAAAGTAACAAACCAATTGCAGTAATTCAAACAAACAAAACAACTGTAGCTTACAGAATTACTAGTGAACTTTGTATGTTTTTATCAATGAGCTGTACATAACATTTTGAGGTATTTATAGATTATAGTACTAAAACAATGTAGCCTGTTTGTATTTACCTATATATAGCTTAGTGTGTTGGTCATAATGGATGTGGTACCACTGGGGTACTTAGAATAACAACAATTAAGTGTGTTTGAATAAATATTTATACATTCTACAGTTATTAGCTCCATAGGCAGCTATATGTGTTTGCAAAAGAAATTAGATTTTTTGAATAGTTTCTGATCCAGAACAGTAAAAGATTTAGAAATTCATGCATAATTTGTATAGATCTTTAATGCAAATAAAATGGTTATAATTTTGTTCAAGTTGTTCAAAATTGGGGGGGGGGGACAATTACTAATGTTTAAGTATGCTTTTTATACAGATTCATTGCTCCAAATTTAAAAAATGGTACCAAAAAGTGTATAACAATTTTTTTATGTTAGACTATTCAAAGCCCTAATCTTCAAACAATGTGAAAATATTTTTTTATCCAACCCACCAATTTTTTCTTGCATGTGCTGAGGCAAAATATTTCAGATTTGTTATTTCTATGTTTATTTTTTGATTTTCTTATTAGCAGTCTTTAAACTGGAGGTGGGATAGCCAAGGGGTTTTGGCGCTTTTCAACAGGCGATCCCTGGTTCCTATCCAGGTTAAGATTGATTAATTTCTGAGTCCACCATGTCTAATAAATAACTGACATTAGTTGGGGAATAGTTAAGGCGGTTGGTCATTGTGCTTGCCACATGACATCCTCGTTAACATCATCTGCCCTATAGACCACAAGGTCTGAAAGGGGAACTAGTCTTAACATTGCATTGATATCTTGCCCTATCTTTTAATTCCAATAAAATGACAAAGTTTTTCTAATTTTGCAGGCATACTTCAATGGCTTTGTTTCATTGGGAGATTGGTCTGAAATGAAAGAGCCACCAAAGTATTCTTCTTGGTCTTACTCTCCTGTTTTCCTTGGAGTCTATTGGGCAGACTTTGCTGAGGCTGCGTCCAGTGAGCTTTATGTTACCCAAGTAAGTGACAAACTTTCTATAGGGATTAAAGTAGCTTCAAATTGATCAAACTTCATTGGCAACTCACAGTTTTACCAACTGCATAGGTGTCTGGAAAAACAACAACTCTGATACCATGTTCCATCCTTGATTACACATCCAAAAAGGATGTGAAGGTTGACAATAAATGAGATTCATATTATTACATCTAATGACTATCATGACACTTTTCTTGGGAATTTGGGTACTTGACGCACTATGCTTGATCTCATACTAGATCCAGGGCTTGAACTGAGTTTGACATTCCTATCTATAAATGAAAAGGAATGGGCATGGGGCCTTATCTATAATTTCTCTTTAAACTATAGATTTTTGTATTGTATTGACTAACTCTAATGAAATGGAACTGCCACATTAAATCATAAGAATATTATCATGTTTAATTTTCTTAGGATGAAACCAGATTTCAAAACGTAGACCAAACAAGTTCCTTGCTCCAGTTTGTTGAAACTCACACTAATTTTAAACCTCTCAGTGCTTTGTCTTTTACATGGAAGAATATGGAGCCTAAAGCTGTTTCTGTGCTGCCACAGGTGAAATATCATTCTACATATCATTCATTTATAGATGAACAGAGTGTTTTTTTTTTTATTTTTCCACCCATAGTTGGATTATTTTCTAGATTTTGCTAAGTATATATTTATTTATAGCATGCTCAGTGTTTATGGCCCAATCTTTTTGTAGGAATAGAGGTTTTTAGGAGATTTTTCATCCTGCCTTCGGCGCTCATCAGGATTTTAACATTTCATTGAAATGTAGCATTTTTTTTTAGACAGATATTCATATTCCTTTAATTCTCCATCCTCAGAATTTAATACAATATAATATGTTTTGTGTTTTTGAATTATTTGTTTAAATATTATCATGTCCACTTATTTCTTAGTTTCTATTATGGTTTTTAGTAATTAGAATATATCTGTCACAGAAAGATGCAGCCACTATTTATTTTTCTGCCCAGTGCTTATATTACACTATCTTGTTAACTAGGAAGGCTTGTAAAAAATTTTGTTTAAAAGGAGCATGTCGGGAGGCAGAGGCGTCACTAGGCAGGTGCGGGGGGTGCGGTCCGCACCGGGTGACACCCGATAGGGGGTGACACCCAAGTGTAAAAAGGCACTTTAAAAAAATATTAAAAAATACCAACTTTAAAATGTGACAGAAGCAAAATGATAAAGCTTAGAAATTTTTGAATAAAATTATTCTAAATGGAAAAACTTCAATAGCAAGATTTTTTTCTATGATAAATAGTGGACATGTCCACAACGAGAAACTCGAGAGAAGACTGAAGAACATTTTTCAGGCTTTCAAATTAGGAACATTTTGGGAGCAGGACTTTAGCTTTAAAAAAATGACAAGGACGTCATTGCTATGATTGACGAAAACAGAGGATTATCTTGTATTATAGATTGCTTACTATCGCATTGTTTATAGCAAAGAAAAAGTTGGTATATGGTGGCGAACTGAAGAAGACTTTTCATTGAATAATGAATTTTTTTTTTTTTTTGGGATTGTGGAAATGTTATCCAAATATGAGCCAGTGCTGAAATAATAACTTATACGATCGCAAGTCAGCGATGAAAAAAAAAAGTTACTTTCCAAGCTTGTACCAAAAATATATATAAATGTTTTAGCAAACCACTTCAGGGATATACTTGTCAGAGATGAGAGACATAAAAGCTGCAAGGTACTCCTGGTATCTTGTATTACAGCACACCTAACACAGATCTCTGAAGTTGTAAGATATATTAACAGTAGCAATCGTAATGTTAAAATGACAGAAATATAGGATATTCCTCTTAATGTGGGCCAAATCTGGTGTATCAGTTCTGATAATTTAAAACGACTGAAAAGAGATGTTTGTAAAATGTTTTACTTGTTTCGGATGTTCCTTCAGAGTTGAAGATAGTTACTTCCTAGTCCAAACCTCCCGCAGGACGACGGGGGATGGGAGCGGGCAGGGTTTGAACCCGGGACCATCGATAAATCCAAACGACAGTCAAGCGTGCAAACCGCTCGACCAGGCAGACATCCTGGGATGGGCTTAACGTATCGATATGATGAGCTCAGGGACATAGTAATGCAGCTACAATGATAAGGATTCATGAAGAAGTGCAGGCAGTAATAAATGAAGAACAGAAAAGAAACTTGAATGGATGTGTACACCATTTACTTAAGCTATGTGGTCCAAATTCTTAATCGGAAAATATTTTCTAATTATACTTTCTTGGTTCTCTAGAAAAAGGGTTTTCTTTCTTTGCCGCTAATACTAATAGATAGGATAATATAATTAATGACAGCGCGTCATATGAACAACTCGCTGGTGTGCTCATGGTGTTGCTGTTAGACCCATAAAAGAAAGATTTTATGAAAGTGTGACGGCGAAAATCTTTGCCGTCTCTCTGAAAATACAAACACTAGAGGCGCAACACAGATATGATTGCTAGCTGTCTGTGAATACATGCATAACTTTCATTGCTTGACTTTCTTATTGGCAGATGTACTCAAAAAAATAAACTAAACACAAAAGTACCTTTAAATTAAAGTGTTAATTATTTTCAAAGTGGTGGCTAAGCTCGAGCACTTAAACATTTACTGTACGAAATATGTGAAAATTTAGCTCAAAATGTTATTAAGATAACTTTTCTTAAATCAAACTAGCATGTTAATGCAAAAGAAAAATATGTTTTAACAATATGAAAATATCAGGAAAGTATTTTAAGATTTACTATTCAAATAGAGAGCAAGATGTTAATACTGAGTACATCAATCTCTTTTATATTGGGCCTGAGGGCAAGATATGTGAACAGAAATACTAAACTAGAATACTAGAATGCAGCAAAGTTTTGAAAGACGGCAACGAATCTCTACCAGCCTTTGAATTAAATGCATGTTTACAAGGCGTCATGTGAAAAGAAGCTTTGCAAAACTAAATTTAACTAACAACGTTTTCTGATTAAAACATTAACTAACAACTTTCTGTCGTTAAAACATCAAATAACAACGTTCTCTCATTAAAACATCAACTAACAACATTCTCATTAAAACATCAACTAACAACCTTCTCTTATTAAAACATCAACTAACAACGTTCTCTCATTGAAACATTAAGTAATAACGTTCTCTCATTAAAACATCAACTAACAACCTTCTCTCATTAAAACATCAACTTAAAACGTTCTCTCATTAAAACATCAACTAACAACGTTCTCTCATTCAAACATTAATTAACAACTATTTTTTGAAATCAAATCAAGCAATTCTGTCCATTGAAAACGAAGTTGCAAGATATATTGAGTTTAAAGTTTTTTTTAATAAGTTTTCTAATTTGAAATCCTGAAAAGGAAATTAAATATTTATTTTCTAAAGTTATTGTAAACTTTTATATGTTCAAAAATTCTTTAAAAAGTTTTGTACCAATCAATATACTTTTCATTAAGTTGCATTTTTCATTAGTTGTCCTCATGAAACTACCACTATATGTGATTATAATATTCAAAAGTTCCATTAAGAGCTGTTTAATGTTTACTTAGGAAAGCATGCTCAGTTGGTTCTTAATTTCTTTCTATTTAAAAAATCGTAGATGTTAATATGCAATGATTAACGATAATATGTAAGAGAAAAAAACATAATCGATACTCATTTAAACTTTGTGGAGCAGCAATCAACGAACTGTATTATCGCGCAAAAAACAACAACTGAACAACGATAGTTTTTATTTGAAGAATAAATGGAACGCTGGGGGGGGGGTGACACCCTGATTTTACCGCACCGGGTGACACCCACCCTAGTGACGCCTCTGTCGGGAGGTACAAGACAAATATTTGTGGGTCACAAAAAAAGTTTAGCAGACAAAGGATTATTAGTGTCAAATTTTAATATTAGGTAACTCCTTATTTAAATTTACCTATTCAGATCTTTTGAACTCTTGGGCAGATGATGTAAAGATCATCTGTTTTTGTGGCTCATTGTTAATGAGGGTGTCATGTGGTAAGCACAATAACAACCTGCAGTTATTTACCCCCAACCAATGTCAGGTATTCTTTAGAGTTGGGTGGAGTCAGGAGCATCCTTTAAGTCTCAAAAATCAAATATCCGTCTTCACCAAGATTCAAACCTGATACCCCCCTTTAAAAGCCAAGCACTTTACCACTCTGGCACTGTGCCATTACTGATATGTTTATAGATGGCAAGACCGCACTACAAACAGCGATGTCCTTGCGAACGCCGGTATAGACAGTATAGAGGGACTTCTTATGATCCGACAGCTACGCTGGGCAGGGCACGTATCCCGTATGGGAGACGAACGTATGCCAAAGGCAGTCTTTTTTGGTGAGCTAAAAGGTGGTCGACGTAACAGAGGCGCCCCACGGAAACGCTTCAAAGACCAGCTTAGGCGTCAACTTTCCTTGGCTGACATAGAGGAGAGCACCTGGCTGCATGCGGCGTCGGAACGAGACAGCTGGAGGTCACTCACAAAGGCCGCGGGATACACATTTGAGACCAAAAGAAAATCTGCCGCCGAGGACAAACGCAGACGACGGAAAGAAAATCTAAACCGACCACCTGCGGACAATGGTTTCGCTTGCCCTGGATGTGGCAAAATATGTAGGTCACAGCTGGGACTGCACAGCCACGGGAAACACTGTATTCCTCACTAATCTTCGGACTCGAAGACAAGCCTATTATTAGAATATTTAATTAAAAATAACGTAAAGAGAAATTGACTGAATTAGACAACCAAAATAGTCATTATCTCATTGATATCAAAATATTTTTTGGACTGTGCCATTACTGATATGTTTTAAAGATTTTTTTTTTAAAAAATTAAAAATTATTAAAAAAAATTAAAAATTATTTTAAAAAATTATTTTAAAAAAATTATTTAAAAAAATAAATAAAAGAAATAGACTGAATTATATCAAAATATTTTTTGGACTGTGCCATTACTGATATGTTTTATAGATTTTTTTTAGAATATTTCATTTAAAAAAATAAATAAAAGAAATAGACTGAATTAGATAACCAAAATATTCATTATCTCATTGATATCAAAATATTTTTGGACTGTGCCATTACTGATATGTTTTATAGATTTTGTAGAATATTTAATTAAAAATAACATAAAGAGAAATAGACTGAATTAGACAACCAAAATATTCATTATCTCATGGATATCAAAATATTTTTTGTTTCCCTGTTCACTACACCAGAGAGCAACATTTCAGTTGATTCTTGCAACAGATGGAAATAGATCATTAGCCATCAGGAGTTATCAAACAGTTTGGAGCAAAGTGAACCAAGTGAACTGGCCACAGTTACTGCCCACCTATACATGGAGCAATGGGACATTAGTCAAGGACACTAAACCTGGTAAGACTTACATCTTTTCTTAAGGATGCAAGTTGATATTTAAGTGAATGACATGGGGCTTAGTAAGACTT
>JADKLZ010001913.1:8627014-8651720 GCA_021533235.1 Biomphalaria straminea
TTAGTAAGACTTGAACCATTTCTCTTTGATGCAAGTTGATATTTAAGCATTTAAACTTCAATTTTAAAATTTTTAGAAATATGCCATACAGTTTAGAGTTATATAGGTCTACTTTCTTTTTCAGAAAATGCAACATCTGAAATACTGCGATTTTTCAACCAGTCCAAATCCAATGTTGTTGAATTGCAACAGTGTTTTCAGAATACACAGACAGCACTGAAAAGCATTAAAGATATACAACAATCTTTACCCGATTGTCCTTGTATTTCAAAGCAGGTAAGATTTTTTTTTTTAATACATGAGCTATTAGAAAACAAAGTGTTTATGGGGTCTTTGCTTACAAGTTATCATGTTTGTCAAGTTTATTTATGTCTTCTTTGGACATATAAGTGTCAATTGGAACTTAGACCTTCCTGCATACAAGAGTTTCTAAAGACAATTAGAATCAACTTCAAGGCTAGTAATTAACAAATTATGGAAAATTCCTTTTGTGCAACAAAAACATTTTAGCCAGAACAGCAAAAAGTATGGACACTTGGTTGGCATTTCCCTAAATAAAAACCTATGTCTCCTTATATAGGCCTATATTATCTTAACATTATAACATTGTCTTTTTTATTCCTCTCTATTACCTGGTAACTTGATCTTCATTTCAATGTTTTTAATTTTTTCTACACAGTTTTTGTTTACAAACCATAAACAAAAAAAAAACTTATGCAACTATCCTCTAATGAAATGTTTATTTTTACATAGTTTTAATTATATTTTTAAAAAAATCTCTGCTGTAAATCATATTATTATCAGTTTTCCACCAAGAGATATACATTAGCTTGTAATTTTAAAATACTTATGAAAATTAAATTTTGAATGCTCATAGAAGTAGGTGCTCACAATTTTGAGTGAAAGAGAACAAAGAAAAATTCCTTTCTTAAACAATAATTTATAGGCTATTTTTTTTTCAAAATACTGTTGTAATTCTTTTTTTATTAATGGTTCCTTTTTGAAAGCTAGAAAGCGATTCACTTTAATTATTTGCAGGCCGAAGTGGATTATAGATTTGTTCCAGATACTCCCCAGTCTAAGTGTTACAGAAGCAGATTCTCATACAAAGTCTCAAATGAGACATTCTCTCAATATTGTTGCTACACTAAGTAAGTACTCCCCCTCAGTTACACTGATTGTAAAGTTTTATGGTATTTGTGAATGGCTGCACAATGCGGAAGGTTATAAGTTTTTATAATAGTTGCATGATGTGATAGGTCACCAGTGTTTATGTATGATCGTAGAAAGCATGAGGTAGCCAATGTTTATGTATGATTGTAGAAAGTATAAAGTCACCAATATTAATATATAATAGTAGAAAGTTTGAGGTCATCATTGTATATATATATATATATTTGTAGAAATTAAGAAGTCATCAGTATCAATGTTTGTGTATGATTTTAGAAATTATGATGTCACCACTATTCGTGATTATATTTCTCAACAAAAATAAATGATCTGTTTTGGGGATCTAAGCATTTGATGCTCCATCTGTTCCCATTTAAATGTTTTTTCTGCTTAACAATCTCCTTGATGCTTGCATTCCCTTCCATTCATTTCAATAATCATCAAATCAGTTAGCATGATAATAAAATCAGAAAGAAAGTTCTTTTCTCGATAACAAAATCTATAGAACTAATGAAGTAGAATCTTACCAATAGTTATTTGGGAAAACACACAGATAATTGAATATAAACCTAAATATTTGGACGAAAACCCAGATATTTGGACACACACCCAGTTATTAGGACAAACATTCAAATAGAAAATTGCAAAGGTAATTTCAGTTAGAATAAAATAATATGTTCATTTTGAATGTCTTAAAAAATCTGTGTCCATATTATAGCAATGGAGTCCTTCTGAAGAATACTAAAGATGCTGGCATTCCAAAGAATGATTCCTCAACTAATCTGTTAAACAGCGCTTATCAGAGCTGTTGTGAAAATGATGGGGACACCTGCAACTGGTTTTACACCCGGCTCCCATCATCTAACTGTTCCACTTACAGAGAAGCCACACTGGGTAAGTTTATCATTATCAAACTTGTTCATAAACATAGAGGACAAAACCAATGGTGACAATATCTTTTGATTTCTATGAAGTCTTTTTATTATTCCCTCTGTCTAAGGTACATGAAATTAATTAGATGACTTAATTCACATTCAACATGAGTTTCTAATGTTTCTAAAGCATCATTTTCCTATCACATTTAGTCCACCCAACTCTAACAACACACTGTTAGTTGTGAGCTGACCACATGGTACCCTCATTAACTATCGACCTTAACATCATCTTTACTGCTCTTTAGATTGCAAGGTCAGAAAGGGGTATTTTCCTTCTTCATTTTCTCTATTCAGGTTGCACATTCATAAGCAAAAACAGATTGGAACAAATGGAGCCTGGACATGGATCTTGACATAGTTTCTAATGATTTTCTGTACTTTTGGGAAAACAATTATTTGCTAGTTGGCCACAGTGGGAAAACTCTAGTTTTACTGTTATACATTTTTCAAAATAAAAAAAAAATAATTCAAATTCGGTTAGAGGACTACAAAATCTTTATATTGCATGATTATTTTTGCTAGTATTTTTGCTTGTAGGCCCTATTCATTTAAGCATTAAATAAAATAGTGTTCAGTAACTTTTTGCATACCGCCTTGTAAGTCTAGATATGTATGACTATCATTACAAAGTCAATAGCTTTATGCATTAATTTAACGGCTCTAGAAAATGTATAAAGGAAAAATGTAAAAAAAAATGTTCTTTGTAATATGTTTCTTCGTATAATTTTTTTTTTTTGTGAAGGAATTATTGCTTTTTAATAATCCGGAATTAAAGAACATGGTGAAAGAATTCAAACATTATTTTAGCAATATTTGAACACACAAATCACTCCTTAATTGTTTTGGAACCTGTCATAAATTAATAAATATCTTGGAATTCATCAATCAATTATATATTCATTACTAAGGCCAAATTTTTTATAGACATATGGCAAACACCATTTGTACTATTGAAAAAATATTTTTAAAAAATTGCGTAACCTCAAATCTGTTTTGTTTGTTAAAACAACTTTGAGATAAATCTGTTTCCAACAAATGTTTTTTATTAGAATGCTTTATTTGTGAAAAAAAGTTCAAAATTTAGATAAAAATTTTTATGTTTTTGTTTTAAATATCCTTTTGATGTTTTCAAAATTTCTTTAGTTGCTGAGTTTGGAAATTCTCATGTGAAAACATTTGATAGCAACAAGTACAGCATTCAAAGTATTGGTGACTTTGTGGTCTTTAAAACAAGGTAAGAGCTTGTTAATATTTAAACAATACTGCTAGTCTAACCATGTAAACTTATACTGCTAGTCTAGCCATGTTAACTTATTAAGCACTATAACAACCATTTCATTGAACAACTAAAACATGATTTTAGTTTTGTTTGTCTTTTTTAAAGTGTCTTTTACTTGACTGAATTTTAATCTTTTTATACAAAAGTGGATACATATTACAAGGAAGGACAAGCACACAAGACAACAAAACAACATACTTTTCGCAGTATGCCTTGAGAGTAAGAAAACTAAACGTAGGCCGCAGCTCACTACTTGGTTTTTACTAGATGGTAAAAAAAACCTGTATGACCGAGATGTAAAGACTCAATGGTTGTTGTCTTGCTCTATAGACTAAGTGGCTCATGTCACTAAATGCATGCTTTCAAACTTGTCTTTTTTAGTGGTATAGTCATAGACAGGAACCATCAGAAAGCATACTGTCTTTACTATTCATTTTACATACGACTCCCAACAAATGAAATAAATTAAAAAGGTGAAATATTTAGATTGGACACAGCCCAATCCCATCCAATTTTAAAGTTTAGCTCACTGCTAAAACTATTTTTTTTTTAATCATCATGCAAAATCCATTAAGTGTGCAAGCAGCCTTATATGTAAAGATATCTTTATAGATATTTTTACAGTTATTTATATACAGTTAATTATCATTTTTATTCTAGTCAGTAAGGTCATAACTAATACAAACACTTATTTAATAGTAAATATTTTTGTTTTTCTGAATAAAATATAATTGGTTTGATTGCTTACTTTAGGTTAATGAGCCTGCTGTCACAGTAATCTTCAAACCAGACAAAAATAATTCTTCATTCCTGGATGTCAACCAGACAACACCATCATGTCTCCCTCTGTCTGGTTGTAGTCTGCAACTGATAGACAACTCTACAGCTGCATATATCACTAAAAGCTGGAGTGTTGAAGTAAGTATATCACTGGATTGATGATGGCTGCATGATGAAATAATAAGTTGCTAAAGTTGATTTCTATGTGCATGTGAAAAATACATGCAAACTTGTACACTGTAACTCAGGTTTAAATGTAATTGAAAATGTTTTTTCAAAAAATCTTTTAACTAACTGTTTCTATTTATACATCAATCAAATTGACCTGCTAATCCAACACCAAGTGGACATTATCATACTATAATTTTCACCTTCATCAATTCCTTAGTCGGTTGAACTTTTTCTCAGTTACTGTCACTTGCCTTAAAATCTCTTCAAGTGACAGGTCTGTCTAGTCTTTGATCTTGTCTTCCCAATGCTTTCTTTGTGTAACTCTTCATCTTTATTTTGGTACTGTTCCCTGAAGTAATGTCCCTTGTGATATAGACATAAAGTTTTAGTTTAAGTTCATTGACAGTGGTCAGAAAGTCTTCATAGTGCTTTATAGCTATTGTGATCTCTTTATTTGAGTTGCATTCTTTGTAGGTAACACCTAGTATCCTTCTATAGCATCTCAATTCCATTGCTTGGATCATTTTCCATAGTTCTGCAGTTAGCGTCCAACTTTTGCAGGCATCTAAGAATATGGCCATGAGCAAGGAGCACATCAGTTTATGTTAGTAGTGTTAGTGTTAATGCTATTTTAAATATATGGCTCCTTTTTGGGTGCACTTAAATGAGTTACTAGTTTTGGTTTCATCTCGAGACGGGGCAGAATCTGGTGTGGCTAATCAAGCCAATTCTAGAGTGGCAGACTTTGCCACAATTCGTGCATGTATATGCATCTGATTCAAGGTTAACTGACAGGGCAGCTTTCTTTTTTTTTCCTCATGATTAAGGCTGCTTAATTTCTTTTGCTCTCAGCAAGTATCATCCCATCATGCAAAGTCTGTCTCTGTCTTTATTTTATATAGCAAAAATTTTAACTTATGACTTCCATTTTTTTTTTATTTCCTTGTAAGTGCCATTAGAGCATGGAATGGTTTGCCTGAGCTAGCCAGGAAAACCAGTGACTTGGCAGAATTTAAGTCACTGGTAAATATGCATGAATGCATGACGCGTAGGACGTAATTATCTTCTTTTTTGAAGTAAAGTCTGTATTTTATAAGATAAGATAAGATAAGTTAGTGAACAAACCTCTAGCCCACCTCTCCTGCAGAAGTGCAAGGGGGTGGCAGTGGATGGGGTTTGATCTCTGTATCAAAGTGATGACAGTCTGAAGCAGGTACCACTTGACCAGCCAAAACATGTTTATACAAACTGTTTTGCAGAAAATAGGTCAACTATTTTAAAAATACTTTGCTTTGTGACTTGTTACTAGGTGCACAATGATGGAGGTGTGCTGTACCACTGGGTATACATCTACAGCAATGATTTTACCACTACTGGACTGATGGGTACATTGGATTCCAACAACACTAATGATTTCCTGTTTCAAAATGGATCAACTGTGTTTGGAACAAGTGATGAATTGGAAGTCAACATTATCAACAAATTTGTGGACTCTTGTAAGAATATGCATGTTTTTTAATTCTAAATAGATAAAGAACAAATATGTATGACCTAATTAGAAAGACATTTAGGAACTCTTTGTATTTCATTTGGTAGATGAATTTCTCAGAAATTACAATTTAGAGATCTCTTTCTCTTGTTTTACTGCTGGACATATTTCTGCGAGATAGTGTTTTAAAAATAAATTCATAGTCAAATATTCATTACAACTGTGAAGATTTTGTTAAGGTCATCATTTAATTCCATAACAGTATAGCCTAAGTGTTTATCTAAGTAAATATATTCATGCTTGGATTTTTCTTTCTCACTTTTATAAACAAATTTAGGGAAACTGAATGGAAACGACTCTTTTTTGGAAGGAAGCCCAGACAATATTACCTTGACATTTCCAGTTGTGGAGAATTCTGTTTCAAAAATAAAGACAATTTTAAATAATACTGAGGATGAAGCAAAGGTAAATTGTTGTACAATAAACATTTCTGTTAAGTTTGGTATTTGTATTTTCTTCATTATTTGAACAATTCTATAATTATCAATAAATTTCAGATATCATTGTCAAGATTACAAAAAAGGAAATTCAATAAAGCTAAAGTTATTTCCATTATTTCTAATATTTTTTGTATATTAATTAAAAATAGAAAAGAAACCATTTCATTATACATGAAATGAGAAATTATTATTTTATGTTCTTTAAATTTAATCAATTTTATAATGTAATATTCTGATTCTTTGAATGAAATGGGCAGTTCTTTCTAGTCCCTTTTGCTGTCGTAAAGGTAGCTAATGCTGTTTAAATTATTCCAGTAATTGTTTACATTGCAAAAAAGGGTAATTACTTTCTTCACTGCTTTAAGATCAAAGATGCTCAAACTATGGAAATATGACTATTTCCAGCCCATGATGCAGTACTATCAAGCCCTGCAAAACCTCTGCTCATAGCAGTGTTTCTGAAACTTTTTCTTGAACGGAATACTTCACACATTCTGAAAATGGAACACATTGATTGTATTTTAGAGAGATTAATTCATATGGTGGCCTGCTAGTTAATTATTCCAGTAGTTCGTGGAACACCTATTCAGGCCTCGCGGAACACAAGGGTTCCACTGAACTCATCTTGGGAAACACTGTCATAGAGCAAAATGAAGCTTTAGAAGATCTGTTCCATTTCCTTGTCAACTTTTACCCTGATGCTACCATTGATATAAGTTTGAACCATTCCTTACCCCACGTAAAAAAATAATTTTGGGCACTGCTTATTATGATGAAAGGGCTTTATCAAACAAAGCCTGGATACGTGGGCTATGACTCCATTTTAAGTTTTAAGAGATATCTGTTTAGCTGCTTAGCAATAGCTTGGACCCCACACTTTAACTGTTGTCCAGCAGGTAGTTTTGGCTAGGGTTAGGGTTATCTGAAAATGTATAAATCTGTTCATTGGTTAAGTAATTCATGTTCAGATATTTTTTTCTGCACAAAAGAAGAAAAGATGATAATAATGAGAACTTTCTGTGTTTCAATAAAGGCTAAAGAAATTTGTGGAGATGAACTATTTTGTTGGCAAGAATATTCTGTAACAAAGTCAAATGCATCAGCTATCAACATCATAAATCAAATCAAGAGGCTACAAAGTCGACTGAATAGTATCAGTAAGTGAAATGCTTATTAATATATATATAACTCCTCTTCCATTGTCAAAGATGAACCAATTTCTAATTTCATCCATTTGTATAAATTTGTGTGTAACATGTCCAATTCCTAATCTTTTTGTATACATTTGTCTGTAACATGTCTAATTCCTAATCTGTTTGTATACATTTGTTTGTAACATGTCTAATTCCTAATTTTTTTGTATACATTTGTTTGTAACATGTCTAATTCCTAATCTGTTTGTATACATTTGTATGTAACATGTCTCATTCCTAAACCTTTTCTTTTTTGGCTTCTGATTGCATATTACTAAAAGTCTTTGATTCAATTTAAAAAAAAATAACTTCAAAATATGATATAAAAATTCATCAAAATGGATTTTTATTGTTTTGTTTTTATCTTATATTTTGAGTTGGGTGTTATCCATTGAACTTGCCTCTATTTCAGCCTATACTCCGCCAATGTTTAAAGAGATGGTCACGGTGCTCAGAATTAACTCAACTCGAGTCTACACTTTGAAACTAGAGCTGGCTGGAAATAAGACTGGTGTTTTTACACTGGACAATGTTTTACCTGGGATGAAATTAGGTTAGAAAAAATAAAATAAAACTACTTTGTTTTGTCCTTGATGTTTTAGAATGTTGTTATGTCTTTAAAGTTTGGTTAAGAAAATTGATATATTTTAAATCAAATCTCATAAAAGAGAATACATTTTGGTAGTGAGTAGGGCTCAACCCCCTGAACCATTTAGTGAACTATTTCAAAGTGCATATTACATGACCAGGCAGCCATAAATCTCAAAATATGTTTAAAAAAATGTAATCTCATTAGGTTTATGTAATGACCTTTTGCAATACATAATAGCTTAAATTCTAAACTTGAAATAACATTTTGATACATCAGTGAATGTGTGTTTCTTATAATAAGAAATAATGAAAGCTATTTGTAAAAAAATGGCAACAACTGTCAGATAAGATGTACTGTTTTTCATTCATTTCATCTTCATAATAATAAGAGAGAAATATTTTTATAGAACATTTATTTTCTGTAATAAACAATAAACATTATAACAGATATCAGAAATAGATTTTTTTTTTTTTTTAAATTGAGATATCACTAACAATTAACCTAGTCTTCAACATATTTTATTGTAACATTGTAACAGCATTTTATTGAGTGTTGCGTTTCAATGAAATAGTTACCTCAATACAAAGAATATATAAAAGAACCGTAGTGGCTTTTGCCATCATACAGATCAGAAAATCTATTGTTCATTTAGTGACTCATTTGCTTACATATTTTATTTTAGCAGCATTATTATGCCAACTCTCTAGAAACTATAGTGCACCACCTTGAGTATTAATGCAGATGCAGTTATTGTTATTGTTCCATATTTTAGGACAAATTTGTATAAATACTCCCTATTAGAGCATGGAAGGGGTTGCCTGCATCAGTCAGATAAACCAACAACTTTGAAGAGATTAAGTCCTATGGTTAACATGCATGACTAGATTGACTTAGGCACATGCTTAATCATCTTCTTTTGTGAGCTAATGTCTGTGTATTATAAGATAAGAAGAAGATAAGTATTTCTCAACATTTGATCTTATTGCAACTTTACTTTATAATTCCTATCAAAATACGTCTTGTCTCTATATTCTTTAGGTTTGTCAATGGCAATATCTTTTAGTTGGTTGTCTGCAGATAAAAAAAAGCATGCCAACTAATAGCTTAATTGCCATTAAGATCTCACTTCACATCATTTGACTTCATTATCTAAGAAATCTTGTTTCGTTTCTTTTACTTTGTCCAAGTTTTGAACAGTTCACATTTAATACTTTCACATGAGATTATGACATTCTGCGAGTAGCGTTTTTTGTTTTAATGTTTTTATTAATCACATTTAATGAATTTTTTAAAAAATCTTCTTTCAAAAGAAAATGCAACTTTCACATGGAATGTAAGTGGTAGCTTAGAAGATCTCAGGAAGAGGGCCTACCCTTCAAGTTTGAAGTTTACAGCTCAAGTCTCTCAAGGTTTAACTGCTGAATACAGACCTGACATCTACCTGTGTTTGTGTGGGGAGACTTCTCAGTGTGACTTCAAACACAACCCTGTGGATGATACAACTGGGGATCCAATTGGTAAGCTGTTTCACCATTTATTTTTTTGAGTTATATTATTGGATGCATTTAAAAATGTGTGCTATTCTCTGGTCTGTTTTGTTTTGCTTTGAGTTTGATTTTTTTCGCATGTTTGTTCATTCTTAAATTTATAAAGCCCTTTGATTTCACTTTTGATTATTATATTAGTTTTAATATTGACTCCAAATAGTAATTCTTTCTGTGTTATATGAGTGTCCTAATGCTGATCTGCCTGTTGTATTGCTAAGTAGGTGAGACGGAGACACAGTGGCTGAGTTGTACAGCACTTGGCTTCCAAACCCAGTTTTGAATCCTGGTGAAAACTGGTATTTTAACTTCAGGATCTTTGGGGGCCTCTGAATCCACCCAGTTCTAATGGGTACCTGACAATTCCTTGTCTCCACAAGGAATTGAACCTGCCCCCCCCCTTGTTCAAAAGCCAAGCTCTTCACTGCTCAGCCACCACAAACCTCCACGGCAAGATATGGTTTAGTCAAATTCTGAAGAGTCTTGACTGACACTTCTCATTAAGTGGCCAATATGAGAATGACTTTCTTCTCTCTAAAAAAAATAGTTACAATGTCAAAGTAAAAGGACCCAGTTCATCAGATTCTCTTCTTATCTTTTGTGTGAAAGACTTTGGTCAACTATGTTATGCCAAGTATGTCAAGACCACTTTGCAGTCAATTAATTCTGTTTAAATAATGTGTGTGTTTATATAAGTAGGTTCTAATTTTAAAATATCAAAGGAATTATTTTATACAATACAGAAATCTATTTACATCCACTCTCAGGCAATGTCAAAAGTGTACCATGCATTTGTGATGAAAAGAAAAATGGCAGGTACTGTCTGGAGAATGCTGACATCTGCAAAAACTGCTGGAATACATCTGGATGTAACACAACATTGGAGAAGTACTGCCTAGCATGCCCTGCAGGTTTTCAAGGAGATGGATTCCAATGTTTAGGTATTTTCAATGACCTGCCCTAAAGTGTTGAACATTTAGCACCTTTTTCTTCGAACACTATAGAAATTCAAACTAGACAAAACCATTGTTCATTTTTTTTTTATATACATCTACATTTAGTAGCCTTAATACTTTTACCATCATTTCCTTGTATGGGAATCGATTGGCAAAAAAAATTAACATGAATTCAATTGTACTTAGTTAACCATTGTTTATCACTTTGAGACGACTAACATCTTTTAAAGAGCCATATCGTGAAAGGTAATGCTCTTCTCAAATCGTAAGTAACTATTCTCACCCATTAAACTGCAGCTATACCAGATCTGGATGAAATGGTAGCCAGGGTGTACTTACTTCCAGAGTTTGTGTACACAACTTGCTTTAATGTTTAAAATGCATCCTTGTGTACTGCACATAGCAATCAATATTTAGACATTTCAATCTATTCTCATCTGTCAAATTATCAAGCTTCCAGTGTGTGTGAATTATTTTATAAAATATGTTTACTTTTTATATTTTCTGCAATACTTAAGAAGTCAACCTGTGTCTGATATCATTGTTTCCTATCCAACCTTACAATACAGTTTTAACTCTCTCATAACTGGCGATACCTACATTGATTCGACCCCATTAAATTAATTTTTGGCTTTATAAACTTTTTTTGTGTTATATAAAAAGAGCATGCATTTTTTAAATAATTTTATACCTAATATAACTTTTCCTGATTACATACAAAAACGCTATTGAAGTTTAATCATAACAGGGGTAGTGAACACACAAATGAGCTAAATGAATAATTCCATTGGAATGTGGAAAATAATTACAGAGAAAAAGAGTTAAATTGCTAGCAGATGTAAGCTGTATGATTGTCTCATTCAGCCTTATATTATGTAGAGAAATGTTCTTTGACATTGTGTGTGTATGTTCATAGCTTGATAACTCTAATCAAAGTTTTTATTTCTGTTGTTCAATATTTAGACATTGATGAGTGTGGCACAAACAATGGAGGCTGCCAGCAGAAGTGTACGAATACTTTTGGATCATTTGAGTGTAGCTGTCTTGATGGTTACAGTCAGAATGGAACAGTTTGCACTGGTATAACTTGTGTTTTATTGATTTTTAGTGCCATTATCTTGAATTGGGAAAGCTGGTCACTATAAATCATCATTTTGTGTTTCATACTTTGTTAAGTTAGAGTTCTTCTTCCATTCCCCTCTCAACACATCTTGGAGACAAAAATTAAACATTTTAAAGTTTGATAAATTTTAGTTATTGAAATGATGTAAGAAGCTGAATTTAAATTTTTGTAATAAAAATTTGTCTAAAAAAAATATTTCAAATGAGAGCTGGATCAGGATAAGGCCATTACAAGAGTAACATTGGTATTGATGCACTAAATCAGCAATTTATTCCTTTTGTAGCATTACTAATTGGGAAATGAGTTAATATAAATACATCTGGTGCATGCAGACAACTGGATATGTAGTATTAGTTTTGTGAACCCTAATATAGTGTTTTATAAATGGCTTACAGAAAAAAAAATCTTTACGAGAAAGGCCTATCTTAGTCAGCACAAGAAATAATTTTTATGTATTTTAAAACATATTAATGCTTATGGCTTTCTGTTTAAACCAACCCCCCTCTCCCCGAAATTCAGGTGGATTGTAAAGTCTCAAAACTAGTTTATTATTTACTGTCAAAACTAGTAGCCAAAGATGCAAACTCAATATTTTCCATGGTAATACTGTTATACATAATGCAACACCATTACAATAATATAACATACATTATATTACATATCAATCAAATCAATCATCTCTAAGATCAATGTAACATACAGATTTGATGGGTTTCTCACACTAGCCACATTTGACAAGAGTGGAGGTATGAAAGCCTATTACTTAAAAAGCACTCAACAGATGCTAGAGAATTCATCTATGGTGGAGAAACTCTAAAATAGCTAGCTATTGGCAACATTAAAGTTCAATGTAGCTATCTTCACATTGTTTAGTTTAATGTGAAAACATTTCTCAATATTTGAATTTAAAGTTCAAGATCTAAAAATGGGACTCATTGTTTTTTTTAGATATTGATGAATGTCAAAACCAAACTATATGTACGAATGAGTTCCAGCTTTGCACCAATTTCGACGGTTCCTACAAGTGCAGTTGTATGCCAGGTAGAATTGGGGAAAGTTGTGCCAAAGGTGAGTTTTATGGTGTTTGCATAACCTTTTTTTTTTTACGTTGATGCTTAAAATCTGTATCAGTGCTTTAGTGTCATTTTAAACCAAAGAGTCAAACATGCAAAGGAGTTTATGTTATATATATTAGGTATTTTTATTTTGTTATGATTTCATGTCAGGTTCCTTTTTTAGGCTCACTAGGGATTAAGTACAAATGATTACTGTGGATTGATAGTTAACAGTTATTGATAGCAAAAATTATTTTAAAGGAATCCAGAAAAACGTTATCTTTCATCAAAATTACAAGTTTATTATTTATAAAGGTAACATTCAGTACTAGCAAACAAACATCCAATCTCTTCTAGCTTATGATAACAACTGAATTATTGCTCTCTCTCATACAAGGGAAACTCACATTTAAAAACATCATGTGCATACTGTTCACATTCATACCCTGGGATAGAAACAATGAGATAAAACCTCTTTCATACCAAGATAGCAACAAAGAAATAATGCATTCACTCTCACTATACCTGCCCCTGAAATTTAAAAAATTAGAGTAGAAAGAAAAGAAAACAAAAATGATGAGATCTCTTTGATAATGATAATTACAGCTACTTTCATGCTTACAGCTTGCTCAGAGCACTATGGTCCAATCTCAATTGTGGACCGGGGGGGGGGTATCTGGGGGAAGTTTTCCATGTTGCCTTTAGGCACTCAGTAAACACAACTCTGCTCAAGTCAAGTGTCGAACCTCGAGCCCCATTCATAGGTAGCCAAGACAAGCCAAGTTCAAGCGCACTTACCCTCACAATCATGCTTCCCGCTATACTCTATTGTGTAATCTAATAATATAATTTCTATTTTTAAGCTCCCTACTCCTACTTGGGAAGTATTGTCATTCAGAATCCTGATGGTTGGACTAATGAATTATTGAACAATGCTTCAGCAGCTTTCCAAAACCTGGCCAAAAAAGTTTCCACTAGTGTGAGTGAACACAGAAATACTGTACTTGTTGTTATCAATAGTATAAAGAGCAAGAAAACTTTTTCTGTTTATATTTACATGATAGAAAGTCATGTACAAAATGACATATAAATAAAGGATGCACAAATTATAATGTTTAAATCTAAAAGTATCAATTTCAGACCTTCTGATCTATGGGGGCAGATGATGTAAAACTAATCTGTTTCTATGATTGAGCCTAACAAGGGTGTCATTTGGCCAGCACAACAACCAACCTCCTTTACTTCCCTAGATTATGTCAGGTGCCCATTAGAGTTGAGTGGACTCTAAAAGGGGGTGGGGAGGGCAGGAGTAAACAGTTCAAAACCTAATCTTCAATGGGATTTAAACTGAAGATCTCTTGGTTTGGAAGTCAAGGATTTTACATCTCAGCCACCATACACCCAAAGAGTGTATAAAAAATTAAAGGTTTTAACTTAATTTAATGATTTAACTTTTTAACTCTTTCTCTCCATAAGTATTTTTCATGACGCGACGGAATTATTCTGTTTGCTTATTCGTAGTTCACTTCCCAGTAATGATTAAACTTTAATAACTTTGTAATCAGAAAATATTTTCTTTGGTATAGAATTAAAAGGGGATCCATGATCTTTTTATAAAACACAGATTAGTGTTTATAAACCAAAATCAACGATGGGATGGTCAGTCATGAGAGAAAGAGTTAAAATTTTAACTCTATGTCAGTTACGTTCTCCATGGGCTGTTAGCAGTGGGACCGTGGGACACAGAAACATGACTTTCACATCATCTGGGTATTTTACCAGATGGTCTGAAAGGGTTACTTTACTTTTTATTTTATCATAGTGCCTTGAGACTACTTGGGGATTGAATGTCTTCTAACATTTGGTAAACATGTTACACTTTCAGATAACATCAGCACTGAATAAAACATTATCTCTTTATTTAACAAATGGTGTTGAATATGTGCAAGTATTGTCCTTTAGGATATATGACACAAATAGCACATCAAACAGGTAAGTGTGTACCAAGATATTTTCTTTTTATATAGACACACAGTTTTCAATGTGTTTCTAATGTATTTTAATAAACTACACAGATGCTTAAAGTGCATTCTTTCTATTTCCATTGTACTCGTTTTCTTCGATTGAATCCTTTTCTTCTCCTAAATATAATGTGTGTTATTGAAAATCCAGTAATAATAATAAGGCATTGTCATCCATTCTGAAAATGAAAGATGAGTGCAGTATTGTGAGACAATGATAGATGAGTGCAGTATTGCATGTTAAAATGAAAGATGAGTGCAGTTTTGCATGTGAAAATGAAAGATGAGTGCAGTATTGCGTGTGAAAATGAAAGATGGAGTGCAGTATTTTGTGTGACAATACAGACCTGCATATTATGCCACACCTAATGCAGGCATAGCCTTTTCTGCTGGGGGGTCTATTCAAGTTCTTGTATATATCTTTGAGGAGGGCTTTTCTTCAGGTCCTGCAACCTTCATAAGAGCTTTTCATTGTTTCTCAAAGCAGCCATCTGTACCAGTTTTTTTCTGTGTCATTGAGGGTAAAATAGCATATGAAAGGCTCTTTATATCCCCTCCAGGGGGCATCACTGTTATGCCATTAGATCTTGTCAAAAAAGATTGTCTTTAGAATGCAGTAATCCCCCATATGAGGTAGGTGTCTGTTAGACAGTAAATAGTGCCTTTACACCTGTCAAACCAACCTTCTTCAGAACATGACTATTTCTAAAGTACTTGCCAGCAACATGGAGCACAGAATTCTTAGATGGAAGAATTGTGACCTAACTGTTAAAGTTTAGGAGCCAAACAGGAGAGTGGTGAAATAGATTTATTCTTTCATTATTTCTAGTCTTGGGGACTAGAAGTGCTTAAGCCTTAGCCAGACAGTTGTCTATTTCTCTAGAGAGTTATGCATTATGCAGCTTTGGACACTGAGCTGCCCATCTACACAAAGTGGTTGACCACATTTAGGGCATGACCTTTTACACTGATATGTGTAGCTGAGTAAGACTTTTGAAAAATGTCTTCCATTTTGCAAAGGTTGATAGCCTTGTTACTTACCAATTGAATGGGTATTAAAATAATATTAAAATCATACTTTATATTACACCAGCCATATAGTTTAACCTTAGTGACCATATATATATATGTGTTTTCTAATATAATTTCTTTTACATTTGAGTCTTTTTTGTTTGGTTAATTCTTTTAACTTTGTCTATTTTGTTTGATTTTTTATTTAGTGTTTTGGTTGTTTTACTTATAGGTGTGAAACTTATTATTATTATTTTTATTGTTGCTGTTGATGGTGCTTTTTTGTTTATTTACAGCACCAATCTTTCACGTCAAAAAAGGGGTGTTTCTCAAGAGACTCCGATACTTGCCACATACATTATTCATCTACCCCAGAACATAGGAATAGCTGAAATAAATGAGGCACTGAAAAATACATCCCAGAAATCAGATTGCATAAAGTCCTGTAGTTTTTATGATCTACAATCAGTAATACAAAGTCCAAGTTTGGATTTGAAAAGTAAGATGTCTTTTTTTAAAGTAACTATTTTTAGATAAGAGTTTTAAGAAATGCTTTCATTCTATAAAAATGTTTTTGTTTTTTTTTGTTAAGTAAATATTTTTAGATTAGAGTTTTAGGAAATGTTTTCATGCTATAAAATGTACCAGTTTCTCATCATTCCTTACCAATCTTTCTGAAAACAATAGGTCCGATGTTCTGACTAGGGGGGTAGTGAACACATCTTATTTTTTGTCGTTTGTATGAGGCATCGCTCATGCACTAGCAAGCTCTGGGCACTTTGGTCCAATCTCTTCATGACTAGCAAGCTCTGTGCACTTTGGTTCAATCTCTTCATACACTAGCAAGCTCTGTGCACTTTGGTCCAATCTCTTCATGCACTAGCAAGCTCTGTGCACTTTGGTCCAATCTCTTCATGCACTAGTAAGCTCTGTGCACTTTGCTCCAATCTCTTCATGCACTAGCAAGCTCTGTGCACTTTCCTGCTACTCTGCCTCACATTGTACTCATTTTTATTTAATTGTGAATGACAAAAAATCTGTTATATTTTCATCGTTATCATAAATCCATATTTTAATATTAATCAAGTAAAAAAAGGACATTATTACCAATATTTCAAATTTAAATAATGTAATTAAGCGATGTTGCTTTATTTTTTTATTTAGTAGGAATGTTTTCAGGAGAGTCATCCACAACAAGATTGTCATTTTTTATTTCAAGAAGAAATTTTACTATATCTCCACCAGGGTCAGCCTTAGGCATTATATAGTTCGTCCATCGTGGTTCAATGATGATCAATTCTGTCATCAAGGGTGCTGGGGCTTAGTACTGGGGTTTTTTGCCATCTCATGTGGGTGGTGAGCCCAGAATGTTTGACTGCATAGGGCCTTCAATTGGTGGGGGTCTCACACAGGACTGAACCATAGGGCCCTGGGTTTGAATCCTGGTAAAGACTGGTATTTTTAATTTTGAGATCTTTAGGGTGCCTCTGATTCCACCCAGCTCTAATTGGTACCTGACATTAGTTGGGAAAAATTTAGGACAGATTTGTTAACTGTGAGCCACAGAAACAGATGATCTTTACATCATCTGCCCCATAGACCACATGTTGTAAAAGATTAACTTAACTATCGGCTAGTGGCACCTCCTTTACATGACTGCATTGGTCTTGTAGAATGAACAGACAAATGAAAATACCTCTCTACCCAGAAGAAATAATAGAATGTAGAATTGGACCAGCTCACATCCCAATTACAAGAAAAAAACGCCTATTATAAACTTTCTAGACATGACTAACGCATAATTTTTCAACTCAGAACCCAACCCAACAGAATGAAACAACATATGTTTCAGAAGCTTTAAGTCATGATGAGCAAAATCTGCCCTTTTCTGTTCTATTTACCAACTGTGAAAAAGTCTTTTTCTTTCCTTCTTTTTTTCCTTTTGAGGATATTATTAGCTAAAGAACTTCAAAGATATCTGAAGTTTTTGTATTTTAAGCTTTTGTATGTAAAATTCAAAGATATCTGAAGTTTATGTATTTTCAGCTTATGTATGTAGAAGAAGAATAATAAATAATAATCTTTATTATCCAAAAGAAAATTTGTCTTACAATTTGTGCCGTGGCATTTTACTTCTCTAGAGACGATCTTTTCCCCTTGCAAGCTCTTGTGTGACTAAAGAGGCCGATCCTTGATACACAGCTGCGATCGCAGGTTGGGCATATGTAGTCACCAGGCGCCGTTGCACTTTCACCCTTCTTTCTGCTTCTGTTGTGTATGGCATCTGCAATCAAAGACCCCTTCTTTATGCTCTCTCTCCAAGTGGATCTATCTTGTGCCACCTCTTCCCAGTTGCTGGTGTCGATCTTAAAGAGCTTCATGTCCCGTTTGCATACATCTGTTTAACGTAAGAGTGGACGACCAGCAGCTCTTCTGCCTTCTATTAGATCGCCATACAGAATATCCTGTGGGAGTCGACCTACTGGCATTCTACGAACGTGGCCAAGCCAGCCAAGGCGTCTGCTGCTGATAACAGAGCGGATGTCCTGGCAACCTGCTCTTTGTAACACTTCCTCGTTGGTTATCTTATCTTGCCACCTTATTTAAAGATCTGCCTTAGGCATCGGAGGTGGAAGACATTCAGCTTTTTTTCCTGCCATGAGTATGTACAATTTGTGCATACACCAAATAAAACATTATAACTATAGAAAACCAAGATGTACATTCACACCAGACTCACTCATAATTTACATGGGAAAAGTTTATATCAGATAGTTGAATTAGATTCCAAGATATCTGGTCACATCATGTATTTTCACTTGATGTATTTAGCATATCTGAGGTCTAACTGTATATTTACAGCTGACTTATGTACAATACTAGCATTGAATCCATGTGACGCACAGACAACCAGCTGTCAGTCAACTAACAATCAAATCAAATGTGCATGTAAAACTGGATTCCAAAAGAATCTTTATGATCCATTTAGCTGTATTGGTAAGTAGATCTAGATCAGCGGTTCTCAACCTTTTAAGCTCGTGACCCCTTTTAACAATTAAAAAACATATTTTCGATGGTCTTAGGCGACCCCTGGCAAATGGTTAATCGACCTCCAATGGGGTCATAACTCACAGGTTGAGAACCCCTGATCTAGATGCAGACAATAACTAGAGTCTAGACTATTTTAAAAATATAACATTAGGTTTAAAAATAATATTGTATAAAAATCTTTTTTTTTTCTTTCTTTAAAATATATGTTCTTTTTTTTAAATTTGTGTGTGTGTGTGTGTTATTTTAATATTTTAAATTTTGTTTATTATAAAAATATTGATTTACAAATTTGCTTTAAGCTAGTTTCAAATAGTGAATTTTATGATAGGCTAATGTATCATTTTTAACAATAACTGCTAAGATCTAAAAATAATTGCAGATTGACATCAAAACCAATGAAAAAAACAACAACATCCATTGTTCACATTCTGGCCTCTGCGAAATATATAGTTGGTGGGATAGTAAAAAGTACCCCTTGTGACTATTTAATGCATGAAGTAGACTTTGTTCCATTTATGTTTGTTATGTATAAACAATTATATTTAAAGCATAATAATGTGCTTAAAAATAGGGCTTATGTAAATATGCACCAAACATCTCATATTATAAAGACAAGGTGTGTTAATATAAACAGAAATGAAACTTTACATTATAAATGCGTGTTGCCTGCAGAGCAGCTATGGCCATTACATTTTCTTCATTTCGTCTTGTTAGATGTTGTATTCCTTGATAAAGTCACACTGACTGTCTAGCTGTGCGGGCATATCTCTAGAGGTAGAGATGAACAACTCCCACCCCTTTTTTATTTATATGGACATAGGTTTAATGTTAGCATATTGACACTCTCTAGAGGTCACGCCTTATGAGGGAACTGAGTTTGTTTACTTGATAGTAAATCTTAATTCAGGACTTTAAGCCATACACCTCTACATAGGTAAGTAGGCAATGAGTTTGCTTACTTGGAGACAAATCTCAATTAGGGGGCTGGTCACAGGCCACACCTCTACATGAGTGCAAAGTCTGCTTACTTGGATAATAAATCTCAATTAGATTTGATAGTGAATTTTTAAAATGTGTCAAGTAACTACTTATTATTATGGTTTTGAATTTTCTTTTTTACTTCTGATGCATACTTAGCCTCTGTGTATAGGTTAGGGTGTGACACATCTGACACCCATATGCCTTATACTAACCGTGCCCTATTTTTACAACAAACATGATAAAATCAGTAATAATGAAGATGTTAGTTACATACGCTTTTGCAAAAAAATAAAAAGGTGTGCGTGTGTTTGTATTTTTGACCTGTATTAAACACAACCTTTAGAATAAAAGCAACTTTCATTTTTTTTTTAATTCTACTGACTTTATAACAGAAAACTTTATAGTAATAAAGTTTAAAATCAAATAAAAGAAATCAATCTACATCACTGCATTTAGATCTAGCAACAAAACAAAAAAAAATAAGCTGGAGTGTTAAGAAACACAGCCGTAACTAGTGTAATATAGTCTATCTAGTACATTCACACATACTCATGTTACACAGATTAGTTTTTGTGATAGGCCTATAATAAATGCTGTTAAGCTTTAATTCTTCAATCAGTAACAGAGTTTAAAACAGTGAGGTAAATAAAAGGGAAAAAAAGGAATATACCAATGTTATTTAACAGTTTTGCAAAATATTCAGCAACACATTTAGCTATTTACAAGACATGTAGGTATCCGGCTATGGTCGTATATCATAGTTTACTATCCAGCTCTGGCTAAATATCATATTTTACTGGCCATTATCAGAAAGTGCTATATGGTGCACTTTTACTTCATAAGTAGAGCTTTCTCTTTCTATTTTTTTTTTTTTACTCAAAAAATATTTTGGTTTTCAGATGTTAATGAATGTGCCAGCAATAAATGTGGCACAAGCCAGTTTTGTACAAATACATTTGGTAGTTACATCTGTAGCTGTGAGGCTGGTTACAAATGGGATGCAGTTAGCCTGACATGTAAACGTAAGTCTAAGTTTTTTATTTCAACTTGCAAGAAATAAACATAGCATCTTGAAGATAATTGTAAAATTAAAAAAAAATATAACAATATTTCAGATAAATGATTCATTTTCATATTAATAATTTGTAAGTTGTTTTTTTTTTGTTTTATAGCTGATAAGTGCAAAGCCAGTCCCTGTAAAAATGATGGAATCTGTACTCTAAGTGAAACAGATTCTGGTTTCACATGCAGGTATAGTAGATATAACTTAAATTAATCTTAATGTTAAATATATTTATGTTGTTTAATGGAATAGGCTAGAATCAGAAACGGCAGTCTAGATAGTTTTTGAACCAATGGTTTAGTTTCTCAATGGACGTGCATAGAGACATATAAAGCTAACTAAGTTTTATGTGGGTGAAAATCTGGCAAATAATCTGAGTGAGGGTAGACAATAGTTGTCAGCTACCAGCCATTCAGTATTCTTATAAACTGTTGGCTTAAGAAAAGGCTGACCTCTTACCTTTTTTGGGGCACATTGTTCTACAACAGCGGTTCTCAACCTTTTTTGTTCCAAGACCCCCTAATGTAATTTCCAACTAGGCTGCAACCCCCAACCATAAATTATTGTGCTCATGTAATGGTGCTGTATGGTTGGATCAGTTGTAGCTGAAGTATTTCTAATGATGATTAATTATACTAGATGTGTGCGTACCTTGTAAGATGTATTTTTATTTATGCAAGTTCTACAAACACCATCACAAGATGAACAGGGACTAACAGGAAGGAAGACTTAATCAATCAAACTGACTTCGAGATAAACTTTAAATAATAACTTTATTTACAGAATGGGCCACAGTCTAGTCAGTCGATAATGATGATCTATTCCCCTCAAGAGTCTAGCAGTAACTGATTTCCTGCACGTCAAACTTAATCTTTAACCCTACAGTCTGTGTCGTCATAAAAAGTGCGTTCATTGTCAGTACCTAAGCGTGCATAATTCACAATAGACTAAACTAGCTATCTAATAATAATAGGCTTGATTTCGAATCCGAAGATTAGTGAGGAATACAGTGTTTCCCATGGCTGTGCAGTCCCAGCTGTAACTAGCTATCTAACACTCATAATTAATATTTAAAAAATGTTTTATGATCTGCAAATTGAGAACCCCTGTTCTACAATAACAAACCTGACTTTCATTTCTATGTACAGTTACTTGACTTACTTTGCTATGAACAAGTAAGTCTGGCCAATCCCCTACATCTTTTATGGAGGCCCCCTATGCCCATCACAGTCCCATATACCTTTTGACAGAACTCGTGACAAAAAAAATGTTTTTTTGTACACGTTTAAATAAAAAAAATATTTTTTAAAAATTAGTTCAAAATAAACTTATCTTTAACAGTATTAGCTTATAGTAAGGCAAAAAATGAAAGATTATAAATGAGTTTGTTGTATCCAATTTCAGCTGCACTTATGAATGGACAGGAAACACTTGTGAGGAAGAAGACTCAGATGCTAGAAGTAAGTTGTACACATTTTGTCACATGTCTAGTTAAATAAACCCAGTTGGTTTTAAGTTAAATAACCCAGTTGGTTTAAAGTTAAATAAACCCAGTTGGTTTAAAGTTAAATAAACCCAGTTGGTTTTAAGTTAAATAATCCCAGTTGGTTTTAAGTTAAATAAACCCGGTTGGTTTTAAGTAATCTTATATATGATTATAATACATTATGTCATGTCATATTTAAGTAGTGGTGGTGGCAGAGTGGTAAGGCACTTAACCTCTGAACCAGAGAATGCAACATCCAATCTCTGTAGAGCTTTTGATTTTCAGTTGCTCTAAAGTAAAATCACATGACAATCATTGGAGATAGGTCCTTGGACATTGTACTGACACATGACACCCTCATTAATTAATGAACCAGTAGAAATTAGTAATCTTTATATCATAATGGTCACGGCCACATTCTTGTATGCATGCGAATCTTGGGCGCTGACTGCAGATCTAGAGAAGAGGATCCTAGTAAGGGAACTAAAATGCTACAGAATGATCTCAGGTGTCACAAAGACCCCATCACGAATGATGAGCTAAGAAACAGGATTAATACATCAATTTGACCCAACCATAACCTGCTAACCACTTTAAAAAAAACGGAAACTCAAACTCTATGGTCACATCACAAGGTACTTAGGTCTTGCAAAGACCTTCCTTCAGGGAACAGTACCAGGAAGAAGAAGAGGAAGACAGAGAAAACCATGGGAAGACAACATCAAAGAATGGGCAAGCCTGTCAGTAAATGAAATTCTATCCAAGGCAAAGGACAGATATAGAAAGATGGTTGACAGTTCTTGTATAGTGCCCCAATGGTCTGATAGACAAAGGGATAGGTGAAGGTGATATCATTTTTAAGTCTTAAGGGTAGACTTTATTTTTTTTTTAAATGTAGACTTTAGTCCATACTATTTAGGTGTGGAGGAAAAATAAAAATGTTCATTTTATATATACACTTATTAATTTGAACATAGTTATGCAGCTTCTTTTTAACACTTTTGCCCTAAAATATTGAATCAAATATATATAAATTCAGAATTAGGCCCCAGTTATCTCACAGAGCTAAATGCATCATCTTGCCATTTCTTGAGAAACAAGCAAGTCCTTATACTGGCTATAAAATACCAACAATAAAAGGTTGCTGAATACAGAGATGCACCATTTGTTTTAAAAAAATTATATTAATTTTACAGAAACAAAATAAAATTCTGCTATTTTAGGCTCTAAGTTATTGAGCACAATTAAGCCTTTAACCACTCAGTCAATTGTCACTGGGTTTTACTTATTAAGTTCATAGTAGTTGAGCTCTAGAGTCTTAGGGAATGTTGAGCCCTGGCAGTGCTTCTTAGCCATCATGTGGCACTGGAGTGGAAACATTAGAGGAGATGAGGAGGTTGGGAAGTAAACCAGAGCTATTATTCCTCAAGGAACTATTTTTAGGGTGGACACCCGCACAGCTGATGTGGTTAAAAGGAACAAATATGGGAAAGATTCCCTGGTGTGGTTGTCATTCGCCCTTGTTACTAACTGGAGCATGTTGGGATGCAAGCTGCCTGTAAAAATGTCTATCTTCGTGGATCTTTCCCATACAGAAGTATGTTAAAACCTGCAGATGGAGGTGAGCTTCCATAGGCCTAGAGCTCCAACAGACTTAGACTCTCCTACAATAGATTTTAATGTACAGTAAATAATGTTTTAAGATGTTCTAAATATTTGCCAATATTTTAATCTTTACCCCCCAAAAAATCATGTAGGAATGAAAATAGCAGTGATCTGTGTTAGTGTTATTCTGGGATTCTTCTGCCTTTGTTTGTTCATCATACTTCTGGTCGTATGCTACAAAAAAAGGAAGTAAGTTTGGTTTTACGTTTTTTTCCCTTGACCATAAACAATATCTCTAGCTGTACATATTAATCAAAACACCAATCAATTTATATGACATATTAGTTTAGCATTTTTTTTTTACATGTAATGACATGGAACACAACAGAACTGATGGCTCTTTCTACACCAAATTTCTTTTCAATTTTTGTCTTCTTGCATTGTTTTTTTTAATTTATTCATCTTTCTTTCTCATGTTATTCTCCTCAGGGAGCAATCAGATTGGTAAATTGTATAAGCATGCATGTCATTCATTGTACTAGCACTTTTGTTTCAAAAACATTGTAGTGGTCTTCTCTTTTAACTTTTGCTCTAGATAGAGCTGTAGTTTGTATAGGTTCACTCTACATAGTTTATACCTAGTTAGAACTGTAGTTTGTATATCTCTGGGGTTCACTTTACACAGTTTGTACCTAGATAGA
>JADKLZ010001913.1:8659847-8679312 GCA_021533235.1 Biomphalaria straminea
TTAAAGTTTAACTAGTACAAAAATTAAAGTTTAACTAGTACAAAAATAAAAGTTTAACTAGTACAAAAATTAAAGTTTAACTAGTACAAAAAATCTGAAACTCTAAATATTATTTTTTTTCTAGAATATATTTTGTAACTGAAGAAATCAATGACATACGCGGAAGATGAAAAGAAAGTTTAGACCACAGGAGAAAGAAGTTTTGTCTGTCATTTGTGACCAAATATGTAGTTATGTCTTTTTATTACCTAAAAAAAAAACATTCTCAGGCTTAAATGCCAATTAATGCCTTATTAAACAGCAGTGCATGTACAATATGATATCCCTTTTTTAAACCATATTTACAAATAGAACATGAGCATAAAAATATTTTTTATCAACAAAATAAAACATAACACAATCTGTTATTTTTTTTAAATCACAATTAAATTCATTATATATGTTTAAGAAAAAGTACAACTGCCTGGTCCAGAGGAAGCTTTAGCAGCAACACATTTCGAAGCACCAAGCACGTTTCTACAAGAAACGGCTGAAATCCGAACATTCATTCATGCGAAGTGGTTAAGTCCTTGGAGGAATCCGATAGAGCACGTGATGTCTGGCAGCATATGCGTCACCCAGATCGCGACGATCCATGGTGGCGGCTGAAGATGTCAGAACAAGCAATTATTGTGCAGTGTAGGACGGAACATTGTCCTGTTGGGGCTTACTTTGCCCGGTTCCGTACGAAATATGAGTCCCGATGCCGCCACTGTGGAGCGAGCGTCGAAACAGTGTCGCATATCTTGTATGAGTGTCCCCAGCTCCGAAGTTAAGGGGGAACGTGTCTGAGCAGTCACCGGACTTGTATGGTAGCTACGAGGCACTACGCCGAACGGCCCACTTTCTTGCCAGAGCACTACTGGAGGATTGAGTCCTTCCTGCTCTGATGTTTCAATAGGAGTTCATCTCAGGTATCCATGTCTTATTGTGTTGTCATTGACAAAATACATTTTTTGTTTACTTAATATTTCTTTATATTTTATTATCAGTATTTAATCACAGAAAATAATGTGACTGGTCTTCTTTTTCTCTTATGTTGTCCTACATTTCTAAAATTAATGATGTTTTTATGATTGAACTTTGATGGAAGAAAGGGCTGTAAATCTTAAATCAAAGGGAGACAATAATAAATGTAGGCCTATATGTATTTTTTTTTAAACAATACAATATACATTTATGATACAAAAATACATTTTGCAACTGCTATGAGAATAATTTTCTCATGTCTATTTTAATGTAATTTATTTGATATTTACTTAAATCCTTGGTTGCTACGAATGTAGTATGCTGTAGACTTCATTGTAGACCATTCTAATCATGAAAGTTGAAAGTAGTTTTTTGTAGACTTTCCTAAGACATGATTGTAGCAAATTCTAGTTATGAAAGTAGTCTATGTAGACTATTAGGCCTATGTAGGCATAAATGTAGCCCATTCTAGTCTTCAATGTAGTCTTAAGTAGACCATTGAAGGCATGATTTTCCTGAATCCTAAATCCTAGTCTTGAAATTAGTCTTTGGTAGACTATTGAATACATGATTTTAACCCATTCAAGTTATGAACCATATGTAGCACATCCTAGAAAATGAAAGAATGTAGATGTGAATGTATGCGTGCTTGATAAAGTGTAGAAGACCTTAGACCCACTTGTTGCACTACTGAAAGTTGTTTTTTTTTTTTGTCATTCAATGTTATCGAAAGTTCTGGAATCGTCCTTGACCCACGTTTCTCCATATCAATGAATATTCATAAGCTCAACACAGCAGACGTGGAAGGCGTACCATGTTTGGTTTCATCCGATAAGCTAGGATTGTGCCTCTCGGTATTGTGAACAACCCGGCCCAACCTTAGAGAATTGGAGGCCCTTGGCGACGTGAATTTTGGGGTCCCAAATGAAATTAAAAAGAAATAAACAGCGAAAAATAAAATGAATCAATTGATTTAAGACCTAGTCAATTTAGTGTACAACCATATTAACACTAAATACACGTTGCGCTACTTCTTCTTCTCCTGTGCAAGACCCCCCCACACACACACACACCTATCAAAGGCCCTATTATAGGTGGATACCTATAGTTTGCCTATGCTTAAGCTATAATAGGCCCTGGTGGGCCTACATTTGTTGTCGCCGTTTGTTCTTCTTGGCCGTTATAACGTGCTGAAAGTCTAAGACCGGTCTTCTAGGTCTATCAATTTTATCTATCAACTTTCTATCCTAGGCCTATAGATGTGGGCCTAAACTAGGCACATTGGTGCAGTCCTATAGATTCAGGCCTAACGAGACACATTGGTGTAGGCCTATAGATTTAGCCTGATTTAGGCCTTACTAGACACATTGGTGTAGGTCTTTAGATTTAGGCCTTACGAGACACATTGGTGTTGGCCTATAGATTCAGGCCTTACGAGACACATTGATGTAGGCCTATAGATTCAGGCCTAACGAGACACATATTGGTGTTGGCCTATAGATTCAGGCCTTACGAGACACATTGATGTAGGCCTATAGATTCAGGCCTAACGAGACACATATTGGTGTACAACGTAGACCTATAGATTCAGGCCTTACGAGACACATTGATGTAGGCCTATAGATTCAGGCCTAACGAGACACATATTGGTGTAGGCCTATAATAATTTGTGTACCTGTAAAGTGTGTAGGGCCTAAGCAGACACTAAAGTAAGCAAATAAGTAAACATTTGGTTTGATGGGCGGCTTAAGACATTTTAGATCCAGATCTTTTTCTTTTTTTTTTTCTTACAAAAGCTTTTGTCTGATACAAATTTGTATATGCTAATTCTCCTCCTTCCAAAAGTAAAGTAGCAATTATACATAAAACACTTAACCATAATCTTCAAATTCAAAAACAAAATTTAATAAAATACTCAGAAAGACACAAAGATAAAGGCACATTCCTCGTCCCATATGCTAGGACAAAGTTGTACAAAAGCTCCTTCTACCCTAGCGCTATTAGGGCATGGAATGGGCTGCCTGAGCTAGCCAGGAAAACCAGTGACTTGGCGGAGTTTAGGTCATTGGATAATATGCATGACTGAATGCATGACGCGTAGGACGTAATCATCTTCTTTTTTGAAGTAACGTCTGTATTGTATAAGATAAGATAAGATCAAGTCAGAATAATTCATCATTGTTCATTGCCCCTAACAAAACTCGAAACACTTAAAAAACAACGTAGGACGTAATCATCTTCCGCGTAGGATATAATTATCTTCTTTTTTGAAGTAAAGTCTGTAACATATAAGATAACAATAAATTAGCTAGAGTGAATTAATTAATTAATAAAATAATAAAGTATTGAGATATATGTCTATAAATGTCCAGTTCTTTTTTAAAGTAATTTGTATATTTTTGCTTTTTTTTTTCTTCCCATGTGTAGTGTAGTCTGTATTTTGTACTTAAAACCTCGTGTAACATTCCCCTCGCCCTAGATAAAGCGCTTGGCTACCGGGTTGTTTATCTGTGCGTGTCGCTACAGCAACAAGAAGACGATGAACAATGCCAACTTTTTTTGTTTTCGAATTTTTATTAGCTTCAATCTCGGTGAAGATTAAAAGGAAAACGCAACCAAGGTTCAAGGTTTCTCTGACAATACATTGATCAACTCCCCTTGTTAGCAGTGGACTGTCACATGGAAAATGAATCTATCGAAAATCTGGCCAACAAAAAGTTGTTTATTCAGTTTCTAAGAAATCAACAACAGGAAGGAGAGAAGAAGATAATTAGACTCTCTAATGTAAACTTTGGTAACTTATTAGTAATAAATTAAACAATTGTATATTATTAACCTATTCCTATCATAGAGACGTATTATTCTCGTGTTACGAGTAACTCATTTTAAAAAATTCAAATGATTTTTTTTTATTAACATGAGATCGTCGCTTCAACACATCTATGATCTAAATGGTTAGATAGGCCTATACATATTTTATATCATATTTAAAATCAGTGTCGTACAGGGGCGGACTGGCTATATGGGCATTTGGGCAAATGCCCGGTGGGCCGGTACTCAAATAGCCTTAAGGGTCCCATGAATGCCACTAGTGCACACATAAAATTGTTAAAGGTTTTATAATATTCTAATTTAATCTAAACAATTTTCAAAAATAGTGTAGTTCTAATAGCCCACATTCGTAGACGTTGCTATTTTTTTAGTAGGCTTCACCCTTTAGGGCCAACAAACAGCGATTCAAAAGCAATATAAGTCATATATTTCTTTTAAAGATAATATAGAGCATAATTTCGAGAACAGATAGGCATATAATTGGAGGTCCATCATATGGTATTACCTGTCACCTACCCTTACAATTTACGAAATGTACTGTATAGAAATGCCTGGGCCGATTTTGAAATCCAGTCCGCCCCTGGTGTCGTAGCTAGGGACAGGGGTGGCCTTAGCAGTGCGCGGGGCCCTGGGCGAGCGTCATGTGCGGGCCCTTTGCACAAATTGTAACACAAATTTCCTTACGGACAAAAAAGATTATTATTATATTATTATTATTATTATTAAAGGTATCCCCCAGTGGCGTAGCTAGGGAAGGGAGGGAGGGGGAAAATTTGAACATCCCCCCGGGCCCCCACTTGAGGGGGGCCCCCAAATTAGTGTTTTTACAATAAAAATTAAGTATTACGCAAAATGTAGGGCCCCCAAAGTGGTCAGTACCCCCTGGCCCCCAAACGATGGAAAAAATCAATTTTTCAAGAGCTGTTATGTTATTACAAATGATATAAATCTTTCATATAAGCATTTCCCTAATACAATACATTCAAACGTCAATACAATGATAGCCTCTTAGAATCAGCAGATCATTAGATGTTGTCTTTACCGAAACTGATCGATATTTTGAAACCAAAAATGATTGTTAAGAACTTAAATGGTATTTGGTATATAATCTTAATGATACTGGGAAAATATTGAGTAACAAGTCCTATTTCATGAGAAATGATTTGGTTTTCGAAGTTGGTGACAATAAAATCTCAGATCGCGAGGCCCCCCATCAGTCGCGGGGCCTGGGGCGGTTGCCCCACTTGCCTACCCCCAAGACCGCTACTGCTAGGGATTTGCCATCATTATGGGACCCGCGGGGGGACTTGACCTCTTTAGGGGCCCCGGCATTTTAAAATTCGACATCATGACATGAGATAATGGTGTAATATTTAATATTGAAATAATTCGAACACTCATTTTTAAACTCACCCCACCCCACCCCACCCACTTTCATAGCTACGCTCAGGGGCGGACTGGCTATATGGGCATTAGGGCAAATGCCCGGTGGGCCGGTACCCAAATGGGCCGGTAGGGTTACCTAAAGGGTCTCATGAATGCCATTTGGTCACATATTGAATTGTTAAAGGTTTTATAATAGTCCTTTAACAAAGTGGCCCTCTGAGCGACGTGTCTAAAAAGAGTCTTTTACAGACTCAACATTGTAGGTCCTAATACTAATTTATTTTAGCATATTTTCCGAAATAATGTAATAGTCTACATCCGTAGACAGTGCTAATGTAGGCTTCATCTTTTTCAGGTCTACACACTTAGCGATGAAAAAGCAACATAAGGGCTAGATTTCTTATAAAAAATATAGAGCATGCTTACAGTTATGGATACATGATTAAACTTAACATAAAGATTTTCTGGACAGGTAGGCCTATAACTGGAGGCTCATCGTATAATATACAATTTATGGGCCGAAGTGTTATAGAAATGCCTGGGCCGATTTTGACACCCAGTCCGCCCCTGGCTACGCTACATGTAATAAGTTGTATGTCACATGATCTGTGAAACTTATCTAGAAAAGAAAATATTATATTTATAGAGAGCTTATATTGACTAACTTCGTCTTACAGATAACTAATTTTTTTTAATTCAGAAAATAGGAAATAATTCCTGTAGTATGGCACTCGTTGAGATTTTGTTTACATTATTTATTTTTTTTAATATTTTGCATATATTATAGCGTGCACTATTTTTAGTCGGGGATAGATTGCGTAGTCATGTGAAACGCTGCACTCATTCTTAATCCTTGGAATCCGAAATGTTGCCATAGTAACATGCGCCAGCTCAAATTCAAAACATCAAAATATATTTGTTTCATTTTTAATTTAAAAAAAATGGTTAAAGAAGAAATGAATGTTAAGAAACAGAGCATCACTCAAATGTCAATGTTGGTTGAGAAAATCTATAATGAAAAACGCAAGCAAAACAAATAATTGTATGGCTTTAAACCCACTGAACATTTGCGTATACGGTTCATTGAAAGAACACCTACGAGGGAATCCTGACAGCGGGGAAACTGACATTTTCATAATATTGGGTGTAGTCCTCGAGTCGTGGCGAGTTGTCTTTTCAGAATATAGTCATTTGCCACGAGGCCGAGGGTTCAGATAGGCAGTCTCGTCTTTTGCATCTGTATAATTAGACGTATACATGTCTTCATCAACAAGTCATTTCTCAATGGCATCAGCATTTCTTTTCATAAACGTTTTGATAATTACGTTTGATAACTCTTTTAAAAAATAAAAATAATTAAAGAAAGATAATCAATACACGCCTGTTCACCATTCTTTTCAGTATTACATTTATACTTTGCTAGTTTACTTTTTCTTTTTCTTAAATTGCTTTTGTTGGCTATAGTACATATTCAATGCGTATAGCATGTTCAGTACACTTGGTTCAATCTCTTTTGTGGACCAGAGGAGTTCAGTAAGTAGAACTCAACTCGAGTCTAATTTGCAGGCCGACCCTAACAATTGCGTGGCACTATGCAAAATGGATTGCACGCCGCCATGTCATAGTAGAGATAAGCGAAAATTAAGATTTTGTATAAGAAAATAAAATTCCTTTTTGCAGTACATTTTTATGGACTAAAAGCTGACAATGCTTTTTTTTTAATCGTGCTTAGGATTGACAGTCTAGTTGTTCCATATGCGCTTCTGTGGCATTTTACGTCTCGAGAGACGATCTTTTCCCCTTGCAACTTCTTGTGTGGCTAAAGAGGCCAATCCTTGATACACAGCTGCGGTTGCAGGTTGGGCATATAAAATCACCAGGGCAGCTGCTTTTTCAGCCTTCTTTCTGCCTCTGTTGTGTATGGCATCTGAAATCCGAGACCCTTCTCTTATGCTCTCTCTCCATGTGTGTGGATTTATCCAGTGCTGCTTGTTCCCAGCTGCTAGTGTCGATCTTTAATAGCTTCATGTCCCGTTTGCATACATCTGTATACTGTAAAAGTGGGCGACCAGCGGCTCTCCTTCCTTCAATAAGATCGCCATACAGTATATCTTGTGGTAGTCTACCTACTGGCATTTATGCGCTATCGCCTACAAAAAAACAACAACTATAGCCTGCCAACGTATTCCCACAACAAAAACATTGTCATTATTTATGGAAAAAATCGTAATTACTATTTAGTAAATTTTTTAAAAATATTTGTTTTGAGCATCTTATGTTTATTGTTTTATGAAAATTAAGTAATATTTTGTATTTGCAAGATACGTCGGTCTCTTTACTATTTTCATGCACGATCAGCATATCATAGGCAGATCAGAGGTGTAGCTAAGGGAGGCCTGGGGGCTTGACCTAGTTAAGGGCCTCTGTATTTTGGCATTCGAGATAATGAGAGAAATGAGATAATGGCGTAATACTTAATGTAAAAACAAATTTCGGACACTCATTTTGGGGCCTCCTTCAAGTTAGGGCGTAGGGGGATTTTCAAATTTGGACCATTTCCCCCCCCCCCCCGATCTACGCCACTGAAGCAGATAGAGACTTACGTTTCGATGAACAATCAGTATAAGGAAATGTATTTTTTTGTCTAGGCCTATCAGATTTTTTAAAAGCCTAAAACGATTCTACAAAAAATAATTAAAATTAGCGATAGCTAGAAGATCTAGATAATATGTCAAAATGAGTCATGAAAGTATTGTAATAATTAAGTTCTGTACTGGCTCTATTGCTCCACGGGTGGTCACTCGGGTATCAACAAGACGATGAAAGTATATTGTAATAATTAAGTTCTGTACTGGCTCTATTGCTCCACGGGTGGTCACTCGGGTATCAACAAGACGTTGGAGAGTAAGACAAAGGTTTTATTGGTGTCGGAACAAGGAAGACGTAGAGGATTGGTGCAGAAGATGTGACCGATGTACAGCTACCAAAGGCCCGCAACGTTGAACAAGGGGACCCCTACAGTATTACAACGTATAAGATAAGATAAGATAAGATAATTTTATTGATCCAATCTAATGGAAATTCAGTTTGATTACAACTTGACAACGTCAGCGTAACTAATATACAAAAACAATGTTAATGAAAAATTCGAACAACATTCACATACAAACATTCACAACCAGCGCTTTATGAATTTGTATGTGTTCCTTAGAGGAAAGGTTTCCGAAGTACTCCAATCCATTCCAAACCAACATTACTACGCTGCTCTCATCCATTCTAACGACTTTTCCCATCTGGCATACCCCACAGCAGCACAGGAGTTCCTCGAAGTAATCGTCACTGATGCCTTCATCGATGCCGTTCGGGACCCAGAGCCAAAAAAAGTTTTCAGAGTTATTGGCAAGCGTAAGGCCAGCGAAGCCCTTGTGTACGCTTTGTCCTATGAAGCCGCCAAGAACGCATCCAGCAACATTCATGGTGGGAGACTGGAAGTCCAGGAAGAAGATCTAACACAAGTGCTCAGACTGATGACGGAGGTTCTCGAAGAGTATGTGCCAGGCCGGTCACAGGGAGTTCATCGTGCGATCAGGGTCCGTTGCTGAAAGTGTAGTGAATCTGGACATATACAAAGGATGTGTAGAAGAACACCCAATCAGCAAGAGGCGACTCAGCACAGATCAGAATCTGATGTGCAGCCACTACAGAACATGGTTATTACAGTATATTTACTGGAAAAAGGAAGTAGCTTCATGTAACTTCAAAACATGTATATCTATTGAATTCGGAACTCGAATTATGAAAAATTTAAAAAATACATGATCTTCAGATTAAACAAAATCTATAGACATAAAATAAAATAGGCCCTACACACAATTCAATTCACAAATTTTTGTTTCATAAAACTCTCTTATTAGCCAGTCTATATTTATTTATGTCTATGGTCACAACATTCCGAAATTATGCAGGTTTCAAACCACGCAAGCAATGCTTATAACAAAACATTACGGTTACTTGTTATTTTTAGATCAAGTACATTTTAATTTCTCCATCTTGTAGGTATCAACCCAGGTCAACGATGCACATATCATGTGATCTATGAGTATGTCGTAGAACTCAATGTAGATCTAGTCAATGTCCTAGACATGTTTAAAATATGAGGGGGGGGGGGGAGATGGGGGTCGATAGTGTTGAAGGCACGAAGCGATTTTATAGCTAAAGAGTACAAAAGCTGAAGTGGGAAAAAGAAAAAAAAAATCAGAAAAACCCAAATGAACAAGAAAAAAAGCTATTGATCTAAACGAGGCGGCACGTATGGCGACGGCACCCGGTTTGTCGTCTGCGTTTATTGACGTGAGCGCCAACTTCTCCACTTGCAGTTGACATCGCCAGCCAAGAAGGAGGCAAGGAATTAGCCCACATTTATTCGAGAGGAATTTTTTTTTCTAAATGGTGGAATTGGTGTGTTTCAACGTAACTTCCGGTTGCTTTTGTTGTGTGCGTGTGTTCACGTCTGCCAAAACACAACATGGCATCAAAATATTATAAACCTTGAGTTTACGTTTTATAGATACATCTATAACATTTTTGAAACAATGGTTTCAATAAAGAATTATTAAACAATTTTTATAAAAACTTAGAGAAAGTAGGAAATAACAGAAAATAGGAAACTAATTTAATTGAGAAGTTTCAAAATTTATTTCTGATACAAATTCTGCCCATTTGTCTATCCCGTTTAGATCTCAAAAACTAAAGTGCTATTAATAACCCGAATTTCACAAATTTTTAATGCCCTTTTTATAGATGCTTGATCTTTTAAGGCGAATAGATTTGTTGCTTCTTCACAAATATTTTCTAATCCATGTAAACCATTTTTAAACCAAGATTAATAATTCTTATAAAATAAAGCTACTTTATGGTGACATACAACAATTAAATATAAAACTGTACTATGTTGCGAAACGAATGGAAACATAAAGATAGTGTTCGAAATAAGGATTTCTAAATGTTCAAGATACGCATGTCATAGTTCTCCATTCAAGGTACTTCCAAACATGATAGTCACAGTATCTACCATTGACTTGCACAATATCTAGAAGACCCACTATTCAACACGCGTTATGTGTGTAAATATAAAATGGGAACACTGAAAATATAAGTTTTACATAACTTTGTAACCCAAATTGAAAGAGAATTTCCTGATAACATATAACATCCTATCAATATGGAAGGCAGTGATAAGTGGGCCTATTCGAAACTATCTCTTCAATCCACTCCCGATACGAGGATTATACGAGGCTCCAAACCGCTGAAGGATGAACGAAAACTTTTTGCCAGACTAAAAGCGGAGCTGGAGGCCAAAGCCATGTCTAAAAAGAACTCCCTCGTGAACGGCCAGCCGCCAATCGACGCGCACAGCAAGGTGTACCTGGCCTTCGTTCTGTCTGGTATCGGGTACATGTTACCTTTCTCATGCTTCATTGCCGCGGTAGATTATTACCAGGTAAGTTGTGTGACCTTGACAGTACGACTTGAACACACACAGATCGATTTTTCATGGATAGGGCTGACAAGGGTGGCTTGGTTTCTCGACCGGAATCTCCTTGCCTGAGAAATAATAACATATTATAGAATATGAAGAGAGACAGTAGTGATAAAAACTATTATGGGAAATTAGTTTACCCTACGCAGGTGGTCTAATAAAACTTATCTAAAATGTTTGTTTTACATGTTTTAAGATGTTCCTTCAGAGTTAAATTTAATCTGCATCCCAACCCAAACCTTACTCATGACGACAGGGGATGGCAGCAGGAAGGGTATGAACCCGGGACCATCCAGACGACCAAACGACAGTCCAGCGCGATGACCTCACGACCAGGGCGCCATCTATGTAGGAAGCGTGGTCGAGAGGCTAAGTGCGCTTGACCTTGGCTTGGCTTCCTAGAAGGGGGCTCGAGGTTCGACACCCGACTCGGGCAGAGTTGTGTATACTGAGCGCCTAAAGGCAGCACGGAAAACCAACTCCTAGATACCCCCTCCCTCCCACTGGTCCACAAATGAGATTGGACCAAAGCGCTCTGAGCATGCTATAAGCATGAAAGTACCGCTCTATAAAAGCTATAATAATATATTGAGCTTCTTCATTCTTTTCTCTGCAGTAGCTGAGATTTTCTAAAAACAATTTTCCCAAGTTCAATAGATCTTTTTTTTTTTTTTTTTTTTTTTTTTTTTTTTTTTCGAAAATATTTTTTTTATAATTTCAAAATGTTTTAAGATTTTTTCTTTCTTTCTCGTTTTTTCTTAAAAGTATTAACATGATTTTCTACTATCTTGATAAAAATAAACAAAAACAAAAGTTACTAGAGTCCGGGAACTTGGGTAAGCACTTTACTTTATGTGACATGACTCTACTTCTATTTTTATGTGTTTTTTAAAACATTTCTTTTTACTTCAAAGCCGTTGTTAAGTTATCCCAGTATAGCAAGAGGTGAATCCTTTTACTAGTGACTTGACTAATGTGTTTCATATTCTTTTGTTTCATTTTGTATTCATTTCATTTAAAACTAGATCTATGTTCTTATTGATGTCTGGTTAACTAAGCATAGGCCTATTTTTCCACTGCTCAGTACCTTACTTACAAAAAGAGAAGCCGCAGTTTTAATGATCTGCATGTGTCTGTTTTTTTTTAAAGTATATGTCTGTTTATGCTTGTTTGATTCACATTCAATCTGATTATTCATTTTAACATTATTTGCCTACCTTTATAACTCCAAAGACTCAAAAACAAAATGTACTGCAGCAGGGGTAAACGACTGTATAGAAAATACAAAGAACATGCATAAATGTACGCAGGGTACATTTATGCATGTTCTTTGTATTCTTTATAACTCCAATGGTCGTTCGGATTCCTCCTAGCCCCTCCCCACGATACATGCAAACATTTGTATTACAAAGCTTATATCAACTCAGTCTGGTAAAAAGTTTGTACGCGTTATTTCTCCCCCACACCAAAACTCGGATTGAGCTGACATTCTGCACAATGGAACTTTTTACCTGACAACAAAAGAGTAAAACGAAAATTAACTGATGAGTTTTTTTTTATTTGTTATCTCGAACAAGGGAACGAAATTGTACTTGAGTGAAGTGGTGATATACACTGAAGTAATCCTAGTTATAGATAATAGGTCGTCGCCTGAGGGTTAGTGAACACAAACATGAAATAGAATCAGTAGACAACTATACAATCCTCCATGTTCATAAGCTCTTCGCTAGCAGAGTGGTTACCGCGTTGGCCATAGAGGCTTTAAGCCCGCGAGTTCGAAGTCAGATCATTCACTTTTTAAAAAAAAAATTAAGATCACCAAGATACCTTGTTCTCTCTTTCCCCCCTCCCCCTTTTCCAACTGGTGCAGATAAGTGATAGGTACATAGGGTATTTAGAAAGATAAAAGCATGCAATAGCGCTAAACAAAAACAAAATAAAAATATATTTCTAATCGCACATATTTATTATTGTTAGTCTAGACCTGTTACAAATTTAATGCCATGACTGATATAGACTAAGAAAAAAAGAAAGATTATATAGTCTACAGTATAGTGGGATTAATAATCTTTCTTTTTTAATTTCTTTTTCTCGTATTTTTTTCTTGTACATTTCTTTAATATTATTGTTTGTTTAACCCGTACCAATATTCCAACATGCCCAGTGCCCTATGGTCAAATTACTTTTGTCGCCATATGTAAGATTATGGGTTTCTGAGAAGAGAGGTCCGTGTTGTCTTTGGAGACACCAAACGGCTGGAGGCCTGATTTGGTTTTCTCGGTCGAGCCTCTAGCTGAAGCACCTCAGCAGAGAATCTTTTGTCACATGTTGTTACAAAATCGTACTATGAGCTTTCCTAGATAGAAACAGTTATACAGTTATAATGTAGACTACATACAATTTGCATGCAAGAATTTTCTTAGGTCAATAAAACTGGTTTAAAGCTACATCTAAACTTCCTGTATGGATAACCCGATCATAACCTTCCCCACCCCCAACTTTTTGTGTAGAAACACGAAGCTTGAACGTGACCAAACAAAATAAATGAAGTATTCATGTATACAGGGGCGTAGCTAGGAATTTCCCATCGTTTGGGGGCCCCGGGCCGGGGGGCTTGACTTCTTTGGGGCCCCTCCAATTTGAGTAATATTTAATTATTAATGCAAAAAACACTCATTTGCCCCCCCCCCATCGGCTCGGGGGATTTTCAAATTCTTTCCCCACCTCCACCCCCTAGCTACGCCACTGCCTGTATACCCTATAAGTATTTTGTTTTCTTTCAATCTTTCTGTGAATCACTGTCATGAACAATGAATTCCTTTGCGCCATGTAGTCTTGGTGACACCCATGTGCTTAACCCTTTTGGTCATGGGTCCTAGCGAGACGAACCCCTTCGCATCTTGGATGTTGAGCTATTGATGGCAAGTTTGCCCTTTCTCTTTTTCCACAGAACCGTTTCCCGCATACAACCATCATCTTTGACATGACCACAACCACCATCGTGGTTGGCACCCTGGGCGTGTTCCTCAACAACCTGCTGGTGGAGACGTTGTCCTTGACCTGGAGGGTCATGGTGGGCTACATTGTGTCCACGCTGCTGCTCCTCTTCCTGACGATCTTTGACGTGACCATGGACATGTTCCCGCTGGACGCTGGATACTGGGTCACTCTGGTGGCCGTGGCGGTCATAGCGGTTGGCTGTGCAGGTAAAGATGGATGTTCACTGAATGAATAGCCTATTTAACATATGATATGTTATCTTATATACTACAGACGTTACTTCAAAAAAGAAGATGGTCCTACGCGACATGCATTTAGTCATGCATATTAACCAATGACTCCGCTGGTTTTCCTGGCTGACTCAGGCAACCCATTCCATTCTCTAATAGCACTAGGAAACAAGGAGCATTTGTACAAATGTTGCATATTGTTGTTTTTACTCATGGAAACACACAAACACTCTGCATGACAATACGCTGCCTACATGAATAGTCACGGTAAATAGCGGCGTATACTACGCCGTGGGTCGACTGGTTAACTATTTTTGCCATCTATAAGCATGGTGGAGGCAAGTTCGTCTTTCTACTCGAAAATTTCCCGAAAAACAACGAGATTTTAATTCTTCTGGTTTGCTTATTTATAACTAAATATGTATTTTGTTTTAGAGATATGGGTATCCTTCATGATAGCATATAAAAAGTCAATTATTAAAATCGGGGCTCAGACTTCCTTTATGAAACTGAGTGAGTGGCTGTCTTTTGGTCCAATAATTACCATTATTTTCTTGAAACTTATATGTCTTTGCGACTTTCAATTCGGTCAATATTGCCTTTCACATATTGTGAACTATGTTGATATCTATTTATCCATCTTCACCTATCCCTTAGACTCAGTGGCGTAGCTGGGGGAGGAGAAGGTTAAAATCTCCCGGGCCCCTACCTTAGGGGGGCCCCCAAATGAGTTTTTTTTTTACATTAACAATTAAATATTGCCCCCCCCCCAAAGAGGTCAAGACCTCCGGGCCCCCAAACGATGGGAAATTTCTAGCTACGACCCTGCTTAGACTTTTGGACAGTTGGGGCACCTCAGTTGATCTGTCGGCCGTCTCTCTCCATCCCTCTTAGTCTTTGTCTTTCTAGATTTCACTGAATGGCATGTCGATTCTTTTATGTTGTCTTCCCATTGTTTATGTCTGGCTCTTCTTCTTTGTCCTGGTACTGTTCCCTGCAGATAGAAATCTTTGCGAGTACTCCATGGTATGTTAATATAAGGTATTTGTTGGTCTATTAAATGTGCACACATTTGGTCTCATTACTTGTATCACTTTGTACATAAGTATTTACGCTTGTTTATCTTTGACTGACAATAATGAACATTTTCTTTTCCTGTATGCCAGTGCAGCAGTCCAGTTTCTATGGTTACGCCAATATGTTACCGCGACGCTACACCCAGGCGGTCATGCTAGGAGAAAGTAAGTCTTCCCAATCTTGATTTATGCCATCTGCCACAATAGTCTCCCTTGTATGATTAGACTTTTTTTCTCTCCTATTCATGGATTCACAGATTCTCAAACAGACAAGACTTCTCTATTAAGTCCCAGAGCTATGGGTTAACTTTTTAGGATGTCAGTTCCAGACTGTGAATATGGAGAATTCTGTTTTTAAAAACGGAATCCACATTAGATTGACTTTCTGGATATGACCTGAAAAAGAGTAGTAGTCTTAAGACTCTAAACCTTTAACATAAATTTCCATTTTATTCGTTCTCATTTTCTCACTCATTCTGTCATACAAACAGTCTCTCTCTCTATTTCTCTCTCTCTATCTCTCTCTCATTCTCTCTCTCTCTCTTCCTCTCTCTAAATCTCTCTCACTCTCTCTCTCACTCACTCTCTCTGTGTCACTCTCTCTCTTCCTCTCTCTCTCTAAATCTCTCTCACTCTCTCTCTCACTCACTCTCTCTCTCTCTGTCACTCTCTCTCTCTTCCTCTCTCTCTCTCTCTAAATCTCTCTCACACTCTCTCTAACTCTCTCTCTCTGTCACTCTCTCTCTTCCTCTCTCTCTCTAAATCTCTCACTCTCTCACTCACTCTCTCTCTGTGCCACTCTCTCTCTTCCTCTCTCTCTCCCTCTCCCCCCCTCTCTCTCTTATTTTTATTCATTATTCCATTCTGTTTGGACGTCAAGCGCGCCATCCTAGAATAATTGTAAAGAAGAGAAATCATCATATGTTGTTTAAAAAAATACAAACGAAAATTCTAGTTTCCAATTGCTTAAAATATTTAGATTGAAATATAGACTCACAACTATTGTCTCAAAGATTTGAACCACCCACTTCACAAATAGATCAATGATGCCCAACTAACGATGAGACGACATGGTTCCTAGACCGAAATAGGTTAGCATTCTATACTAAAAGAGATTTTTTTACGATAAAGTAAACAATGTTTAAGGCGGTAATATTGAACTACAAAAAAATTACCAACTAAATAAAAATTGCATAAAGAAAAGCAGCTTTTGATTTTGCAGTGCTAAAATGTACATGGGTATTCCATACTAACTTGTAAAAAACACCTAGCTTATCAAAACTTTTTGAACACCGGATACACCAAAAAAAGCTATTTATAGGTTTCCCGACATGTATGAAGCTCTACTATGAGCTCGACCTATTTTGTGTGCATTAATATGTCGCAAAGAAAACGCCCTATCAAGAATTAGAAACTTACTGCATTTTCTTTTTTTTTTTTCAAGTGTCAGTGACAACTTTCAACGTGGAAATATTCGAAAAAAAATGTAGATGTAGATCCTTTTGTCACTTACAAATAGTCACTGATTGAATATTTCAACTAAAAATCTGCTTTATTGGCGTTCGAAACAAGAATCCATGGTTTATATTTCAGGTCTGGCAGGAGTTCTGGTCTCCCTGAATAGAATACTGACGAAACTGTTGTTGGAAGACGAGAGAGTGAACACCATCATCTTCTTTGTCATTTCGCTCGTTGTAGTTGTCGTCTGCTGTGCTGCCTTTTTCTTTGCCAGGTAAGCCACTTCCTCCCGTATGTCTGCAGTTTTAGATTTTTATTTGCTAGGTCCTCTTTTGATGCTCTTTCATTTTGCCAGATAAATTGCCGCATTTTCAAGATAGATGGTCGCACCTTAAAAAGAAAACATAGTTTACCATTTATGTCGTATGGTTTGAAAACCTCTTTTGAGAAACATTAAAAATATTTTTGTAGACAAAATTACTAGCAAATATGCGTACTTTTGATGACTTTTGGAGTTTTCTTTTTTTTTTTTTTTTTGGAAAAGTTTAGAATTGAAAAAAACAAAAAAACTGTCGCATGTCCAGCTATTTTGTTTTTAAGGAAAAAAAGATAGACATAGATTTTTGTTTAGCATTATTTAAATAAATAAGCGCTTGTTGAGAAACATAACATAAGCAACAACATAAAGTAAGTATTGTAAAGTGTGTTTCTGTTGAAATCATAAGCCAAAAAAGGCGGAAAACACGGGCGTAGCTAGAAATTTTCCAGCTTTTGGGGGCCCGTGGCGACTGACCTCTTTGGGGGCCTCAAGATTTTGCGTAATACTTAATTTTTAATGCAAAAAACACTCATTTGGGGGCTTCCCTCAACTGGGGGCCCGGGGGGGATTTTCAAAGTCTCCCCCCTCCTCTCCCCTCCCTAGCTACGCCACTGGCGGATAATGTATGTTTCTATCAGCTCAATAGATTCTGATATATCCTTGAGGAAGACTGTCGTTGTTGAGATTATAAATAGGGAAGTTGAAAGTTAAAATGGAGGGAAAAAACTTAAGACGAGCGACAGACAGACGTGAATTTATTTTTGTATAGGTTGGGCTTTGTTCAAAGTATCATTTTTTCACTTGCTTATCTACACATATCTACGATGAAGTTTAAATCTGTTAATACAAATTACATTTACTACAACACCTCTTTTCAAGTTACAACTTCATGGAGGAACCTGGGTGGGCGGAACCTAGACATGTTCCTAAAAATTTAACAGTTGATGTATCGCTGAGAAAAAAATGAACTACTAGCTCGTTGGACTTACTGAGAAAACTCTGGTTTGACTGTTATCATTTTTAAAGTAAAACAAAAAAGAAGTGCATTTAAATTTGGCTAGAGAAAATGGTCTAGATCTAAATCCAACACTGGCTTTAAAGGAATAGCACGTTCTTGAAAGGACTATCGTGTTTGAAAATTCTCAAATGCAAAGAATTATTGATTCAAGAAGTTAATAAATTAATATTCATGAAAGTTCTAAGTCAAGATAGAAACGCATATCAGTTGAATAGTATAAAGTCTAGTAAATCTATACATTAACTTAACCATAATTTTTATCGGGGGAGGGGAGGGGTGATTTTTTAAAAATCTAACATTCATTAATTATTTTTTAAAAAATCAAACAATCGATATATAAGTTGTATCTTATAAAGGATCTATTATCTTTTCTGTAGTGTAGATCCTACTATTAATGTTGTTCTTATTTTAAAAAAGAAATTTGTGTAAGTGTATTCCAGTTCTACATCAACGCCTACAGCTGTTCAGAGCTACTAACCAAAGACAGTGTATTTAACTGTATTAGCAGTAAGCCCAGCTCAATTTTGATGTTCGTCTTTGACGTCCTGTATTGATCTTTTTTTTTTTTAAATCGATAAACAAAAATATGTTTACGACAGTATTTTTTTGTACTGCAATTTTAAAGAAAAATTTCCAACACATAAGACAGAATAAGATGTTGAAAAAAACTGGCATGTCACGGAGTCTGATATCGATATTACTATTAACTATAATTTGAGCTTCCCTCCCCTTTTTCTTACATTTTTCTTAGCTGGCAAATGCCAAAGATCTCATAGATCTAAATCTCATTGATGGCAGACGATAAGGTAAAATTGCCAGTTTTTTTAGGCATAAAAAAAGGAAAATAGAAGACCAAATCTCACAGCAAGAACAAATAATAACAATAAGTGTATGAAATGCGAACTCTTAATATTTGCACAAACGTAAAGGCGGCACTTTTAGACAGATAGTCTGATGATGGTATTTATTCTGACATTATGAGGATGGCAATAGCGTATTCCAATAAATATACTAATCAATAGAAATGTTAACTCTTACTCAAAGAAAACATATACTCTGGATTTTGTTTTTGAAAGATTACCGCGTTTTGAATTTATGTATAATTAGTATTTAAAAAAAAAGAAAAATCAATTGAAAACTTATGTGTCAATAACCGTGTTTAGAATTTTGGATTTACCTACAGGCACATAAGCTACAGCCTAGAGTCGGGCCTAGAGACCCCACTTATTAACCCTCCCTCCCCCCAATAATTTTGAAGAAAGAGCAAAGGGAAAATTGTCTTATGATGATTACAAGGGGCTCCGTATCTCAAAAAGCATATGGCTTTTTTCAGTCTAAATCCTGCCCTTGAGTGATTCTCAATGTCTTACATGTGACGCCCCCCCCCTCCGAGGTGAAAACAATCACATTCATGCCAATCTACTTTTTGTCAGCTACTAAGCCTAACATAGTGCTGCAAGCGTTTAGCAGCATTTGAAGGTGCGAAAATGCATTGTCCTGACATATTGTCTTCCAAGTGAATGACAAAGAAGGATATGGCACTGTTCTAAATCACAAGGATATGGCACTGGTCAGTACTAAAACACAAGGATATGGCAC
>JADKLZ010001913.1:8692039-8704780 GCA_021533235.1 Biomphalaria straminea
TCCATCCATCCCTGTGGCGCTACAGCCCATGGAGGGCTTTGGCCTGCTTCAACACATCCTTCCATTTAGATCTCTTCTGGTCCTTTCGTCTCCACGCCTAAGCAGCTTTCGTCTGATAGAATGAGTGACACAGCCCTGAGGAAGTTTAGACTGATAGATTGGGCACTCTCTGATTCTCTCTCTTAAACTTTCTCTGATTCCCTCTCTCTCTCTGTCTCATTATTTCTTTGATTCTCTCTGAATCTCTCTCTCTCATTATCTCTTTTTCGCTCTCATTCTCATTTTCTCTTAAAGAAAGAAAGTGGTTTTTACAAAATTCTCTGGTCTGGGAACGCAATCCCATGTTAATAATCTATTTCTGACATCACCTGGAGACATACGGTAACCTATTTTTCCTTAAAGTGAGAGGGCTATTGGACTAAATCAGAAAAGTATAAGGGCATTTTTTAAAACTGCATTTAGGGTACTAACAAAATAAACATTGTTTGTATCACACCTAGTACCGTTACAACTTTTATTTTCACTTGTAATACTTCAGAAGTTTCTTCATTAAAAACAATTACAATCTTAACCTAAACCCTCATGCTGGATTTAAAACCGCAAGCATCACGACGAAACCCCTATTACATGACCAGTTACCCAAACATCCTAAATACATCGGCCTGCAACAGCTCTGAAGTCTTGGAAATTACCAATTTTTTGTGTGTCTGTTTCAGATGCTGGCCGCTGTCATTCATAATTATTCAAAGCTCCGCCTCCTGCTGTGCACGTTAACAAGAATCTGTCTTATTCCATTGGTTGTTTTGTGCATCAAGCCTCGATCTCGTCCTATCCTGAGTGGAGAGGCGTGGTCCATATTCATTACTATTTTGCTAGGTTTGTCTAACGGTTACTTTGGATGCCTGCCACTAGTCCTGGCCCCCAGTCAAGTTTCTCCTCGTCTTCGAGAGTTGTGTGGTGAGTTATACAGACATTTTCACGAATTAACCAATAAAATATTAAGTTACAATTATGCATAAAACACTATACCATAATCTTCAAATACAAATATTGAACCTTATAAAATACTCAGGAAGATACAATGAAAAAGGTATTATTTTCATTCTATTAATTGTATCTATTAACTAGGATCAGTCATGTAAGTAAATTTGTAATAGATGTAGAATGAAGACTAACAATAATAAAGCAGTGCGATTAGAAATATATTTATTGATTGTTTTTGTTTAGGATAATTTCGTGCTTTTAGCTTTCTCAGTGCCCTTTTATCAGTTTGACCAGTTAGGGAAAAAAGGAGGGAGATGAATTTTTGTGTGATGCATCGGATGTATGTATAAGTTGTACTCTGATGTACTATTTTTGTATGATGTATTACTGATCTAGCTCGATGACTAAAGACATAGGCCTACGTTACGAGATAATAATAACAATAACCAACAGGATCAGTGCACAGTACGTTCACTCGAGATGATGTAGAATAAGGAATTTTAATACAGAATGGGCCCCTGACGAGTCAGTCACTAACACGATGTTCTCCGTTCAAGAGCCTAGCAGTAACTGCCCTTAAAATCTACAGTGCCAATCTCCAGCACAATGTTTATGCCATCACTAGAAAAGGTCGCGTTCAAAGTCAGTCTACTATAGTGCGTAGTGCGTACCTAAAGTAAACTGACTAACAGTGAATGAGCGCTTTTTAATGTATAAAAAGTTATACTACTTGAATTTAAACTCAGGGTTCAAGCCTCCTTTTACTACCACATCGGTCAAGTACGATTTCTTTCCTTTGTTCGATAAAAACAAAATAATTATTTACCAATAGTTAACTAATTGTGTTTTTTTTAAATGGATTCTTGCAAAAAAGAACAATCGTTGGGGTGTTTAAGGACCTAGTTCATTGCACTAGCGGGAATGGCAGAAAGCCCCGACGAAATGTCACTATCCATACACCGTTCATCAGGAGCTACGTATTATCGCGACGGATGTAGTACAGAGAAGGAAGATGGGGTAGTATTCCCGGTGTGCTCGACTTTTGGCCTCGCTTCTAATCCAAGCGTCTTGGATCCGTCGGTAATACGGATGTAATATTTTGAGTTTGCTTGGATCTCTCCCAGACAGAAGTTCAGACGTGGAGATAAAGACAATCTTCCATAGGGTTTGAGTTCCATTAGTCTTAGACTCACCTTTAACACAAAATAATGAATTACCATTAATCGATTGGCTGATTGGTTACCTTTTTTATATTGATTCATGTCAAGTCTATATGTTAGTGAATAATTGTGCGACGCTTGATACGAGACTGGGTGTGGTCGATAACGTGTACACTTTTTAACAGACAGACATAGTGACTTGATAGAAGCTTTGTAATAACCGGTCATTAGACACTAATTATATCAAAGTCTATTTACCACAAGACTTTTATCTGTATCCGTCTCTAAAAGTCCAGAACAAAGCCTAATTAACATGGGATGAACTTATCAAAAATACTCAATTATTAATGAATTAATTAAGTCCAGAACGAAGCCTAATTAACATGGGATGAACTTATCAAAAATACTCAATTATTAATGAATTAATTAAGTCCAGAACAAAGACTAATTAACATGGGATGAACGTACCAAAAATACTCAATTATCAATTAATTATTGAGAATTAATTATTTGTAAGATATCGAATCTTATCTTTTCTTATGTAATATAGACGTTATTTCAAAAAAGATGATGATTACGTCCCTACGCGTCATGCATTTAGTCATGCATATCAACCAATGACCTTCATTCTTCTAAGTCACTAGTTTTCCTGGCTAGCCCAGGCAATCCATTCCATGTTTTAATAGCGCTAGGGAAGAAAGAGCATTTGTACACATTCGTCCTAGCATATGGAACGAGGAATGCGCCTTTATCTTTGTGTCTTTCTGAGCATTCTATTAGAGTGTAGGAAATAAGGGAAATAACTTTCCTTGGTATGGTAAATAGTTTTTTAAGGACGGGGTTCTCTTTACATATTATTTTTTAAATCTAAAAGAGATTTTTATATTTTGTTTGTTTGAATACAATATCCTCTATTAGCTTGTGATTTCTTCATGGGTTCAAAAAGTGATTAATCGGAAATTTGTCAAAATGTGGATGGGTATTTCGAAAACGACGCTAATGATTTTCCTAGATTTCCTAAAAATTTGACACTTCAGGCAAATCTCCGGTACCAAGATAAGACACATAAATGGTAACACAGTGAATACTCTGATTTGACCGTCATACTATTTCACTTCCCACTTTATGGCCTAAAATATTGTTAACACTACTCATTTTCTCTCCTTTATTTTATTTGTTAAAAACAAAGGTAAACCTGTTTGCACCTAAGACTGTGCACTTTATGGAAAATGTCAAATATTCTGTTGAAAGATTGAGGATTTAAACACTTATTTTTGTTTCCCAAATATTGTTGTTTTTCTTTGCAGGTAATACAATGATGTTGTCTTTTACCTTAGCCATAGTTGCTGGAACATTCACGTCATACGGCCTTGACATTCTGGTAGGTCCACATCCGGATTTGGAGCTTTGCCACCGGGACAATTCAACGGTTTTTCATCTAGTGGCCCATGGAACGAACAGTTCATCCGTGGCGACGTAATCGTTTTATGGCGGCTTTGTTGTTTTCGTTGATCGTTAACATTTGATTGACACTGACCTCGGTTCTAGTCGCAAGCTGAATGCCTTAAATGGCTGACATTGCTTTGAACAGACGACTTACTCTGCACTAAATGTTCACCCACACACTGTATTGATCGCATGTCCTGATTTCCTGGAATATCTTACACAGATTGCTTGACAGTGAAGGCTTCATTATCGAACGAAGTACAAATACATGCTTTAAACATGCCATAAGTCGAGGCGTTTTTTATAAACAAGGGCGTCAAGCAATGTTGGAAAAATTGTTGAACACAGTTTGTCTACCCTTATATAGCTCGTCTACATGTTGTAAAGCGACAAAGAGCAAGGGAGAAAAGGGTGGGGGGAAATATCAAAGAAAGAGAGAAAGAAAGAAAACAAACTTTAAAAAAAAACTTAAGAAAGAGGAAAACACACTGTTCATTAGTAAAAATTCCTTATTAATTATGACCAATTTCCAACAGGGCTTTAAAAGGGACATCATTTTTGTAGGTGAAAAGGTGACAAATGTTATTAGTTTAAAAATACCTCGGAGCTATCGTCACAGAGGAATGAGCCAAACTTAAATTATTGGCCAGATCCGCACGGTCTACAGCAGCACATCTAAGACTGATAACGAAAGGAAAAGACAAAGGCATAGCCTCGACACTATCACCAGACTGATGCGCTCCCTGGTGATGGCCACATTTTTTATATGCTAGTGAGTCTTGGACGCTTACTGCAGAGCTAGAGAAGAGGATCCTAACAATGTTACGGAAAGATCCTAGGTATCACATACAAAGACCGCATCCCAAACGAAGAGATTAGAGACAGGGTTGTACAGCGATTGGACCCTACGATAACTTTCTAGCTACTGCTAAAAAAACATTTTAACTCTTTGGCCATATTACAAGGTCTTCAGGGCTCGCCAAGACCTTCCCTCAGGGAATTGTACCAGGAAAAAGAAGAAGAGGCAGACAGATAGGAAGACAGCATAAAAGATTAAATTGAAAGAGTTCCTATCCAAGGCAAAAGATAGAGGGGAATGGAAAAAGACAGTTAACAGATCTTGTGTGGTGCATCAACGGTCCAACAGGCTAAGGGATAGATGAAGATGATAGATAATAACAATAATAAATGTTACTTGTATGTGTTTATTTATTCTCATATCAGGATTTTAACTCTATATTTTCAAGCACTATAAAGCATAGTTATTTAAACAAGTATTTTTATTTACTGTCTTTTTATCATGTTAAATTTTCCCCCTAAATAAATGAATGATTTCGAAGATTTAGGATGAGTGCAGTATTTGTTCTACCTAATTAAATAAGATTATTGTTTTCCTTTTCTTTTTACACATTATTTGTCAGTTGTTATCATTTTAAGTATGCATAACAATAGTTTCATTGTTACATGTTTATATGTGTAAGTTAGAAAGTAGGACACACTCTGTTAATGTAACATATATATCATAATGACATTTAGACATATAATAACTGATATACTATCAAAGATATTGTAACTAATATATATATATAATTAATTAATGGGCGTGAAGGCTGAGCGGTAAATCTCTTGGCTCACGAACTTAGGGTGTCTCTGGTTTGTATCTCTGTGAAGACTTTGATTTTTAACTTTGTTATTTCTAGGAAGCACCTAACTATATTGAGTATCTGACATAATATAGGGAAAGTAAAGGCGGCTGGTCGTTGTGCTGGCTACATGACACCCTAGTTAACCGTCGGTCATATGCTTTACAATTCCATCATCTGCCCTATAGATCACAAGGTCTGAAGTGAGGACTTCAATAGTTTAATATTTCAATTGAAACGCATGATGTTGACTATAGCCTATACTTTACTTTTAGTGTTAGACTATCGTTTTTCATATTTGTGTGCATGGCATATGCATCTCTGTCTGAATTTTATTCTTTGGTTATTGTGATTTCAAATCTTTTTAATTATTCTGTTAAAGTATGTATGATTATACAAAATATAAGTTGACAAAATTGTATATTCATTAAAAAAATATTGATAAATAAATTGCAAAATAATACAATATTAATGTATATTCTTCAGAGACATTATTATCCCATTTTCAATATAGTCAGGGGTTGCCATATAGTACATGAATTGATGGACAAATGGGGATCCACATCAATAGAATCAGAGAGAGAGAGAGAGATAATGAAAGAGAGAATGAAAGAGAATCGGAAGGAGAGAGAGAGAAAGATTTAAAGAGAGAGTGAGAGATTATGAGTAGATCAGTGTTGCCAATCTTTTCTTAGTAATAGTGTCACGGATTTAACACCGTGAAATAAAATGTACAAAAATGTTTCAAAAAGTTTTTTCATGGGGAAGAAAGCAACATTTACAGCCATATTTCTCAATATTGTACGATGTATTTCCTTTTTCTGTATAAATGAATTAGATAGTTACTAATATTTAATTAACTTATTGGCTAATTTGATTGATACACGTTTTGTTAGTTGCAATGAATAATTGTGCAAAATTTTAAATTGATAATGAGAAACTGAAGTGGGAGAAAGAAAATGTTCAAAAGTTTTGTGCCAGACAGACAAACAGACAGACAGAGTGAGTTGATATAAGTTTTGAATTTTAAAAAATGTCAAGTCCAATGGATCAGAGCATCCATGGCTTCAGTTTGCATTGTGAGATGATGTTTCAATGTGCCGATTAGCTCCGCCACAAGGCTCGAATAATTAAGTTAAAACAGAAACAAGAAATCTTGAAAACAGCATCATTAATTTTTTTTTTAAAAAAAAGCTTGTTTCTGTTTTAAAAATAAATAAATTAGATAATATGATCAAGATTTTCGAAAGCTGAGAGTTTGAAAGTCCTCCTTTAGCCTCCTCCTCCCGCTCCCGGCCACCAACGTTTTTTTTCGTTCACAATATAAGAGCTTTTACGACCATTTTGAACTAATAAAGTGCACATATTTTTTTTTATTTTAACTCTTTCTCTCCTTAATTATTTACCACATTCTGGTGACATCAACGTTGGTATCGTCAGTTCGGAGAGAAAGAGTTAAGCCTGCATGCTTTCTTGGAATATAATTCACTGGCATGTTAGGCAATAAATATGTAGCCTACATTAGCCATTATTTAACTTTTGAACAAAAATTATTTTATAGTTATTGATTTTCAATAAAAAAAACTATTGATGCAAGTAGATCATTGAATCAAGTAGATCAACTCCACGCTCCGATAGTCAAATTAGTTTGGCATTATCATTTTCCTTTGTAATGCACCGCATTACAAGGAAACCAAAACAGGACTCAAGGCGAGGTTCTAAACTATATAGGCCTAATTAACTTTGGTGTTATGGAGTGTGTGATTGCGTTTCTATGGTGACGGTGGAAAGAGGTAAGCTATGCAAGATAAGCAGCTTTGTCGTAAGCTGTCTTGCATTGGACAGACAACTCCAGATTGCTGGAGTGAAAAGACCTGTTTTTGTAGTGAGTTATATTTTATTCAAAATACTATTTGTCTACTGTATTTAGTTATTTGTCTATAATATGATAAAAGCTATATTCAATATCGTTCACAAAGAAGTTTTCCAAGCTATTTCCAGTTTTACATGTTAAGATATAACATGCCTACAACGGTTTAGTGGCCTACCATAAGTTTGGTGCTACAAGTCAACGACCGTCAACAACAACTGGCTTATCAACAACATCATCATAATTATCATCTTCACCAGGGTCCTCCCTCTGCTTTACTTTCTCCCCGTCGTCAAAGTCATTAACATTATCATCTTGAAACGAAAGGCTCCCAAAAGAGTTCTCAAAAGTAAAATTTGTAAAAGAAAATAACAAGAATGTGTTGCTTTAATAAAAATAATAGTTTTAAAAACAAAGCTTTTATTAAGCGTACTTGTATCAACTACTTTGGATCAGTCTTGTAATTAAATTTGTAATAGATCTAGACTAACAAGAAAATTTATAAAAATATAAAAAAAGAGAACGCCCTGAAATTTAACTTGTGAGGTAAAGCATTGTCAGGCTTCTCAAGACAAGGCGGTAACCGCTCTACTAGGGAAGAGTCTATGATCATGGAGGATTGTATAGCTATCTATTGTTTCTAGGGTTACTGCAGCGATCGGACCCCATGATGACCTGCTAACTACTGTGAAAAAACGCAAGCTTAAAATTTATGGCCATATAACAAGATCTTCGAGGCTCGCAAAGACTTTCCTCCAGGGAACAGTACCAGTAAAAAGAAGAAGAGGCAGACAGAGAATAGTCTCTATGATCATGGAGGATTGTATAGCTATCTATTGTTTCTAGGGTTACTGCAGCGATCGGACCCCATGATGACCTGCTAACTACTGTGAAAAAACGCAAGCTTAAAATCTATGGCCATATAACAAGATCTTCGAGGCTCGCAAAGACTTTCCTCCAGGGAACAGTACCAGGAAAAAGAAGAAGAGGCAGACAGAGAAAGCGGTGGGAAGACAACATAAAAGAATGGACGGGTCTACCATTGAAAGAAGTTCTAAACAGGGCAAATGATAGAGAGGAATGGAGAAAAACGGTCTACAAGTCTTGCTTGGTGCCCCAACGGTCCACCAGACTAAGGGGTATGTAACAGGTAGGTAACTTTTGTTTCTAGTTCATGTTTTGTGTTTACTAAGCCTGAGACGTAGCCTAATATAAAAGTGGCCAATTCAGCTTATACCACCAAACAAAGTAATTTATTAGCAATAGTTAATTAACGAATTGGTTAATTCTTTTTACTTATCCTTGTGTTGTCAGGTTATAGAAAAATGTGTACAAAATTTCAGCTTGATCAGAGATTGGGGGTCGGAGAAATAACGTGTACAAACTTTTAGCCATACAGACAGACAAAAAGACAGACACAGTTGATATAAGCTTTGTATTAAAAAGTGATATTTGTTCAAGTCTCAAGTGCCTCATCCATAAATGCCCATTTCTGGTTATTTCATTTATAGCAGAGAACATTAAAAATGAAGAAAAGGTGTCTCGGAGAGTGGGAACCACTGTATTAGGTTTTGTTGGGACAAACGTGCTGGGGGTCTAACGTCACGCAGGTTGTATACATAATGTCTCAAGGAGATAATAACGTCTTTTGTATCAGCCTGGGCTTTTTGTTTTGTCCATTCAAAGAAAAATGGAGGTTCAGATTACGGAACGTATCAGATTTCGTTTTATATCACAAATTAAGCGTATGGCAATTTTTTAGTATATAAATAGCGGCTATAGCCTATGTTGTTATGTTGTCAAAATGAAATTGTCGTAAAATAGTAATAAAAAAAAGAATCCAGTCTGTTTAATGACTATATGATGGAAAAAAAGGCTAGTTTGTTTTAGGACAACATGTGTAGCCAAAATGAAGTTGTCAGTTTGTATTATGACTATATGATGCTAAATTAGATGTAGGCCCTATTATTTATGAGTAAGTAAAAATAAAGAATCACTTTGAGAAAGATGTTTTTGTTGCCCACGGTTAACGAGGGTGTCGTGTGGCCACCACAAATACCTACAGCCTTTACTTGCCCTAAGATCCCGAAATTGAAATGTTCACCGGGATTTGAACCACGGACTTCCAGTTGAGAATAAAAGCGCTTTACTGCTCAGCCACAGCGCCTCCATCTCTAACGACAAATAAAAACATCAACCAGTTAGCCAAGGCAATGGGCAAGTCATAGCTGCAGAACAGAGTGTGGGACAATACCTTGTTGACCACCGATACTGGACCTGTGTGAAAACTCTATGTTTTAGAAAATATGGTCAACCTACTCTTGGCTGAATATCTTCCACCCCCGATGATTAAGGCGGATCTTTAAAATAAAGTGGCAAGATAAAATAATTAATGAGGAAGTGCTACAACGAGCAGAGTGTCAGGGGATCCGAGCAGTAGACGCCTTAGCTGCCTTTGACATGCTCACAAAATGAAGCAAGATCTACTCTTACAAGACATTCGCTCACTTTTAAGTTGTACGGATGTATGCAAACGCGACATGAAGCTCTTAACAAGAAAATCGTAGAAAAATATTTTTTAAAAAAGCTTATATCGAGTGTCATTGTATCAATTATTTTGATCAGTCATGTAATTATGTGTATGACTGACTAAATATATACATAACAAATCTGTGCAAGTAGAAATATTTTTACCAATTGTTTTTGCTTTTAGCTTTCTCAATGTACTATGATCCTATCACTTGTCTGGACCAGTTGGGAAAAGGGAGGGAAGAAGGGGGTATCCTGGTGATGTTTACGTGATCGTTTTTTAAATATTTTTTTTACTAAGGCAGGCGTTCTCAACCTGTGGGTCGTGACCCCTTCGGGGATCGAATGACCATTAGCCAGGGGTCGCGTAAGACCGTTGGAAATTTTGGATTTTGGTAATCATCGGAATAATTTTTTTTTTGCACCATAGTTGGTGCTTTCTGTTAATTAACAAAACAAAGGGACATTACTCAGATTGATCATATCTTCATCTATACTATGAAGTTGAATGTTTAGCGTATGTATGTATGAATGTATGTATGTATGTATGTATGTATCGAATAGAAATCAAAACCGCGTGACCAATTTTCATTAAACTTGGCAGAAATGTTCCTTGGGTACCAACTTAGGCCGTAGTGTATGTATTGTAGCCCTAAAACAAACGTAAGACCCTTAAAAAAATAAAGTTGACCAAGTCTATTACAACTATACTATTTTATGGATCTAGGCTTTGTTTAAAATGTTGACATGAGAAAAAGATCGAAAGGATTTAGATCTAGATCTAATTTTAAGAAATACACTTTGCACTTATAGATTTTTACTTTGACGCATGAAAATACAAAATATAGTCTAATGATTTTATTATTTAACAAAATTAAGCTTCAAATTTATGTTTCAAAAGGCTTTTTACATAAGTTCATTCTTTATATCAGCAAGCGTAGATATCCTTACGCACATTCGTTCATTAGACATCTCACGAAATGTTACACATCGCTCTATTCCTAGCACAGCGAACGTGAAATGAGGTCACGTCCCTAGGTCTCTTCGCAACGATAGTTTTATACTTTAGCACATGAACACACTAATTATAGTCCATTCATTTCATATTTTAATCAAATTAACATTGAAATTTGTTTTTCGAAAGCATTTTACATGCGTTCGTTCGCGAAGCCGTGTTTAGATATATTCTATTAGTTTCATTCATATCGTACATCTAATTAAAAAGGTCACACATGCGCACAATGAACTCTATCCAAGCCAATATTTAACTCTAGATTGCTCTATAGTTTAGATTTACATCTAGATCTATATTTAACTCAAGATCTACCTAATTCTTTAACAAATGAACATACAAAATTAAGTCTATTTATTTCTAATTTTAATTAAATATATGTAGGCCTACAAGCAAATGTTTTTATTTGAAAATATGGACTTAAGTCGATCAGCTATTTTAAAAGCTTTATTCATACTATTTTACATTTACGCATTCCTTAACTTATAACATAATTATTTCGTTTAATTGTTTACATAACACTCTCAGCTCTCAGTGATACACAGTTAAAGGCCCGCGGGCCGCGGGTAAAATATGTCTAGTAAACTATAAAACAATCGTCAAACATAGATTTAATCAAATAAATAATGATGTTGAAATATTTAGTAAGACGGATATTTTGTTAGTGGATACAGATAATAGTTACTTCTTTGTAATGAGTTTGATACATTCAGCTTGATCTGCTAGTACTATGTCACACTTTGACAAGGTTGTCGAGAGGCAAAGTTCTAGAAAAAAATTTTAATCTTCGAGAAGAATTTTTTTTTAGCAGAAAGCAAAAATACAGAATCTCTCGGACCTGGTAGACATCTTTGTCACCTTGAATAATTAAATTTTGTAATACAAGGATCAAATACTCCACAGCCTCATTTATTTGATAGGATCCGTTCGTCATAAAGAAAGTTCAACTTTTTCATACAAAACTGGATGAAAATAAAACTTAAATCTCGCCAACTTTATCTGCTTATTGTGAGGAAATAGGACTCTGACATCTGATAGAAATAGAAATCTGACAGATCTACATGACATCCTGTATTCACTTTCTAGAGGTCAAAGTTGAAGATGTTCTGGAGACAAAGTGTTAATTGAGCTCATTAAAAGAGATGCAGCTAAAAATAATTGCGAAGCAGGGTTTTCCAGCCAGTTAGTTATCAAGTCTAATTAAAGAAATAGACTTGATGCTGAAGATGACATTCATTTGGCTCTTAGAAAGACTCTTACAAGTATCCAACCTTCCCAATAACGTTGGCGTATTTACAAATTTGTAGAAATGTAGTTGACCTTAATATCGTCGTCCATGTTTAGCCATACTTTGTCACATTGTCACACAAGTATGCACAAGAATATGGTGAATTCGCAATAGAAAAGAAAAATGCAACTTATAAAGAAATATTTTTTGTTAGCAATTTAATTGTAAAACAAATTTATTTTACAATATTTACAATTACATAAAGTTTTTTTTTCTATGTTCAAGGTCTATCAATTAAAGCCTACATATTGTTAGATATAGACATTACGATAGCGATTTTATAACATTAGCACATTTACATTAACGTAGGTCTATGAACAGACAAGAGGAGCTACATTGAAGCGCTGGCAGAAGAAGCAGCCCATCAGAACAGCACCAAGGACCTGTACTCAATCATCAAAAAGCTATCTGGAAAATTTGCCATGTTAGAGAGACCAGTAAAGGACAAGAATGGTAACGCGATAACAGACGAAGAAGGACAAAAGAAGAGATGGATTGAACATTTCCAGGAGCTGCTAAACAGACCTTCACCTGTAAACCCACCAGAAATACCCTCAGCTACAAGAGACTTACCTATCAAATGCAGTGCACCCACCAAGGAAGAAATTTGCAGAGCAATCAAACAATCGAAGAATGGCAAATCGGCAGGACCTGACAGCATCCCAGTTGAAGCACTAAAGGCAGACATTGAAACAAGTGTGAAGTTACTCTACCCTCTCTTCTGCAAGATATGGGAAAATGAAGAAGTGCCACCAGAATGGAAGGAGGGCTACCTCATCAAACTCCCAAAGAAAGGCGATCTTAGTTCC
>JADKLZ010001913.1:8735902-8784128 GCA_021533235.1 Biomphalaria straminea
GTAATGCTGCACTCGCCAGTGCTAGCAAAGTTACTCCCTGAGAGTAACGCCGCACTGAAAGAGTTATGATGAAAAGGTGAAGGTACAAAGTTTATCTCAACGCTTCCATTGAAATCATCATGTATGTTCTACTCTTTTAATCAACAGATTTAAATACTGTGAATACACATTTATTTCTGAGTATGAGATCTGGTTCAGAAAAAAATAGTCATGATAAGAAAAAATGTACGTTTTTTAATTGACAGATATTACACCAGCTACTACTATTATTACTACACATATGTATCTGAGTATGAGTTCTGGTTCAGTAAAGATGTTGATGATGAACTGATAAGAAACATTGCTGAAACCATTGTCATGGCTCATGAAAAACTTGGAGGAAATTTAACAGGGACATATTCTATATACAAGACACTGCAAGACAAAACAGATGGAATAATAGGTAAAACTGCAACAAAGAAATGAAATAATACTATGTTTCCTTATTACTTAAACTTTTAGTATTTGAGAACTAGTTAAACAAGCCTGTCTTAATATGATATTTTGTTGTCAATTGAACAGCAACTGTATGCAATCACATTTTTTTCTAGCAATAAACTGGATGGAAGTAATAAACAGACTTTCACTTGGCCAATACTTTTGCAATGGAGGAAATGTCATCATCAGTGACAGAGGCAATTTGAATTTTGATTGTGTTGAAGGTATGTTTATAAAAAGGATTTTGAAACATTTGTGTAGGAACCGCCTATTACAGAATTTATTTATTTTTATCAAAGGATCAGATGATATTAAATTTTATCATTTTCTCAGTACACATCTAGTCTTCTATAAATGTGAATTTTTAGCGGCCCCCATAAAGGGGAAAATACACTATTATTATAAACACATCATTTCTACAATTATTCACTTTTACTAATAAAAAATACAGGAGGCTATTTAGTAAGGGAGTTTCCACACAAACCGTCTTTGTAACATTGTTTAGATATTATTTCGATCCTATGTTTTAATATTAGATTTAAAACAAACCAAAAATTGAAGTGTTAATTCTGTCTAACAGCATGTGGAAATTTGACCTGGGGAGACAACTGCACTGAGACATGCAATTGTACACAAAACAATGCTGTTGCTTGTGATAAGTTTAATGGGTCATGCATTTGTCAGTCTGATTTTGAAGGCTCTTCATGTGAACAACAAATAGATATATGCCTAAAATATTCTCCATGCGGAGAACATGCTGACTGCATCAATACCCTGAAATACTATGAATGCCAATGTCATCAAGGTTACAGAAACAATATTTATAACTCATTGATGTGTGAAGGTAATGTATACATATTAAATTCTTTAAGTGCAGTGGCTCTCAAACTGTGGTCTGGTGGTCCGCGAGATGACAGTAGGGGGCCCACAGAAAGATGAAAATTGTATACAATTAAAATAAATTTATAATAATTAACTAGACCCTGACTACTGTTTAACACATATCTATAAAGAACTATTCTTTGACTACTTAAACCAAAGATTTGAAGACATTCTTCACTTGAATATTCCTGACTGGGTATTGTGCGTTGATAAATTCAGTTCCCAATAAAAAATGAATCTATTTTAGTACATAAGCAGCTTTTTGGATTATCCACAAATGAGGAAATTAAACATGTGTTTGAACAAGTAGACTTCAAATTCTGGTTACAAAAATCAATATTCCAATTTTACATCCTGAATTTTTATTAGCAATACACTCATAGAATCTCATCACTCTCATTCCAGACATTTTTTCTAATTTTTATTTGGAAACTTCTTCTTCTTAATCTGTCAGATAGAGTTGAGCCTTTGGCTCTTGGAAATCTAGGCCAACAAAAGTAACCAAGAGCTCCCTCTCACCGGCCTGAATGAGAACAGTACACTGTTTTGTCTGGCAGGTGGGTCAGACTCGCAGCAAGAGGTCACTTTTCCTGCTATTTTCCTTTTCTACATCAGGCTAACTGTGTGGGACACGCCATTTATGTAATGGCCCCATGAGGAACAGCGTCTGGATTGTGAAAAGGTTGCTGGAGCTTTTTTACAACTTTGCACAGTGTAATGAGGATGCTCTCACACCCCCTTAGGCACCCCCATGAGTGTCTTGTTTTGCTACCCTTTAGCCTAATCGTTTCCTCCTACGATCATTTCCATCCTGCGCCACTATGAGGCTGGGTAGCATATCCGGTTTATTTGGAAACAATCGTTATCATTTCAATTAACACTATTAGCGAGGGTTACCGGTCATTTCATTCCCGGTCACTTCAGCCCCAGTTATTTCATCTTTGGTAATTTAATTCCCGGCCATTTCATCTTAAGTCACTTCATCTCCTGGTCATTTCATCGTCTGGTCATTTCTACCCCTAGTCATTTTATCCTCTGATCTAACAAATAATATTTGTAAAAGTATGATACAAAGAATATTTCATTTATTTTTATGACAAAAGTGTGACATATTAATTTTAAAAAAAGAATTTAATGTCATTAAAAATATTTTTTAAAAAATTTAATAATTTAATATCTAAATAATGTTAAAAATTGTTTTTGCACGTCTAAATCAATAAGATAAGACATTATCTAGGCATAGAAGATGATTTGTTGCTTCATACAGCTCTACATCATTTTTTAATTTCTTGTACAGTCTTAGTCAACCCCTAGTCATTTTATTGTTTGATCCAACAAATAATTATTGTAAAAATATTTTCATTTATTTTTATGACAAAAGTGTGACATATTAATTAAAAAAAAAGAATTTAATGTCATTAAAAATATTTAAAAAAAAATAATTTAATATCTAAATAATGTTAAAAATTGTTTTTGCATGTCTAAATCAATAAGATAAGACAGTATCTAGGCCAGTGTTTCTCAACCTTTTTTGTCTGCCGGCACAGTAAAAAAAACAACAAAAATTTCGCGGCACACCACGAAGAGCAACAGTTGTTTTAAAATAAAAAGAAAAAAAAAGATTTACCAGTTTTTAATCATTACTTTTAATGTGAAGGTTGTGCCTGTTTTTGAGAGCAAATGAGATCTATCCGAGGCTCCAAAGTCGACAAACAAACCGCATTTCATCATCTATTGAAAGAAGTCTCTCTCTTTTCTTAGACTAGATTTCAGTCAGTACTGAAAATCCAAATTCACAAAACCATGAAGATGAAAATGCAAGAATTATTTTGATTGCATTTAAACTGATTGCTGGATATATTTTGTTGATTGAAATCCAAAAATTATCCAGGCTTTTCTCGGCAAAACTTGACTTAAGAACCGCATCGTTTTTTAAATTAATAAGTTCCTCTTCTTCTTCAGTTGTAAGATTTGTAGCCTCACTGTTTCCAGATGGATAGCTGATCCATCCATATTCATTACTTCCAATTGTTGGAAAGTAATGCTGCAATGCTGACTGTAAGTGTGTCAAAGTGTCAAGAATTTCGGGGGTAATTTCTTTGTTTGAAGCACAATCATTGTAAGAAGGAAAGCAGTCGAAGACTCCTTTCGAAATCTTACTTTGCCACAAAGACAATTTTTCACCAAATGACTTTAGTTTTGAGGATGCAGTGATGATTGTTTCCGATAGTCCTTGAAGACTTAAGTTCAATGAATTTAATTTGTCAAATAAATCAGAGGGAAATGTGACCTTAACCCACCAGATTTCGTCATGAATAGAAAATCCAAAGTCTTTTTTTTTCAGCCTCTAAGAATGAAATCAGCTCAGCCTTGAGTTGGACAACACGGTTTAATACTTTTCCCCTGGAGAGCCAACCAACGTTGGTATGATACAGAAGGCATTTGTAGTCTGAATCCATTGCTGCACAGAGCTGTGAGAAAAGTCGGGATGCAAGCGGTCGAGATTTGATAAAGTTTACAACTTCAATCACTTGATCCAGAACAGACATCAAACCTTTTGGCAAAGATTTGAAGGCAAGAGCTTCTCTGTGGATCATGCAGTGAACAACTAATACATTTAGATTTTCTTGACGAACAAGAGTGACCTAATCAATGTACATGACACACATCGCTAATTATTATCTTTGTCAATTTAAGAACTGGTGTGCATCTGCTAAGGTGGCCTACATTTGAGTCATTATAATATATTATATATATATATATATTTAGTGGGAAATTCCATAAACTGAATAGCTAACACCCCTTTCCATCAATATGGAGCGATCCACTACTATTACTGATCTTTGCTAGAGGGGATGTCATCGCGACGTAAAATAAAAATATAATATTAGGCTGACCTGTGTAACGCTACACGTGTGGCGTTCTGGAAATTCACGCGGCACATCTGCAAATCTTCGGCGGCACACTAGTGTGCCGCGGCACACAGGTTGAGAAACACTGATCTAGGCATAGAAGATGATTCGTTATAAGAATAGAGTGAAAGATGGCCTTCACAAGATAGGTTATCAGATAATGATCGTAAGTGATCATAAGTTTACTAATGATTCTTATCTTTCAAAAGATTTCCACTATTTCTACCACACCTCGGCTTCTAATCATTACATCATGGCATGCGTTTTATAATAATGACATCCCAGCTCAAATAGAAAAAATTTAAAATTAACTATATACAAAACCCACATTATAATATTTATAATATATCTACTTATTTACATATTTTCTTTCATTTCTAAACAAATATGAAAAGAGGATGTGGAACACTATAATAGCAGGCCTAAAATATCAAAAGCATTCTAAATAAACATATTTATATATTAGATTAAATGAGGGCTTAAAGGCAAAGCCTCTAGAAAACAATTACACAATGACTAGAAAAAAAAATGTAATAGGGGATGATATGACAATGTATGAAGTGACCAAAGATGAAATGACTAGTCACTGTCATCAAGTTATTTTGTATGGTCATGTTGGTGACATAGGATTCATTATCTAATGTAGGCATTATCAGGATATAAACATACTTCTGTCATAAATGTTCAAAAATGTGGCAGACACAAATAGTAATAAGTTCATTATATAATGTATCTTGATATCACCCCATAAGAAATTGTGCACAAAAATACTCCAAGCATAGCAAGTAATAATACTTCATAGAAACAGATTTAAGACAGTGGAATAATATAGTGACTGATTACAAAGTGACTGCTCTATGCTATTACTATCACATTTCAATATCTACTGACTGATTGTCTTGACTACATAATAGTAACTGCTATCCAATATGGATATCTAAAGGGTAAAAGTATTCACTCTCAAATTGTAAGGGTTGTGAATTAAACTCATATATTAAAATAGTATGTTCTCTACGGGTCCAGCAATGTAATTGTTTAAATTTGTAATTGATATAGTAAGCATTTTTAACTAAGGGGTCCATGTGCAAGCTTTTTGACAGTTCAAAAAAGTTTGAAAACCACTGTTGTAATGGACAGTGTATGAATGAGCTAACAACATTACGACTCTTTTGATTGTAATTTCTTCTCTTTTACAGCCTGCATTGGTTGGACCTATGGCTTCAACTGCAACACTTCTTGTAGTTGTCTTATTGACAATACACAAAGTTGTGACATTGTGACTGGCAAATGTACATGTAAACCTGGATTTGAGTCCATAAATTGTGAACTGGATGTGAATGAATGCAATCAGCCAAGCAATCCTTGTCCTGAAAACTTTAAATGTTATAATACATATGGAAGTTTTCTTTGTGAGTACTTGGTGAAATATATACTTGTTATTGAATAGTAAAGTATTTTTATATTACATACACCAATAAATCTTATGTAATACAGAAACTACTTCAAAAAGAAGGTGATTAATTCCTAGGTTTGTTCATAGGTCAATCTATTCATGCATTTAATGAATGACTTAAATTCTGAAAAGTCATTGCTTTTCCTGGCTAACTCAGGCAAATTATTACATGCTCTAATAGCACTAGGGAAGGAATATTTATACAAATTTATCCTAGCATATGGAACAATGAATGTCCCTTATTATCTTTGTGTCTTTCTGATAATTTTTTGAAGTTATATTTTTGTATTTGAAGATTATGGTTCAATGTTGTATGTAAAATAGCTATTTTACTTATAAGTCTCTATCCTGAAAACATTCTAATTTTAGTGATTTTACTAAAGGTATTGCTCTAATAAAGTGTGAATATTAATTTGTTATGAACTTCATTGTTCTATTTTTATGACTCCTTTTTGTCTCAAAAAAGACACTGGTTTTGGTTTAGTCTTGTCACTGGGCAGAATCTGGTGTGGCTAATCAAGCCAATTCTAGAGCTGCAGAATTTGCCACAATTCATGCATGTGTATGCATCTGATTCAGGGCTAGCAGACAGGGCAACTTTCTTTTTTTCCCTCTTGATTAAGGCCACTTCATTTCTTTTGTTCTCAGTGAGTAACGTCCCAACTTGATTGGCTTAAGGTATGAAAACCACGGGTTGTCTCTGACAGTTAGAGAGGTCTTAGGGCCTCACCTATCAGCGACTGCCCGCCTCAACCTGGGCAGCCCCCAGCCTGCCTTCTCTAATGGGTGCTTAGAGCTTAGTTTAAAACGACAAGTAGGCTGGGAACTTGGTACCAAGCAACAAAAGAAGAAAAATTAAACTGAAAAAGAAAACCCTGTCGTGCTACTGGCTCTATTTTTACAAAGCTTAAATCAACTCACCTTTTCTGTCTGTCTGTCTGTCTGGCAAAAAGTTTTGAACATGTTTTTTTCTCCCTTTTTCCCTTTGTTGAATCATTGAACCTGACATTTCATGAATCTATGCAAAAAGAAATTAACCATTTAGTTCATTAATTATTGGTGAGTAATTATTTTGTTTGATTTAAAAAAAGGAGGAATAAAAGATACTTGATTAAAGATGTGGATGTATCTATGGATTTAATCCCCTTATTACGTTTTGACACAGTTTTTCTTTGACTTCCCATTCTTGGATCAAGTTGAAATTTTGCATAATTTTTCAGAGTCGATGGCAATAAAAAAAATCAACCAATTCATTTATTATTTAGTACTGGTTAATTAATTTTATTTTATATATCAGAAAGGGACCTAAACCCTTTAATTTTCAGATAAGTAGCAGTAATTAGCAGCTCTTTCCCTTAGAAAAGCTTTGTTTTGAAAAATGTATTCTCTTTTTCTGTTGCCTGTTTGTCTGTTCTAGTTTCTTAATGTTTTCTTGAGTATAGTCCTAAAGAGAGGAAGCACATTCTGTAATTGGCCAAACCAAGGTTAAATAGCATTTTAGTATTATGTTCTTATTTGCTTTATAGAAATTTCTTTTAATAAACCCTAATGTTTCATTTGATTTTCTAATTGTTTCTTCATTATGGAGATTCTGTGATAGTTTTTCATTTTTATAACACCTAGGTATTTTGAGATTGTAGTCTGTATTACTGGTTTATCATGAATAAGATGAGTGGTATTTATTTTATTTTTTTTGTTGTTGCTCTTAATAGCTGACATTTTTCTTGGTGGAAAAATATGCTCCAATTCGATTCCCATTTCTGTAATTCATCTAATTCTCTTTATAAAATTGCTTGTGTTGCTCTTATTGTGCTATATATTTTACAATCGTCTGCAAATAATCTGACCTTTGTTCCTGAACTAACGCTATTCTGTAAATAATATATGTACATTATTATCTTATAAGTAAGTGTTTATTTCAGTAAACACATGACAGAGATGTAATTTACTGTTACACAGACATGAGCAACAGACTACAGTACACTCAACATTTTGTCCACTATAGAAGGAGACATAATAATGTTTTTTTTTTCTGTTTATCTATTTAGGTAAAGAAGAAATAGGTGAGTTTGATATTAGGCCTAACACAAACAATTTGAACTATATTGATAAAACACATTATTACCTTATACATAAAAAAATGACAAAGAGAATAAATACACTATTAAACAATCATGTCCAACAGTAAAAAAAAAAAAAAAGTTCCCCTTTCAGACCTTGTGGTCTACTACAGACTACAGTACAAATACAGACATTATTACAAATAATAATTATAAGGCTTATCTTTGATTCTGAAGATTAATGAGGAATGTAGTATTTCCTGTGGCTATGCAGCCCCAGCTGTGACCTACATATTTTGCCACATCCAAGGCCAATAAGAACATGAATACAAGCATAAATAACATAGAGGTTCAGTTCTTGACTACTCACAATTTTTTTTAATCACAGTTTTTAGATGTTCTAAAATTGTCATAGCCTCATATAGAGGCTTTCTATCAGTAGCATTGTTAAATAAAATGAATAAAAAGTGCATCCAAAATTGTTTTTATGAATAAGATTTTGTTTTGTTCTATGAAGTCATGTCATTGATGTTTTCATATTTCATTTTAAATGTATTGTTCCCAGTCTATGCAAGAGTTACTTTAAACCAAACAGATTTTGAAATGTATACAAATGAGATTGCTAACAGCTTCCAGCAAACTTTGCAAGCTTTTTTTGATGCCTATGCTTATTGGACATACTTTAAAGTTACTGTAGTATACAACAGCACTGAACAAGGGTAAAAATTGTATTTTTAATCAAATTTTAAAAATAATTAGGCTTACTATCTTTCTGTATCATCATTATCTTATCTTATCTTATATAATACAGACGTTACTTCAAAAAAGAAGATGATTACGTCCTACGCGTCATGCATTCAGTCATGCATATTTACCAGTGACTTAAATTCTGCCAAGTCACTGGTTTTCCTGGCTAGCTCAGGCAAACCATTCCATGCTCTAATGGCACTAGGGAAGAAAGAGCATTTGTACAGATTTGTCCTAGCATATGGGACGAGGAATGTGCCTTTATCTTTGTGTCTTTCTGAGTATTTTATTAAGTTTTGTTTTTGTATTTGGAGATTATGGTTCAGTGTTTTGTGTATAATTGCTACTTTACTCTTAAGTCTTCTATCCTGGAGGCTTTCTAAATTTAGTGATTTTACTAAAGGTGTTACTCTAGTGAAATGTGAATATTCGTTTGTTATGAATCTATGAATGTTATATTAATCTACTAAGTAACAGTTTTTAAGTTTGATCCATCAGAAATATCTTTTTCCCTACACTATGTGTGTAGGTTGTTTTCCACATACAGCACATGTGGAGGTTTTTTTTTAAAATGTGAAATCAACATCTCCACAAAATGGCTGTCTGAATTTTTTAGTTGTGATGTATTTTTGTACTACTTGATCCAAGCCATGCTACATTTAATTACATTGTACTGAGTTATTTTAATTGGATCTTTTTCTGTAACATATTGATAAAGTTTGAAAGTGTAGACTAAATGTGCATTAATTGTTGCTTTCATTTAGTCATGGTCTTGTTATTTGTATTTCTATTTTGTTTGTTATTATTCAGTATTTTCAATATTAAATATTTTGGTGTAATCTTTTTTGTCTACAGTGTATCAACATCTGATATCTTTTATGATATAATGGTAGTTTATGGCAAACAATCCTTTGATTATTACATGTCTCTCTTCATTTATAACAATTTTATCCCTGGCACAAGAAAGATATTGATCAATGGAGCTGAGCTTGAAGTATTAACAATCAGATTGTTTGATAGTCCAGAGGAAGCTAGGCTTGAAATGAATCCAAAAAGTATGTATATTTATAACGCTAAAATCACTCTTTTAAAATATTTTACATTATTTTCAACATTAAAATGTTAAGAAAATAATTGAAATTTTCTACACTTTGGCCTAAATGAATGAAACAAGGGGAAATTGTTCTTCTAAATAAATCGTCTTAGATTAAATAGGAAAATTTTACTAAATATTTATTTAAATTGAAAAAGATATTTAAACTTTTATGACAGTATGGCTGCAAAGATGATATTTATTGATGATGATTATTAATAAACATTAAAAATGGTTTTATTTATTTAACATATATTGTCCAAAAAATAATTTCAAAAATAACTATCATAGAAATACCACTATTGTATTTGTAAAACAGTTAACAAAATCTGCCAATATTTTGGAATATGTCCATATGACAGAAGATGTTTAAATTCAGAATTTCTACCCATTTGTCAAGGTAACTTCAACTTTTTTAGACTTAGTAGTTACATTATTTTATTACTATAAACAATCTTATATCATCTCTATCTTGAGATTTCTAAATCATTTGCTATAATTCAGATGCAGTGTTTTGTTACACATGGTTAAATGTTATACAACAAAGAAAAAACAACAACATTCTATTGTTCTTGTCCATTAGAAATCTGTGATATTGGAATGTATGCTGAAAATGAGCACTGCAAGGCTTGTGATCAAGGCCAGACTACTCTTATCAGGGGAGCTAACTCACACCATCAATGCATAGGTAATGTAAATAAAATGCCATACAATTTATTTCTATACATGATGTACTCTTATTTAAATATGCTTTATTTACTTTCCAACTAATTACTAAAATAAAAAAAAAAAAAAAAAAAATTAATGTATTCTTTCTAGATAACTGTACTGATGCCCGAGGCTATCAATTTCAATTGGATAGACAGACCTGTGAGCCTTGCTCAAGTGATATGTACTGGAGTGAAGCAGATAAAATGTGCCATGTCTGTCCTTTCACTTCATATGATTTATTTGATTGTTATTGGGGAAATGGTAAGTACTGTGATTTACATTGAACTAAATATGTAGAGGCTTGTTAGCCTACCTAGGACAAGGAAAACTTTTGAATTCAAACCTCTGCTGCCTTGCAGCTTATATATATATATAACATGAGAAAAGCTTCAGAGTCATCAGCCCTGAGGGAAACTCAGGAGCCCATGACCCTTATGTAGTTTGCAGCACCCAGTGCCAGTGACACAGCAGACCCCAAACTGTATTGACACTTCCAGTTCCTTTGAATACATCAGCTGCCTATAGAGGGGAGAACTGCTGTGTGGTAATATTGTCTAGCCATAGCTAATACCCAGGCATTCATACGATTTCTATGATATGATCCATACAAATATAAAAAATTGATGCTGTTGATTACACAATAATAAGTGTATCCTTTGTTTCAACAATATTTTTGTTTCAGTGAGAAATGTCAACAACCCAGTACTAAATATTGAACTAAATATCACCATTGTAACACCAAAATGTCTGAGAGATGATCCACTGTATTTCAGTAATATAGATGAAAAAGAATTAGTTCGATTGATGATTACACAGAATGGGTACTCACGGTAGGTTACTTTTATCCCATATATCCTTTCAAAAGATCATAACTTGATAAAAAAGTAAAAGTTTCCCTTTCAGACCTTGTGGTCTATAAGGCAGATGATGTAAATGTCATCTGATTCTGTGGCCTACGTTTAATGAGGGTGTCATGTGGCCAGGACAACAACCAACCGCCTTTACTTTTCCCCAACTAATGTCAGGTACCCATTAGAGCTGGGTGGACCAAGGATCCCGAAATAAAAATCCCAGTCTTCACCAGGATTCGAACCCGGAACCCCCGGTTCAGACGCCAAGTGCTTTACTGCTCAGCCACCGCGCCTCCCATAATTTGATACACTAGGCTAATATTTTTTTTTTATTATTGATACACATGTTACAATTTTCAGATGTTAATATCAATACTAAGTATAAAAAATTTTTTTTTTGTGAGTTGACTTATATTAACAAAAAAAAACAACTTATGCTTGAACAGATTCTGTTACCAGTACTCAAAGTGTGGCAATGTGATTACCAGCTATATTGAAAATGAAATCTGTATACCAGATGCTTCTTGTCCCTTGAATGAAACATGTACACAATACTACACAAGGATTCATATTGGTGTCTATCATGTTAGGTAATTTACATTCACTTTAGAGTTAAACATTTCATTTCATCAGTAAGTAAAAACTCATATCAGAATTAATAAGAACCAAACTTGTACTTTTTACAATACCTCTATTCATGTCACTCCTTCATGGAACCTGGAAGTTTGGTGGAATGGCAGCAGACAGCTGATCTCAAAAACGGCTCTAACGATTTTTCTAGAAATTTATAACAGTTAACGTATAACACTGAGAAAATAATTACTAACTCATAGACCAAATGGAGACAATTCTAGTTTCACCATTATAAGTTTGCAAAGTAAAAAATAAATGCATGTAAATTTGGCTGGATACTGTAAGTTTAGAGCCAATATGGCATAGTCAGCAATATTATCGTATTTATGCGATAACTGAGTAAATTTAAAGTTGCTTCAATTATATTGAAGTTTATAAGTGTTGCTTATAACTTTACATAAATCTATTAGATCTAGATGTCCATATAATGAGCATGCCAAATAATATTTGCACAAATATACCTTCCTCGCTGGCTGAATCAGAAAATGCGCATTTTCCAGCAGCTGACGGAGTTACAGATTCGGTACCTAAAGTGAACCAACAATTTTTATAATTATTTTCAAAATTATTTTATTATTTTTTTAGTTTAATAGTGGAGTGATTATTATTTTTTTTTTACAAAATATATTTTTGATAATTTTTTATTAAGTGCATTTGATATTTAGACACTTTTTTGACTGACTTGTTGTTTCAGTAGTCTCTTATATTTTATCTGCTTTTAGAACTTACATCTCATCTTCCAGTCCATACAATGGCCATGATCAAAGTTCAGTGGATTCACTACTGAGAACTCTCTATGATACAACAAAACTTTATCAATGGATTCCATTCATGGTATTATGTTGTAATAAAAACAGAAATAATAGAGCTTCTAATTAGAAAGTAAAATTGAATTAAAATAAATAGCACAAATTATGTTCTGTCTGGAGTGGTACCTTTCTTGGAAAAAATTCAATATGTCTATATTAAGTACTGTAGCACTGAGTCAATGGAGGTGATAAGTAATAAACATTTAACTGACACAATTCTGTCACAGGTCATGTATTCTCTAAGCTGGATTTGTCATTTGCCTCTGATATGCAAGATTCGTAGCTACTTTTGTTAGCTTATGAATTATCATAAAGTGTCCCCTAAAACATCAAACAAGATTTTTTTTTCAGTACACAGCAAAGGTTTAGAATTTGCTCAATATCAAGCTCTGACAATCCACATTAAAAAGAAAATTAAGACCCATCTCTTCAAAGATTGTTGAAATTAATTAGTCTTAAAATTCTGTTTTTATAGTTTGCCTGTATTCAATAGTGCCCTCACCTACATTGTGTTTGAAATTAGTGCTATACAAATAACATTCTTACTATTAATATTACAATTCCAATTGCAATCATTTTTTGTAACAGTATTGTTATGCTTTTTATGAAACAAAAATTCAAGGCATTGTTTTTTTTAAATATATAAATTTAATTGTCTTTTATTTAATACAGACCTACTCAGCTATTAGAATTGAAAAGCTACTAGACATCAATATTGAAGTCATAGGTACACTTGTTTAATTTTTGTCTTAGGTCCACTACTATTTCTAATTTACATAAACGATCTACCACATTGTATTAGTTCAGGAACAAAAGTTAGATTATTTGCAGATGATTGCCTAATATATAGGACAATAAAAACAACACAAGACACAGAAATTTTACAAAGAGAATTAGATGAATTACAGAAATGGGAATCAAATTGGAGCATGTCTTTCCACCCAGAAAAATGGCAGTTATTAAGAGTAACAAAAAAACTTAAACAAATTAATTCCATTTATCTTATTCATGGTAAACCAGACTAAAAACGCAAAATACCTAGGTGTTATAATAAATGAAAAACTGTCAAGGAATCCCCATATTGATGAAACTATAAAAAAAAAATCAAACAAAGCATTAGGGTTTATTAAAAGAAATTTCTATAAATCAAAAAAGGACATAAAACTAAAATGCTATTTAACCTTGGTTAGGCCAATAATAGAATATGCATCCTCTGTTTGGGACCCCTCAACTCAAGAAAACATTAAGAAACTAGAACAGACACAAAATAGAGCAGTGAGATTCATAACAAACGAATATTCACATTTCACTACAGTAACACCTTTAGTAAAATCACTAAATTTAGAAAGCCTTCAGGATAGAAGACTTAAGAGTAAAGTAGCAATTATACACAAAACACTGAACCATAATCTCCAAATACAAAAACAAAACTTAATAAAATACTCAGAAAGACACAAAGATAAAGGCACATTCCTCATCCTATATGCTAGGACAAATCTGTACAAATGCTCTTTCTTCCCTAGTGCCATTAGAGGATGGAATGGTTTGCCTGAGCTAGCCAGGAAAACCAGTGACTTGGCAGAATTTAAGTCACTGGTAAATATGCATGACTGAATGCATGACGCGTAGGACGTAATCATCTTCTTTTTTTAAGTAACGTCTGTATTATATAAGATAAGATTGTGTGTGATTTCCAATAGATTTCTATTGAAGTTAGAAACAAATATATTATTTTACTATAAAATTCCATATATTCTTAGTCTTATTAATTGTTTTAATTGTAGGAAAAATGCAAAGCATTTAGAATTACCTAATACATACTGCTTAAATATTTATATAATTTCAGATGATGTGACTAAACAAATATTGTTCATTAATCAATTGTCTCAAGGGTATAATTTCGATCCTTCTAGGATTCAGGAGGTTAGTTAGCATGTAACTCTTTTTAAAAAGCTTATATCAACTCATTCTGACTAGTAAAAATTTTGTACACAGTTTTTCTTCCACATCCAATCTTGTATCAAGTGGAAATTTTGCAGTTATTTTTTGTTACCTGATAAAACAAGAATCAATTTTTAAAAAAAAAGTAACATGTTAGTTAATTAACTATTGGAATTTTTGTTTGTTTTGTATCTTGAACAAGGGAAAGAAATAGTACTTGACTTATGTGGTGGTATACTGTATTAGTTCTCTTTATATTTTCTGAAGAGAAAAGTTTGAATTTAACAATATGTAACTATTATAACTATGAAACTTTCTTTTTTCGTCAGCACTTTCCTTTTTGTTTAAAAAATGTTTTCTTGTTTTTTTTTTTGTTTGTACTTTTTATAAAGTGGTTATAAATTTTTTCTTGTATCTAGGTTTTCAACAGTATCTTCCAAAAAATGCCTGGATTTATTAAAGCCATCCTATACAATACTTATTTGTAAGTTTATTTTTAAAAAAAAAGCAACTTAGAAGACAAGTATGCATTAATACATTTTTTGTTGTGTGCCATAAATAAATTAAGGAAAAAAAAAACCTTTTTAATGAACAGGCATTACAGCTATTACGGTTCGTATGACCATTACTACGAATATGTTTCTGAATATGAGTTCTGGTTCAGAAAAGATGTTGATGATGAAATAATAAGAAACATTGCTGAAACCATTGTTATGGCTCATGAAAAACTTGGAGGAAATCTAACAGGAACATATTCTATATACAAGACACTGCAAGACAAAATAGATGGAACAATCGGTAAAACAAATCATTAGAACTTATTACTGATGCAATACAACACTTCGTATTTTTGTGTTTAACTGTTAAACAGCAATGTGTAAATTAAATAATAGCATGCATATTGTTAATTGTATGTTTACATTGTACAAATATATTTATGTCTAGCAATAAACTGGATAGAGTTAATAAACAGTCTTTCAGTTGGCCAATACTTTTGCAATGGTGGAAATTTCATCATCTCTGTCAGAGGCAACTTAAATTTTGAGTGTATTGAAGGTATGCATTAAAGATAGCTATCTTTTTTAAAGATGTGAATAGGAATCACTTCATTTATATTTATAAAAAGGTCTAATTTGATTACATTTTATATTTTTTATTACAATATTTTTATTGTAATATTTTAATACTATACTTTAATAATTGTATCTTAGATGAAACAATTGAAGTCTATTTATTTTTGTAACAGTGTGTGAAAATTTGACCTGGGGAGAGAACTGCACAGAAACCTGCAACTGTACACCAAACAATACTGTTGTCTGTGAAAAGTTGAATGGCTCATGCATTTGTCAGTCCAAATTTGAAGGCTCTCTATGTGAGAAAGAAAAAGATTTATGTACACTATACAATCCTTGTGGGGAACACTCTGACTGTATCAGTACTAAGGACCACTATGAATGCCAGTGTCATCAAGGTTACAGAAACAGTCCTTATAACTCTTTAATATGTGAAGGTAATTGATACATGTTTAATATATATTAAGTGTGGACCTTATTTTAACTGTGGAATTTAGAACTAAATAAAATAAATGCTCTCTATGTTTCAGTCTGCAGTGGCTTGACCTATGGCTTTAACTGTAGCACTTCTTGTAGTTGTCTTGTGGACAATACTCAAAGCTGTGACATTGTAACTGGCAACTGTACATGTAAACCTGGATTTGAGTCTATAAATTGTGAACTGGATGTGAATGAATGCAATCAGTCTAGCAATCCTTGTGCTGGAAACTTACAATGTTATAATACAGATGGAAGTTTTCTTTGTGAGTTCTTTTTTTAATTTTTATAAAATAATTAAGCCCATTAAAAAAAAATGCACATAAAATATAATGACTTTCTTCAATTTATATTGTCTTAAAAATAGCACCCATGTTAATATAGCATAAATTTGTTGATTTGATAACTGCTTTTCTTTTTTTGTGTCTTTTTAGGTATAGAAAATCAGGGTGAGTTAGATATTCAAATTAATTCATACAATCCTTGTAAATAAAAAAAAATGTTGACCTATATTCTTATTATATGTTTCTTCAGTGACTAGTAAAATTCAATGAATCAAAATTCTGTAAATGTCACTTATCAAAATGCTTAACTTTTGAATAAAATATTACTTTTTAAATTTAAAAAAATATATTTTTCACATTTAATAAACTTATTGTTCCCAGTCTATGCCAAAGTCACTTTGAACCAATCAGATGTTGACATGTATACAAATGAGATTGCTAACACCTTCCAGCAAACTTTGCAAGCTTTTTTTGATGCCTATGCTTATTGGACATACTGTAAAGTTATTGTTGTATACAATACCACTGAACAAGGGTATGTACTCTACTGTTAATCACATTGTTTTTATTTTTTTTTATTTTTACATGCTTAGGTCAGCATGCCCCATTTGTTGTAAACATCTCCATTGCTGGTAATGAAGCCACCCCAATAACTGAACTTTTTTATTATCTGAATCTGTTCAACCTGCATCTACCCTATATTACTGTATTAATTGCTGCTGTTTGCCCTAGTAGTATGGTAGTTGTTTAGCTGGACAATATTTATATGGGCGCTCTCTCATGCCTGTATTTTTTTTGTGCGTATTGTGGTATCTTGACTTACTAAAGTTCTATTAAATTTCGCTGGTTATGTCAAGACATGTTTAGTGTTTACATTTCCAGTGAAAGACCCAGAAATGGTATTGTTTAGTAGTAACATGAATAAAAATAGTTCTATGTGGTCTATAAGACAGACGATGTAAAGGTCATCTGTTTCTGTGGGAAACAGTTAATGAGGGTGTAATGTGGCTAGCACAACAACCAACCACCTTTACTTTTCTCTAACTAATGTTACTCTTTTTGTACACATGTCTGAAGTTTGAAAATTCATTATTCCTTCCACTGTTTGGATTCAGCAGCTAGACTTGATGTAGATATGTTGCAAGATCTGTACAACTTTCAGCAATACTATATTCCTTCATAATATGGCTCATTAATTTACATTTGTCATTGGTTTGGAAGGCAACTCATTCCATATAAACAACATGGCAGTAGTCTATTTTTAGCCATATGTAAATTATATACCTGTTTAGACTTAATCTTTAAATTTGTCAGTATGAAATTTTTGCAGAGCCATTTCTGAAACATTCATTTTGGTGCTGAACATTTCTGTGCAATAGTTCTGTCAATATTTCAGTAAGCACACTAGATTCTGTAATGTACATCTTATCAAAAAAATGTTTACTTTATGAATGGGAACTATAAGATGTCAGATATGTACCTGAGAACATGTAAATCAAAAAGTTCATCTCTTCCCCATCCCAAACACGAAAGTTTAATTTTTGCGGGCATCTTTTGGTAGAGAACAATATTACTCCCACCACTCACATGTCAGTGTCACATTGCTGCACTCTGGTAAGGTCACAGTCACTGACCTGAGCTGACCTTTGAACCTGTCCTTTTTTTTAAAAAAATTTCCAATCGGTTTGTTTGTAAATTTTCACTATTGCATTAAAAAAAAATATTTTTGAAAACAATAAAAATACACTCTATACACACACTAACCAAAAAAAAAAGATTAAGAGAAACAGAAAAGAAGTACAAACCCAAAGCACAAAATGAGTAAGCCACTTTCTTTAGGAACAACATTAAAACCAAATAAAAAAAATAATTTTCTGGAATAGATGTAATAATCATATCTTATATAATACAGATGTTACTTCAAAAAAAGAAGATGATTATGTCTACGCCTCATGCATTTAGCCATGCATATTAACCTATGACCTAAATTCTACTAAGTCTCTGCTTTTCCTGGCTAACTCAGTTACTTCATTCCATTCTCTAATAGTAATAGGGAGGAAGAAGGAGCATTTGTACAATTTTGTCCTAGCATATGGAACCAGGAATGGTAAAACAAACGGAAATTTTATTGGAAAAGGTTCCACAACATAAAGATATACACAATTAGAGCCACTATACTTATAAAATATAAACATTGTGACAAAAATAAATTTCGCCCCCTTTAGGTATCACTCGGATCTAGGCATTTAATTAATTTATTTTATCATCTTATCTTTACTCTCCTAACTTAGCCCATATGGCTATTTAAAGCAATAGTACCACCCCTACTACCACTACCCCTTTATCTCTAGGCATCGATGTCACGTTGTATTCTCTTAATCTGACACGTGTCTAGCCAGTCTTTCGACAAGAGTAAGCTCCCCCTTCTTATCTGGACAAACATTCTTTGTTCTATTCAATGGACGGAGTTTACCTCCTCCCCTTTTACTAGATAACGCCTTCCTCACCCTCCCCTGTCGGAAGGGACTGGTCATTTCAAAGGAACCAGAGTCGGTCATTCAATAAGTGCCTATCCCTGTGTCTATACACTGGACACTTGCGACCAAGGTCAAGCGATAATCTATTTGCCTAGAGACGGGCAGTCCAATCACATTGGAGGCCCCACCTCCAAGCGTGTAGGAGAGACAGGATTTCTTACCTTGGTCTTATTCTCATTCTGAGGAGCTGAGAGGAAGGATTCACATCTCTGTTTGAGCTCTACGCCTTTTCATTTCTAAATTTCCTTACTTGGCTTGGTGGTAAGCTTTACAAGGTGTTTTAATAGCTTCTTACTATGTGTGTATATATTTGTGCATTTATTTACTACATTATATTTGTGTACATATTTGTGTAATTTTTATCTTGGATTATGTAAGTAGTCACTTTATGTAGTATATTTTATTATCATGACTTGTACAACTAAATAGTCAAAGTCATCCACTTGTATCTGGACTAGAATTTATTAACAATCTTACCACGTGCGTTTAGCTCTTTAGCTACTATTAATTTATCGCTGATAAATTATCGCTCAGCACGAGCCCAATTATTATAATTACTATCTATAAATTCCTTGACCAGGAACTATCATAGTATTTCTGTAACATGTCATATTACAAATATATACTTACGCTCATTCCTTGACAAGGAATGCCATAATTATTTATGTACTATATTTTGTCTGCCAGTTGGCCAGATATATTACTTATGTAAAACCATGTATACATTATCTTATCTTGTCTCGGCTGACTGCCTTGATAATTTCAATGGCTCACTATCTCCATGCTTGGAAGAGAGATATAAATAATCTCCCCTTGTATTCATTTTAACTTGAAGAAATTGTGCCCCTTGAACGGGCACGTCTCCATTCAAGTGGTCTTTATTTGATTAACTCCCCTTACTATTGTGAAACTAGATTATGGTTTCTATTTAACATTCTGAAGATGTCTTTCACGGAAAGGTGTCAACCTCACAGTGTCATCATTATGGCTAAGACGATCTACGCATCTGGTTGCAGCTTTTATTACAGGCTACATCTACTTGAAGCCCTATCTACGTATCGCTGTTACCAGTCTGCTGACACCAGATCTGAAGATACCAGCCTTACCTACTACACACAAGAGTCCACTGTCTAGAAGCTCGTCACTGCAGCTACGTATCGTTGGGCTGCCCCGTGCGCCAGGATCAATCACGCCAGCCCATCTGCAGACAACGTCAGCATCAGCCATACCAGTCTCACCAGAGCAGCATAGGACTTAAAGCTAAGCAACCAGCCAAATGACACTCAGACCACTTGGTTCTCATATCTCATGATGATTGTCTCATTTTATGTAAATAGTTAGGCCCTGTCCTAACCTTGTACAGCATTCTACCTTCACTTATTTTTCTCTATGTAAATAAACTGTACATATATCTTACGTAACTGTATTTGTTGACTGCATTCATAACGCTGTGCCTGTATGCCTATGTGCAAGTTAAGGTCCTCAAATTCTATAAACCCCCTAGACGCCTAAACGGGCACCGTCTTTGACCTACTTGTCACAAACATGTAGCAATTTTTCAAGACTTTATTTTAAAAAAATTATTTTTTTGCTACAACATCCAGTGCCAAAATGACCACTGTTTCAAAGCAGTCATGCTTACTGAATTGATACTTTTGTTTTGCTTACATTTTCTTTTGATAAACATCTTCAATTTTTAATATATTTTTTTCCAGTTTAAAAACAGCTGATATCTTTTATGATATAGCAATAGTGTATGGCAAAAACTTTGAGTACTGCATGTCAGTGTTTATCTATAATCATTTTATTACTGGCTCAAGAGAGATATCATTGAATGAAACTAAGTTTGAAATATTAACTTTCCAATTGTTTGACAGTCCTGAGGAAGCTAGACTTGGAATTAATCCAAAAAGTATGTTGTTTTTAAATAACTACTGTAACTTTTTACCTAATTCTTTTTTATATTTGCAGCATAAAAAATATGAACTATTTAATTGAAATTTTTAAATGATTTGATCAGAAAATGCAGAAATAAGGGGGAATGAATTTTTTTCTTAAGCTTTGTCCATGAGCAATTTTTACCACCCTGTGTTCTGCGGAACCAAAGTGTTATCCAAAAACTGAATAGCTGATCCACAAACTACTGAAATAAATAACTAGCAGGCCACTCATGACTTAACATCCCTTTAAAAAATAGTATTATGTTCCACTTAATACTCAGAATATGCAATGTGTGTAAAGGGAAATTCTACATCTGAAAATGTTAGTCATTAGACTTGGTTAAGTTCCCCTTCCAGATCTTGTGGTTTATTGGGTAGATAGTGTAAAGGTCATCTGTTTCTGTGGCCTAAGGTTAATGAAATATGTCATCTGGTCAGCACAATGCAAGCCATCTTTACTTTTCCCCAACTAATGTCAGGTACTCATTAGAGCTGGTTGGACTTAGATCCCGAAATTTAAAATCCCAGTCTTTACCAGGATTTGAACCAGGTCCCCCCCATTCAGAAGTCAAGCCATTTACTGCTCAGCCACCACACTCCCTTTTTAGATTTGGTGGAGACTTGTATTTTGTGAGCCCTGTAATTGCCATCTTGGGTATGAATCTGATTTACTAATTAATTTAGTCCTGATTTATTGTCACATGTGTGTTTGAAGTGCTGTTAATATAATTCAGTCACTACTAAGACACAATAAAATGACACAGAGCTATATAGAAATTAATACTTTCAAACATAATCATGAAACTAATATGACATGAAGATACAGAAACAATAATATTAAGGATAAACAAGCAAAAGAAAAAAGAAACCAAAAAAAAAGCTTATTTAAGGGAAAGAGCCACTAATTACTGCCATTGATTTCAAGAAGGCAGGGTTTATTTAGCTTTCTTTCTGCTTTATGATTCAATATTTATCAATTACTACTAGCTCATTATTTAATGAGGTTTTGTTTTTTTTTTAATTGATTTGTTTTTTTGTTCTTGGTTATGAATAATAAGGAAAAAAAATAATTTCAACTTGATCTGAGAATTTGGAGAAAATTTGGTGTTCACACTTTTTACCTAACAGACATACAGATTGAGTTGATATTAACCAAATCTATACTATGACTCTGTGGCATTTTACATCTCAAGAGATGATCTTTTCCCTTTGCAGCTTGTTTTGTGAATAAAGAGGCCAATCCCAAGGTTTTTTTGTTATATCTTACGCTCTCTCTTGACCCATTAACATATTTCTGCAAATTACTGCTTTCCTGGAAGGGTCTGTCTCATTTTGTTCCTATGCATTTTCCCCACATTTTTGTGGCTTGACCATCTGTTGTGTAGTTAACTTCCTACTGATGGTCAGCTGATTTTGTGCAGTAAAACATGAAACTACACACATCTGTGACCATCCCTCTATTTATCCTGTGGTCACACACAGGAGGGTGACAATGAGACAGATAGATTGTTTTTGCAAGGCTTTTAATATGTTTTTCTTTTAAAATAACTGGACTTGCAGAAAACCTTTTGAGGGCAAATTGTATTGACAAAAAAATATTACATTTTTAAAACAGTTAACAATGTCTGTGAATATTTAAGAGTGTGTCCATCTGATAGGAGATGTTTGAATTCAGAATTTCTCCCGGTTTGTCAAGGTAAATACAGTGTGCTCATGATTACACATTAACATTAAGATTTTTGTTTCTTCTTTTTATGCTACCACTAAGATACCTTTTTCTTGTTGAAGATTTGCATTCTAAAGATTTCTTTATTCTAATCTTTAAGTATTCTACTCATAGTACAGACTATTACACATTTGATAAAGCAACATGTAACTACAAGTAATTAAAATGTTCCATTGTTCTATTCTATCAGAAATATGTGATTATGGAATGTATGCTGAGAATGAGGATTGTAAGGTCTGTGATCAAGGTCAGACAACTTTGATCAGGGGAGCAAACTCACACATTCACTGTATTGGTAATTTAGAAGAAAAGTCACATATTTTATTTCTAGAATTAAGCTATTAGATCTAGTAAGAAAAATTTTCATAGAATAACATCTATTTTCATTTTTTATTTTAACTTGTGACTACAATAATTGTTATGCTCCAATAAGAACTATTCTAGCTCATGCGAGTTTACACAGCTGTTCGGCTTTCCAGACGCTCTTCAAAATAACTGAGTAATGCTTATCAAACATTTAAAGTGTCTATTTACAGGGGAAATTATTTGTCTTCTTTCTAAGCGTCTCAATTGTGCTTCGTCCCTAGCATCCCTAAAATTGTTGAATTTCCTGTCTTGTTCTATCTACTCTTTTGGTCTCGAGATTAATACTCAAAATTCTAAATTCATATCATAACATAATGTAAACCAGATTGTATTTATTTTCTCTAGATAACTCTACAAACATTCAATGTCCATTAACCAGATTATAAAATTGACTTATTCTTAATGTATTCTTTTTAGGTAACTGTACAGTTACAAAAGGCTACCAATTTCGATTGGATAAGCAGACATGTGAGCCCTGCCCAGGTGATATGTATTTAAGTGAAGCAGATCAAATGTGTCATGTCTGTCCTTACACTTCATACAATTCATCTAATTGTATGGGGGGTGAAGGTAAGTATTTTGATCTGCAATGAACTCAATGTTGATAAAAGACAATGATAATGATAATATGCAATATGTCTTCAACTTTTATGTTTGTTCCAGTGAGAACTGTGAACAATCCATTGCTAAATATTGAACTAAATATCACCATTGTAACACCAAAATGTCTGAGAGATCATCCTCAGTACTTTGTAGAAGAAAAAGAATTAGTTCAAGTGATGATTTCAAAGAATTGGTACTACCGGTAGGTTTCTGTGATTTGATTGCATTAAATGATCATAGTTGTTTACATTAGCCAAAACAATCATATTCATTTTTTTTTTTGATATTGATGTTACAATTTTTTTTTCACATATTATCTCTAAGAAAAAGAATGTGTGTCTGATCTATAGTTAAAATTTTTTTTGTTTACACTTCAACAGATTCTGTTTTCTATACTCAAACTGTGGCAATGTGATTACAAACTATATTGATAATCAAGTCTGTGTACCAGATGCTCCATGTTCCTTGAATAAAACCTGTACACAATTCTATACTAGGATTCATATTGGTGTCTACCATATTAGGTAACTTACATTGGGTGTAGAGATAATTTTTTAAATTAATCATTAACTTCATAATTTCAGAATAAATAATAAACAAAATTTAAGTTTTTCATTTTTGTTGTTTAGTGAATTTCATCTCAAGCCACTTAGACTGTTTGGACAATTTTGAAACATTTTGGTGCCCACATTTAACACATGTGATTCTGGTGATAGCAGTTTTAGTGCTAGGAGTTTTGTTTATGTTTAACACTATTTTTAGCGGCCCCAGAAAGGGGAAAAGACGCTATTAGTTTTGTGTGGCCTGTCTGTCCGTCTGTCTGTCTGTCCGTCACGTTTAGTGCTCAGAAAGTAGAAGAGAAAATGAAAATCTGACATCACGATAATATAGAGCATTCAAAGTTCTGATGCAACGACTACTTTTTTTTTTCTAAAAGCTCAAAATCTAATTTTTTTAAATATTTTATGCAAGCAGTATTTAAAGAGAAAAAACCTAATTAGTATGCAATATAATGAAACCTACTTTAAGACAATTAATAATCCAATACATTGCACTAGTCTTCACGTTTTTTTTTGTTCCAACATACAAGTAACATACCAGTATTTACTCCTAAAGTAATCAACTCATAAAAGAGGTGTGGCAGTTGCCTTGAACATCGGCTTTACAAGGCTAACATTGAGAGATCAAAGCACGGAAGATGTATATTTCTTTGATTCGTTTATCTTTGATATGTTTTTTTTTTAAATGAACTTTAAGCAGCGAGAAAGAGAGTTTGTGTGATACACAAACTCAGAGGCGGCCCCCGATGAGAAATCAAAGCACGGAAGATGTTTATTTCTGTCGTTTATCTTTGATATACTTTTTTTAAAATGAACTTTTAGCAGCGACAAAGAGAGTTTGTGTGATACACAAACTCAGAGGCGGCCCCCGTTGAGAGATCAAAGCAAGGAAGATGTATATTTCTGTCGTTTATCTTTGATATAATTTATTTTAAAATGAACATTTAGCAGCAACAAAGAGATTTTGTGTGATACACAAACTCAGAGGCGGCCCTCGTTGAGAGATCAAAGCACGGAAGATGTATATTTCTGTCGTTTATCTTTGATATATTTTTTTAAATGAACTTTTAGCAGCGACAAAGAGAGTTTGTATGATACACAAACTCAGAGGCGGCCCCCGTTGAGAGATCAAAGCTGATCTGACAGGGATCCGACTCCAACGGGGGCTGCCTCTGAGTTTGTGTATCACACAAACTCTTTGTAATCTTGTTTTTATATTAAATATTATTACTTAACAAAAAAAAAGCCTGAATATTTAGAAAAAAAACAACAAACCTTTATTAAAAAATAAAAGTTTTAACTATTTAAAAATAACAAATAAGGGGAAGTATAACGGTTCAGTGAATAGATGATATGATACAGGTACAAGCTTCCCCCTTTCAAATTCAGTTCATTGATTATTTTCAGGTGGAGAACTATAGAATTACCACACTGCATTTCCATGCCAGCATGTTGGTATCACATTATAATTTTGATGAGGCCTGACCTACAATCCCTCATCTTATCTAATAAATTACTGTCATTTTTAAAAAAAGATTATTATGACCTACGCATGTTCCTAGGTCAATCTAATCATACATATTAATCAATGACTAAAATTCAGCCTAATCATTGATGACTCAGGCAACTCATTACAGGCTCTTTTATTAATAATTAACACAAAAATACACTGAAACACAAAAGGAAAATTAAGTTATGTGAACTTATCACTTAGAAATATATAACTATTGATAAATCTGGTATTATATGTGATTATTTGAAATAAGTTAGAATTATTTTTTTTTATGAAAATAAAAAACTATTTTCTACCACCGTTTTTTGTTTTTTGTATTTTATTTGTAAAAAAGCATGATTACATGAAATATATATATATAGGGTTATATATATATATATATATATATATATATATAAGAAAGACCAAATCTTTCAAACTAACACTCACCTCAAAATGATTAGAATCTCACAGAAACACTAACACAAACTCAATGATTAGAACCTCACAGGAACACCAACACATACTAAAAAGGATGATCCACATTCTTTATGAATAACAATTAAACTCACACAAAAAAAATAATTTTGATGTAAAGTGACTTACTGCTGGCCTTACAATTTAGAATCCAAACTTTTACAAAACAAAAGATCTACATATAGCATATGTATGACTATAGATAACAGTACACATATAAAAACATATATTATCCTTTTGAAAGACATGATAAAATTATCATTTATTATATGTCTCCTATTTGATTATCTTTTGATCTATATTTAGAACCTATATAACATCCACAAGTCCATACAATATTTATGATCAGAGCTCAGTGGACTCACTATTGAGGACTCTCTATGACACTACGAAACTATATCGATGGATTCCATTAATGGTATTATGTTGTAATTGAAATAGAAATGATTGGCCTACTAGTCAATAATTATAAATGCTTCTTTGCATACTAACTAAAGAATGAATATGTAAATGGAATATGGTATTTACTTAATTTCTAAAATTTCTTATTTAAATCTTTGAAAGCATTCATTATGAAGTTGTATACATATAATATAGTCTCTTGTGTCTATCTTTTCTGTCATACAGAGTTACTCAGCCATTAGAATTCAACTACCACAAGAAATAGATGTTACAGTCATAGGTATCTGTTCCTTTTTATGTTTTGATTTTGTGTTGCAACTTTCATTTATCAATTTCTTAGCATGTATGATCAACTATTATTCTTTTGGTTTATTTATTTTGGGAACTCTCATAAACAAATGTCTTCTTCATATGTAATTGTATTAAAGCTTGTAATTTTTGTGAAATAATGTGTCCAGTGTATTGAAATTCACAAATGTTGGATATGTATTCAAATAGGTACCCCGTCAAAATAGCGCCGACAAAATAGCGCCGACAAAATAGCGCCGACAAAATAGCGCAGAAAATATATATTCTAGTCATTTTGAAAGAAATACTTTAGATTTCGTAAAATAAGAATAGAGCCAATATTTTTTTAGGGGGTTTAATTTTATCGTAATTTTTCAGTCATTTTGCAGGAAACACTTTAGATAAACATAAAAAAATCATAATAAGGTAAAAGGAATAATTTCAAATTGTAGTATTTATGTATACTATAAAAGTGTACTTTGAAAACACGCAAAGATATTTATCAAATCTGCACACACACACAGACACACAAACTTTCACAAAGTTAAATTGTTGGAAATGTCACGTAGAAAGTCTATTACTTGCTTGTTTCCACACACTAGCAATATAGCTTCAAGTCGTCTGTTTAGTTGGAGGTACTTTGTCTTGCTTGCTGCTTTACTTCGTTCTCCAGCATTGTACATCAGAATCTTGTTCTCAATGTTCTCCTGTTCTCTGAGGAAGTGAGTGATTAACTTGTACTCATTAGGGTGATGCCCGTCAATAGACAGTTAAAATACATGGTGCCATCCCTCTACTAAATTGTTTGTTCGTGGTAGATCCTGTATACGATCTCTAACATTTAATAATGCTGTACTCCCTACAACATCTGGCCGAGCTAACCCTAACCCTAACTCTTCAAAGGCAGTATTTACATCGGTAGGTAGAACAAATGAAAGGGCTAACAGCATCTTGACAAACACGCGTACATTTTTATCTTCCCGCTATGTAGCTGTAAGATTTTCATCTTGTACTTTACGTCAGAGACTTTGTCCAAAATGGAATAGACAACCGACAAGTCTGGTCGCAGGGAATACTGTGCTAACAGCATTTTACTTGCCTTCTCAAAATCTAACATTACACTTCTGCGCAGCCCTGTTTAGATCAAAGAAACATGCCGCAGATTTCAGATTAAAGTATAACATACTTTCGTATTTTCCTATCCTATTTTGTCAGGTCACCACATTTCAAAATCCAGTTTTTAGCAAGTTATACATTTAAATCAAAGGCGAAAAAGGGCAATAATATAAAATTTAAAGTACTCTCCTTCTATGCCAATCTGGTATAATTTCAGTTATGTTAATATTGAAAAGAAATACTACCCAGGACATTAAATTACTAGTAATCCGGTAATTTTATACACATCATATATGAGTCTGCGCTATTTTGTCGGGAAATTTCGCGCTATTTTGTCGGCGCTATTTTGTCCGCGCTATTTTGTCCGCGCTATTTTGACAGGTCACCATTCAAATAGTATGTCTATATCAAGATTTTATTGGATATGTATTCCAATAGTAATATGTCTATATCAAGATTTTAAAAAATCCTGTTTGGTGCTATTTTTACCATAACTCTACTCAAGTCACTCCTTCGTGGAACATGGACGCCGATCTCAAAAAAGACTTAACAGTTTTCCTAGAAATTAAACTGTTGATGTATATCATTGAGAAAAGAATTTCTAGCTCATTTGACCATTATAAACTTCTCAAATGAATCAGAGAAGGCATGAGTTTTAGCAGATGAAGGTGTCACTGGTTCGATACTCGAAACCAAAATTTTTTACATTATTTTATTATATTTGAAGTTTAATAATGGAGGAATGGCTTTAAAAAAATAGTGTTTTTAAAATGTTTTTGTTGTTAATTGTTGGAAGATTAACAGTATTTAAAATAATAATTGATAAGTTCATTTACAATTAACAATTGTTTTCAGATAATGTCACTAAGCAAATATTGTATTTTAATCACATCACCCCATGGCTTAGCTTCAATTCTACTGAGATTGAGGAGGTGAGTTGCTTAAACATTGAAAATATAACAAAGGATATAAACTTTTACTGTGAATAATTATTGAATTTTTTTTCGGACATTAGGCGTTTAACAGTATCTTACAGAAAATGCCTGGCTATATTGGAACCCTTTTTTATAGGTAAGCAACAACCAAAAAAATGGAGAAAAAAGAGCACAAGTATTTTTAAATCATATCTATATTCTATTTAGTAATGGTATTACATTTAAGGCATTGTCCTTGTTATTGACAGCTAAGTTATTATTTCGCTAATGGTATTAGCCTACATTTAAAACATAGCCCTTCTAATTGACAGGTCTGGGAAACCAAAAAATTCTCGACCCGTATGGTGACGCCTATGCACCTATGCACTATGCATGACAGCAGGGTTTTTGTCCAGGGCTTTTACAAGAGAGGATTTAAGCCTCTCAAGCCCTCACTCAAATGGAGTTTAATGAATGAATTGACAGCTATAATTATTACTCTAATGCAGGGGTGGGCAACTTACGGGACGCGGGCCACATTTGTGTGAAGATTTGGAATTTAAACATTCTGATGTTCGGTAACACAGTAGTATTCGCTGGCCAATCATTAGATCAATATGGAATATCAAGAAAGAAATTGTTAGGTTTCCTGATGGACATTGATTGTGACCCTTTTTTAATATTTCTAATGAAGAGTTGAAGTCAGACTTCATGTTTATCATCGGAAGCATTGCAATTTGCTGTTTGCACATGAAATGTAAGTGCGTCTTAAAATCCTTTCAAACAAAAATATTCAATTTCTTGAGGCCAGCAACAGAAATTATTATCATTTTACCTTATCTGAAAGGTGAAACTATTTTTAGTGAAATGGTATAAAAGTAAAGTCTCATTTGTATTCCATGATTGTGGAATGTAAAGCAAATTTTAAGACTTTAAGAACTAGGAACCAGTTTTCCATACCCTCAGGTCACCATTTAATGCAGAAGCTGACTCAGCTCCAGATGACATACTTCCAAGTAAATTATGACCTGAAAGAGAAGTTACAGTCAGTTCTTTCGCGGGAGTTTCATGGGTGCCAGAAGCTGTATATCCACACTTTAAGAAACTTAAACTTTCACATTTTATGGAACCACATTTATCTTTGAACATATTTGTCTTATTGTTTAAAAAAAATTATCATGTGTTAGAACAGATCGATGCTTAGTTGAAGGTAATTTGACAGTAGTCACAAGAAAAACAACGGGAATTATATGCACGAGAGTAAACAGTTATATACTTCATATTAAGTACTACCATATATTCGTGGTGAAATGTTGGATGTAAAAGAGAATTTACTACCTCAAGAAATAGCTGTTGTTCTAATTCCCCATATATAAATATATATATAAAATATATAGATATGTGTGTGTGTGTGTGCGGCCCACCTAGTTCCCAAATTTTTATTAATGCGGCCCCTCGGTTGAAAAAAGTTGCCCACCCCTGCTCTAATGGTATTACATTGAAAACATGGCCCTTCTAATTGACAGGAGTAGTTTTTATAACTCTTACTACACATATGAATCTGAATATGAGATCTGGTTCAAAAAAGATATTGATGATGAATTGATAAGAGACATTGCTGAAACCATTGTCAAGGCTCATGTAAAACTTGGAGGGTCTCTATCAGGAACATATTCTATATACAAGACAACGCAAGACAAAACAACTAGAACTTTGGGTATGTTTATTATATATTAAACAATTAAGCACACAACTCTTATGCTATCTGACAAAATCAGCTGTTTATTAAGAGACCATTCTGGGTAACAACAGTCAATAAGGAACATTGCTTCTAGATAATGAGTAGCATAACCAACATGGTAACAAGCTAAAAGCTCTTTCTCTGTGTACTAAATATTTTGTACTAAAAAAAACATTATGCTTGTTCTTAAAGTAGACAAACTGTGTTTAAAAGTTGCTATATTTTGAATGCAACTCTTTTTATTATTCAAGATCCCTTATTAGAATAACTTGCATTAAAATGCACTCCTTTGCTTTTGGCCCAGTAGTTAAAATAACCTTTACATTTAAACATATTTGTTTTGTTCAACCATTTAAGTAGTCTAATATACATGCATTTAATATAATTTAATACAATGTAAACTTCATTCCTTATATATGCAATCTTTTGTTTTTACCATCAGTTGAAGCAAATACTCCAGCTTTGTCATCTTAAAAACATGAGTGTATACATGCCTATATACATACATACATACGTACATACATATATAGCTCCTCCTTCGTGTTCGAAGATGAGCACATTTCTCACTTCCTATGGACTCGAAGATGGCTGTGTAGTCCAATCTTCGCTTTGAAAAGCCGGCCGCATATGTGGCATGGGTGAGTTTTGTCAGTTGCAGGTGGGCCTGCTTTTTCTCTCTGCTTTCTGTTGGTTCGGCGCTCTATCGCACTGGCCACTCTACTTGCTTCAAATCTTGAGACTCCGAGACTCACAGCTTCTCGCCATGCGGAGCGATCTTGAGCTAGTGCTTCCCAGCCATGAATGTCGATACCGCATTCCTTGAGAGATCTCTTAAGGGTGTCTTTGTAGCGTTTATATTGGCCGCCTTGTTAGCGCTTTCCTGTGCATAGCTCTCCACACAGAAGTCTCTTGGGAAGGCGATTTTCTGGCATGCGGACTACATGACCCGCCCATCGTAGTTGGGACCTTTTTACTGTCGCATTGATACTGTGCATGTTGGACAGCTTTAAAATTTCTGTGTCTGGTATGTGGTCAGACCAACACACCTTATGGATACTCCTTAGACAGCATAGGTGGAAGGAGTTTAGCTTTTTGGTGTGGCGGGAGTACAAGGTCCATGACTCTGATGCATATAGGAGTGACGGGAGAACTACAGCACTGTAGACTTTCAGTTTTGTGGTTAAACTGAGTCCTCTCCTTTGCCACACTTGCTCTTGCCAAAGGCAGCACTGGCACGAGCAATACGGAAGTCAACCTCATCATCTAGGTTGGCGCTTGCTGATATGGTGCTTCCCAGATAGACAAATTTTTTGACATTCGCTAGTTTCTGGCCATCTATGAGAATGTTTGGTTCTGTAACAGCTTTATTTGGAGGAGGTTGATTAATTAATTACATTAATGGTGAGTCCAAAATTTGTGCAGGCATTAGCGAAGAGGGACAGGCTCTTTTGAAGGTGTTCTTCGTTTGCAGCGTTTAGGGCACAGTCATCTGCAAATAGCAGGTCTCTGATGCAGTCGAAGTTTACCTTGGTCCTGGCCTTGAGTCTCTGAGCATTAAATAAGCTTGCATCTGTGCGATACCGTATGTCAACTCCAAAGCTTTCTCTGCAAAAGGCATCTTTCAGCATGGCGGTAAACATTAAGCTGAAAAGTGTTGGAGCCAGCACACAGCCCTGCTTCACGCCATTTGAGACAGGAAAAGGCTTGGAGTATTCTCCGTTGTCTTGAACTCTTGCCTGCATGTTATCATGGAATTGACGCACCATTGTTATAAATTGGTCAGGGCAGCCGAATTTGGACATGATTTGCCTAAGGCCTTCACGACTGACATTGTCAAAAGCTTTAGTCAGGTCTATGAAAGCAGTATAGAGATTTGAGTTTTGCTCATACAAACAAACATACATACATACATACATGAATTACTTTTTCTAGAACACCATACTTTAGTAGCTTTCCCTCAGTAACACATTTTTATGAACTCTTTTTTTTTTCATACTTCCAATCTATTGGCCCACATCATAATATCCCATACCTGCTTACCATTGGCCCACTCATCATAATTACCCATACCTGCTTACCATTGGTAGTAAGTTTACTTTACCTAATTTCTTGCCATATTGTGCGCTTCTACTATTTAGAACTCTCAAAAACACTTCTAAGACCCGAATTTTATAGCATATTAAAAAGAAAAGCCTTCTCTTTTCTTTAACAAGTAAAACAGTTTGACTGAAAACACTTCCTAAAGTTCCCTCAAAACAAAAGCATCTTTATCTGTTTCTGTAGCCAGCAAAATGACCAATGGGCTTACTTTTCCTCAACTAATGTAAAGTACCCATTAGAGGGGGGAGCTCAGGGGTGTGCTAAAAATGCATAAACTCAAAATCCCAGTTTTCACCAAAATTCAATCCTGAGATCCCTCAGTTCAGAAGCAAAGCACGTAAACACTCCTCAAAATTGTTTTTGAATGTCAAATGTTACTCCAAGGATAACGCCAGAAAGAAAAGGGAAGTTATATCTGTTCTAAAGCCTACAAGTGATTAATAAGAGGGTTGGTTTTTTGTATAGACTTGGATTGAGAAAATTTTCTTTATTATCTTATCCTATACATACGATACTTCAAAAAAGAAGATGATTACGCCCTATGCTTTATTGTTAGCAACATATATATATAGTTATCACCAATTTTTTATTACGTATGTATGATTACATTTTTATCAAGCCATAAACTGGATTGACCTGATTAATAGTCTTTCACTTGCCCAATTCTTTTGCAATGGTGGAAATTTTATCACCTCTGACAGAGGCAACATGAATTTTGGCTGTGTTGAAGGTATATATATTTTTTTTTTAAATCAATTTTTATTGCATTTTGTAATTTTGTCATTATGTTGTTTTTTATGTAATATTTGGACATAATATTTCAATACTGTATTTAAGAGGACATTGTAACTTGTTTTCTGTGTTACAGCATGTGGAAATTTGACCTGGGGAGAGAACTGCAATGAGACATGCAACTGTACACTAAACAATACTGTTACTTGTGAAAAGTTTTATGGGTCATGCATTTGTCAGTCTAACTTTGAAGGTACTTTATGTGATCAACCAATAGATCCATGCTTAAAATACTTTCCATGCGGGCAACACTCTGACTGTATCAACACTCTGGGCCACTATGAATGTCAATGTCATGAAGGTTACAGAAATAATCCAGATAACTCTTTGATTTGTGAAGGTAAGTTAATATGGTACCACTTTGGAATAGTGTATTAATAATATGAATGTAAAAAACGTATATTTCATAAAAAGTAATTTTTGGCATCCCACTTTATTACAGCATGTAGTGGCTGGACCTATGGCTTCAACTGTAACACTCCTTGTAGCTGTATAATTGACAATACACAAAGCTGTGACAGTTATACTGGCAGCTGTACATGTAAACCTGGATTTGAGTCCATAAATTGTGAACTGGATGTGAATGAATGCAATCAGTCTAGCAATCCTTGTGCTGGAAACTTACAATGTTATAATACATATGGAAGTTTTCTTTGTGAGTTTTTCCTTAAATAAAAAAAAAAAAATTAGCATTTAGTAAAGCCTGTTTTATACATATGTATTTTTTTATGTAATGAGAATTTTTTTAGATTTTTAATTTTGTTTTAACATTGCTGTTTATGTTATACTAACCCTCACCCTAATCCTATGTTTATTTTGCTAAAAATTGCTAAACTGATTGCTAAATTTCATTTGCATTTTATATTTATCTTTTAGGTGCAGAAATGTTTGGTGAGCTGTTTATTTATAAAATCTTTAGTTTATATTTTTTAAATAATAATTTATAGAAAGATTTACATCCATCGGTTTGTTACTATAAATAATTTACATTTTTTAAATTGTTATTTTATAACTTATTTGCTATTAAATTCACTTTTTTTAAATTCAAGTATTATTTTGTTGTTACATCATTGTTTTTTTTTTTACAATTTTTTATTTTGAATTTTTTTCCCCAGTCTATGCAAGAGTTACATTGAACCAATCAGATTTCAGTATATATACAAATGAGACTGCTTACTACTTCCAGCAAACTTTGCAAGCATTTTTTGACATGTATGCTTCTTGGATATATAAAGTTGTAGTACACAACACCACTGAACAAGGGTAAGAACTGTGCTTTTGAACTGACAATTTAAAACAAAAATTAAAATGAAAAAAAAAAATTCTTCTTAATCCTCATAAACTGCCATATTTTATAAATTATGGACATTCCTTCTAAAGGAAAGTTAATGACTATCTCCATTTGTTAATCTAGCTTAGCATGTTAATTGAATACCTAAACTCAGCCATTTAAGGCAACCTGCTCCTTGCTCTTATGTCTCTAGGGAAGAAAGAGCTTTTGTATAAATTTGTCCTAACAAATGAAATAAGGTACTTTCAGGTAAGATACCCCTTATTAATAATGTTACCACCTGCAAAGCAAAAGTTGTCTTTGTTTCTGTGCATTAACTAGATTAGGGAATTCCCCCCTCTGCCACATTTGTGGCCTAGCCCTGTTTGTCTGGAGGTTGTCTTGGAGTTTCAGTTGCAGCACTGTGACAAGTAACTTGTCTCCCATCTAGTTAAACTTAATTAGATTGCACCCATATTCCCCTACAGTTTTTCAAAAGGATTTACAAAATACCCTATTTTTGCTTTTTTTTTTCTTTAATCTGTCAGCAATTGCTGGTTTTTCAATCTTTGATGATGTTAACATTTTTGACCTTTATCTATCCCTTAGTCTGTTGGAATGTTGGGGTACCATTTTTCTCCATTCCTCTCTGTCTTTTTGCCTTAGTTAGAACCTCTTTCAATGGTAGTCCCATACATTCTTTTATGTTGTCTTCCCATCGCTTTCTCTGTCTGCCTTTTCTTCTTTTTACTGGTATTCTTCCTTAAAGGAAGGTCTTTGATGATGTTCCAAAGGAATGTCTTTGATGATGTTCCAAAGGAAGGTCTTTGATGATGTTCCAAAGGAAGGTCTTTGATGATGTTCCACAGAACAAAGACATGGCAGTACATGATCTACTTCTTCTTTCAGAGATTTAGTTGTTGAGTTAGATCTAACCTAAATAATTAATAATCCTGCACTAGTTATGTCTGCAGAGAGCTTCCATCTCCTGTTGAGTTGCTAAATGAGACATCTATAGCTTTACAATTTTGCTCTTTGTCTTTGGAGTATTCTATCAAGCAACTATCTCTGTTTTAGATAACATTTAATCAGATTATATCCTTCTGTTTATTTGCAAGATAATGTTAGGGCTTTAGACTTAATCTGTATAAGTTTTGTTAATTTGTTTTCTTTCTGATACAATATTTTCCGTCTTAAATATTGTAGTTTATTCTTTTTTCAGTGAATCAACAACTGATATCTTCTATGACATTGTGATAGTGTCCGGCACACAATCCTTTGATTACTACATGTCCTTGTTCATTTATTACAATTTTATGACTGGCACAAGAAAGATATGGATAAATGGAGCTGAGCTTGAAGTATTAACAATCAGATTGTTTGATAGTCTAGAGGAAGCTAGGCTTGGAATTAATCCAAAAAGTATGTTTGTTTTATAGCCATTATTACCTTATGCCTAATTCTTTTATGTTGAATTCACTCTTAATCTTCACACTAAGTTTTTTTTATATTTTTTTTTAACTTTATAAAATAAACTAGACAGTTGACAGTTTTTTACTTTGACTTTAATGAATGAATGGGTAAAGTAACTGTTAGGTTTACATTAGGTATTCATACAATCAAATGTTTTTTAAAAGATCTGTAAATCTAAATAGGGGCCTACATAAGGCTGCAAAGATACTATTAATGGATAAGGATTAATGGATATAACTTATAATATTATTATGTAAATAGCATTATGCAATTACTGAATCTAGCAGTCCAGAATTCTGTGTCTCGAAATAAGCCATACAGACAAAAGCATAAAAAACACACATTTACATTGACATCTGATAGCCTCCATTAAATGAGCTCAATAAGTACAGTTTAATCTCTGAATTACAATTTTGTGGCATTTTATGTCTTTGCCACTTCTTGTGTGACTATAGAGGCCAATCCTCGATACACAGCTGTGATCACAGATTGGGCTACAGACAATCAAATATAATAGTTTCACTAGGACTAACTTTATCTAGCTTCTAAAATAAACCTCAGACACTTATCCACTATCTGTTGGACAATTTGGGCACCACTCAATATTTGTCTATCCTCTTTTTTCTTCATTTCTCTGTCTTTTGCCTTGGAAAGAACCACTTTCAATCACAGGCCTGTCCATTCTTTTATGTTGTCTTCCCATCACTTTCTCTGTCAGCTTTAACAAACTAAAAAAATAAACCAATAAACCCCAAATTTTATTTTATATACTTTATCTCACTAAAAAAAACAACCAATACACCCCAAATTTTATTGTATATACTTTATCTCACTAAAAAAAAACCCAATGCTCCCCAAATTTTATTTTATATACTTTATCTCACTAAAAAAAAAAAAACCAATACACCCCAAATTTTATTTTATTTACTTTATCTCACAAAAAAAATAACCAATACCCCCCAAATTTTATTTTATATAATTTATCTCACTAAAAAAAATAAACCAATACACCCCAAATTTTATTTTATATACTTTATCTCACTAAAAAAAATAAACCAATAAACCCCAATTCTTATTTTATATACTTTATCTCACTAAAAAAATAAACCAATAAACCCCAAATATAACTGCTTCTGGATGAGTCTCCAAATCATATGGAATTTTCTGAGCTACAGTAAGAATTTCACAGTCAACATAGTTCAAGGCTATGCCTCTTACATTTGCCAAATCTGCATGTGACAGGTTTCTATTTATACTATTGGTTGTCCATGGCATTTAGTGTACTCTGGTGTTTTCCACTGCCTTTTTAAAAAAATCCACACATTTTATAAAAGTATTTGGCCATGTTTGTTACTCCTAAGCTGAAGTAAAAAAGCTTGCTGTAATATCTGTGGTCCAATCTCCAGCATCCACATAGCTCTAGGAAATGGAAAGAAAGTTAAAATGGAATGTGCATACCCTGTGGCATCATAACATCCTGGATTCAGACCTCTTCTTGCTATCACATTCAACAGCTTTTGAAATATTCTGTTGATAATCCTCTTCTTACATTGAGGTCAGGATCCTTCTGTTACTATGAAAAGACAAAATAAAAACACAACACTGTCCTTGTCATACTATTTAACTTATTCTTACAACACAACAGCAATAACGCTGCCTTCACCCATCCCTTAGTATGTTGGACCGTTGGGGCACCATCTTTCTCCATTTCTGTCTTTTGCCTTGGGTAGAACCTCTTTCAATTGCAGGCACACCATAATTATATTAAATTACCCATTTCTAATCACTCATTCCTTTCTGCAAAGTAAAATTTAATTATGTATTCAAAGTTTTATTATTGACAATGAGATTTATGTTGTTTAGGTGTTTTTTTAATCATTGAAGGCAATTTCATTAGCTTATTGTATTTCATCAACAGTCAACAAATTCTGTCAATATTTTAGAGCATGTCCATCTGACAGAAGATGTTTAAACTCAGAATTTTTACCTGTTTGTCAAGGTAACTTCAGAATGCTTAGACTTAAACATTTATTTACAATATTTAATTTTTCTTTCTTTTATGCTATCCCTAAAACACCAATTTTATAAAATGATGGATTTCTAGATCTCTTAATTCTTAATTTCTTTATGCAGACCTAAATGGATGATATACTGCTTAAATGTAAAATGTTATTATATCAAGAAGAGATTAAAAAAAATATCTATTCTTCTCTTTTTTTAAATCAGAAATATGTGATTATGGGATGTATGCTGAAAAAGAGAATTGTGAAGAGTGTGGTCAAGGTCAGACAACTCTTATCAGGGGAGCCAACTCACACTATCTCTGTATAGGTAATTTTAAACAAGGGCAAAGAAATTTACTTCGGAAATGTACTCTTACAGAAATGTACTCAGAAAAACTGAAACACAAAAATACAGACATTTATATGTTTTTTTTAACTTCTTACTAAAAATACCTAACCATACCTATCTAGATAACTGTACTGACATCCGAGGCAATCATTATCAGTTTGATAAGCAGACTTGTGAGCCCTGCCCATATGATATGTACTGGAGTGAAGCAGATCAAATGTGCCTTGTGTGCCCTTACACTTCCTACGACTCGTACAATTGTTTCGGAGGAGGAAGTAAGTCCTGTGCTCTATAACCAACTATAAATGATCAAGAAGAATTGTTTATTGTATAATGATAATAGAACTGCTAATTTTAAACCAACTACTTTATTTCAGTGAGAAATGTCAACAATCCATTACTAAATATTGAACTAGATATCAACATTGTAACACCAAAATGTCTGAGAGATGATCCTCTGTATTTTAACAACTTAGATGAAAAACAATTAGTTTGGTTGATGATTTCAAACAATGGATACTCACAGTAGGTTTCTGTAATTTGATTGCATTAAAAGATTATAGATGATTACAAAACAGTCATAGTCATCTTTTATTGATACAGATGTTACAAATTTAACATCTCTTTTTTTTTTTGTTAATATAAAATCTCTTAGCAAATGAATTTGTGTTAAAAAAAACAATAATTTAATTTCTTCTATTGGAATCAAATATTAAAATTAAAATGTTCTGATTAGAAGAAAAACATTTGCAATGTCAAATTTTTAATTAAAATTTTTTTTTCTACATGTTAAACAGATTCTGTTTGCAGTATGTTAACTGTGGCAATGTGATTACCAGCTATATTGGAAATGAAATTTGTGTACCAGATGCTTCTTGTCCCTTGAATGAAACATGTACACAATACAACACAAGGATTCATATTGGTGTCTATCATGTTGGGTAAATCTTGTATTTAATAGCAAAGATTCATTTTCTCAACTAAATACAAATGACTGAAGCCTTTTCCCTGAGTGAATTTGAAAACATCATATTTTATTGAACTAGACTCTCCTATAGTTATATCTGTTTATCTTTAGAACCTATATACCATCTTCAAGTCCATACAGTCGCTATGATCAAAGTTCAGTGGATGCACTAATGAGAACTCTCTATGATACTACTAAGTTATATCAATGGATTCCATTCATGGTATTGTGTTGTAATTAAAGCATAAAAAGAAAGACTTAATTATCAGTAGTAACTTAATGTTTTCTCACCCTTTGTCTAATTAAGGGATAATTAAGTTGAATATCTTTATTGATTAATTTATAACATGTTTTTTCTTCCTTTTTTGTAGCATTTTTATTTCTTAATAAATGAATGTAATATGTGATATATTTTTGTCTTTAATTTATTTTAGACCTACTCTGGCATTAGAATTGAACAACCAATAGGAATAGATGTGAAAGTTATAGGTAGATATGTTTCTTTTTTTTTTTTGTGTGGGTTTTTTGGCTTAGTACAGAAGATATGTTGGAAATAATATTTTTCATTAAGAATTGAGCAATGTCCTAGTCATAGTGGCTGTTTTTATAGTTGTTATGACATGATTAGAACATAGATTTATTTCGGGAATAATTAAGGGGTAAGTTTTAATTAGTGACGGAAGTGAGGGATAGTGAGATTAAAAACAAGAACGCTTTAGTCGACAAAAAGAACAAGACGTTGATTTTGATATAGGCTACGAAAAGACACCAACGGGTCCCTTCTTGATCATTAAACAGGTTATACAGTTGAAACAATTGTCGACTTATAATATTACTGTTCGGCCTTCATTGGTGGTTGGATTCGTGACAGCTTACCTTTCAACACCGTGAATAGGCACGCAACATGTTGATAAAAATAAAATGTTGAATTAGAAATTTTACTTTATTTACATTAATTTCAGATGATGTCACTAAGCAAATACTGTATGTTAATCACATGTCTTCATGGAATAGCTTCAATCCTACTAGGATTCAAGAAGTGAGTGGCTTTAATATTTATTATCCTCTACTAGAGTCAAACTGATTTTTGAGTGGTTAATTCCTTATCACTTTTCTGATACTATTTAGGCTTTTAACAGTATCTTTCAAAAAATGCCAGAATTTATTGGAGCTATTTTGTTTAGGACTATTGGGTAAGTACTTTTGTTATAGAATGCAATGTATATTGTAGACAACTGCTGTGATGTGAAAGGAGGTTTTTAAACTTATGGTATAAGAAGAGCTCTTCAAGTCTTGTTCAGAATGGGAATATAAACTTGTTAAGAATGAGAATATAAACTTTTTTTTAGTTAGTGAAAACCAGATGGGAATAGCTAGATATTTTTAAAACTAAACTGCTGAAACTGCAGTGTAAAAAGTTCCTGGAAAATTAAGAATTTTATGAAGTGTATTTTTCTGTTCTAAAGAATATATATATTTTTTAAATTATATATAATAGTCTATTTCTAATGTCTTTTTTTTTCTTTAGTCTATATTTTTTATTTTAATTTTAACAGTATCTATTTTTGTTAAGTTAGGCATTACTTTTTAAACCAAAAAAAAATAGATCTAGTAGCTATTGGCTTAGAAAAAAAAGAAGCTATCCAGAAGAAAACAGAGGAAAGGTAAAGTTTTTATTTTTTGTTTAAACTTATTTTCTATCAACAGATATTATGACAACTATTACTCCTACATATATAAAGCTGAATATGAGTTCTGGTTCAGAAAAAATGTTGATGATGAACAGATAAGAAACATTGCTGAAACCATTGTCAAGGCTCATGGAAAACTTGGAGGAAATCTAACAGGGGCATATTCTATCTACAAGACAATACAAGACAAATCAGATGGAACACTAGGTAAAACCTTTCTCTCACTGATGACATTTGTTGTTACAAAATATTAAAACATTAAAATATTTGCTTAATATAAATTAAGGATTTTATGTTAACTTGGAAATTATTAAAAATATGTGTGAATTTCCCTGCTGTGTATTGTATATTAAGTATGAATGATTTTTTTTTTTGTCCAGCCATAAACTGGAGTGAGGTGATTAATAGTCTTTCACTTGCCCAATACTTTTGCAATAGTGGAAATTTGATCACCTCTGACAGAGGCAACATGAATTTTGACTGTGTTGAAGGTATGCTTGAAAAAAATTATTTGTGTTGTAATGAGTTATTTCTTAAGTCATTGTTTTGTATTAATTGATAAAATTTTATTACATTGTTTAATTTTTTTCATTTTATTTTGCTTCATTGAATAATAAAATATTAGTACTCTTTATATAACTATTGTATATTAGATGAAAACAGTAATTGAAGCTTGCATTTCATCTAAAAGCATGTGGAAATTGGACCTGGGGAGAGAACTGCACTGAAGTCTGCAATTGTACACCAAACAATACTGTTGCTTGTGAAAAGTTGAATGGGTCATGCATTTGTCAGTCCAACTTTGAAGGTTCTTTATGTGAGCAACGAATAGATCCATGCTTAAAATACTTTCCATGTGGGCAACACTCTGACTGTATCAACACTCTGGGCCACTATGAATGTCAATGTCATGAAGGCTACAGAAATAATCTTTACAACTCTTTGATATGTGAAGGTAGATAATTCATATTAAATATTGTTCTTCCACAGAATAATTTATCTATACGCTAACAGTAAAACCTTTTTAGTTGTATAAACATACATTTTATACATTTTATATTTTCTGATTTATTTTTCATTCCACAATTTTACAGCCTGCAGTGGTTGGACCTATGGCTTCAACTGTAACACTTCTTGTAGTTGTCTTATTGGCAATACTCAAAGTTGTGACACTGTGACTGGCAGCTGTACATGTAAACCTGGATTTGAGTCTATAAATTGTGAACTGGATGTGAATGAATGCAATCAGCCAAGCAATCCTTGTGGCGGAAACTTAAAATGTTATAATACAGATGGAAGTTTTCTTTGTGAGTACTTAGGGAAATATATACTTGTTATTTAAACATTAAATTTTTTATTTGAAAAGCAAAAGTAAATTTGAGTTCAATTTCAATAATTTTTTTTTTTCATTTATGTATTTAGATATCTTATCTAAATATTAATATATTCTTGGTACTGAATAATGAATTAGTATTTTAATTTGTGTCTTGTTTAGGTATGGAACAGTCTGGTGAGTTAGATAGTAATTTATTAGGATAAAAAAAAACAATCCTAACTTATAATTTTTAAAAAAATTATTTAATCCTTTAGTTAAAATTGAGTGAATCAGAATTTTATAATTTTATTTCAAAATCAATTGTAAAATTAGCAGAGTGATATTTGCCTTGAGAAGTTAAAAATATTTCTTTTAACCTTATTGTTTTAAAACTTTGAATTTACTCTTTGCAGTGTATGCTAGAGTTACAATGAACCAATCACATTTGGAAAATGATGAAAATGAGATATCTAACAAAATGAAAGAAACCTTACAAACATTTTTTGATATGTATACTTATTGGACATACTTTAAAGTTGTTATAATACATAACACCACTATTAAAGGGTAAGAATTTTTAAAATATATATATATATTTATAAATAAAAAATTATATATTCACGTATAACTTGGCACCACACTTTTATGAGGACTTCAGAAATTGTTAGTGAAAGATATTATATTTAAGGAGATAGCTTGCTGCCAAATGTGTGGAATGGCCCTAGAGGATCTAATTTTAAGAAACTAAGTATGAGTTTAACGCTTATTTTATTAGTTTACAAAAATAATAGTAATAGTTGGCTAGTCCTGTGAGCCCCCAGAGGAGCATATGTCTGCTGCCTTGTGCTATCTTTAACATTTATTCACAAATTCCAAGCATATGTTGTATCTTAAATGAATATATCTATATTGTATAAAATAAAATATATCTCCAAAGTTGTCTTCTTTTTAAAGCCTGAGAACCACACACCTGATAATATTAATGCATTGTAAAAACTTATATTTTCATCTGGAGGAGACTCAACAGTTTAGATCCACTTTACAGCAAGAAGCAACAACTTCTTTTCTCTGGTGATTGGGAAATTCAATTTCAAATTGAATTAAACTAGATAACTGGCTTAGCACCTAATTTTAAAACATGATAAAACAGTTCAAAATACTGTTGAATAGAATGAATGGCCTTTTTAGTTACACAAGAAGTTGCAAAGGGAAAAGATTGTCTCTCGTAAGATGTAAAATGCCATAGAGAAAAGCTATTCAGAGAAGCATATATAGTTCCCCTTTCAGACCTTGTCGTCTATAGGGCAGATGATGTATAGGTCATCTGATTCTGTGGCCAACAGTTGACGAGGGTGTCATCCGGCCAGCACAACAACCAACCCAACTAATGTCAGGTACCCATTAAAGGTGGGTGGACTCAAGGGCGCCCAAAAATCCCAAAATTAAAAATCCTAGTCTTCACCAGGATTAGAACCCGGGACCTACATTACAGAAGCCAAGCACTTTACAGCTCAGCTACTTTGCCCTCAGAAGCATATATGTTATTAAAAAAAACTTTTAATCAACATTTGATGTCTAAAAAAAGTTTAAGCCATTCTATATTGTTATTCTTATTAGCTTGAAGTGGCTTTTTTTTTGTTGTTTTTTTACAAAATGTTTCCCTGTAAGATATATTAAATATTTCTGTAACATTCTTTTTATTTACAGGACCTCAGAGTCTGATATCTTCTTTGACATTGTGATAGTGTATGGAAAACAATACTTTGATAATTACATGTCACAGTTCATTTATGACCATTTCATCTCTGGAACAAGAAAGATATCAATCAATGGAACGGAGCTTCAATTTATAACTTTCAAATTGTTTGATAATTCTGAGGATGCTAGGATGGGAATTAATCCAAAAAGTATGTGTATAAATATTGTTCCTGCTAAACATTTTCTTTTCTTTTTTTTTTCAACAATAGGATATTAATTTGTATAATTAGATAATTTTTTTTAAACGTATCAACTGGATAAGAATGTAAAATACAGTTGAAAAGGGCTTGTGCAACCACAATATGAAATGACTTAATAATTGACTGGCACCATATAGACCCTATTTGATGTTTTTGATAAGATTTGTTTGAATACTTCAGTGATGGGAATTTTCCGAAAATTTTCGGAATTCCGAAAATTTCTTCTGATCCGATTTTCAAGCAAAAAAAATCCGAAATTTTCCCGACATTTATTTTCGGAAAAAAAAAAATCCGATTTTTTTTTCGATTTTATTATTTTTCCATTTTCGGAAAAATGCGAGCAGTCTTTTGACACAGTTATAAGTTCCAATTTTTAAAAGAAAACTCACCTGATCGTATTGTCTTGTTGATCTCATTGTAGACTAGAGTGACTTAAGTGGTCTGAATCAGTCTAGATAGATATATTCTACATAAGATATCTAGTTTCTTTAATTTGAGAACTTTTCATGGTTCGTAGCCACCTTGAAAACTTGGAAAACACCTTGAATTTCATTATAAAATTCAAAGCCTAGTGTAAAGTAAAAAGAAACGGCGAAAAAAACTTTGATCTAAACTCTAGTTTTACGAAATTTACTACTGTAGAGTCAGTGAGGATAAAATCGCACACAGCCGTGAAAAGTCCGCGAATTTAGTGACTTAGATCTAGACTCTAGATTTACGTTAGAGTCAGTAAGGATAAATTCTCACACAGCTGTGAAAAGCCAGCGAATTTAGTGACTTAGATAGTTTCTAGATTTACGGTAGAGTCAGTGAAGACAAATCGCACACGGCTGTGAAAAGTCCGGGAATTTAGTGACTTAGATCTAGAATTTAGATTTACGATAGAGTTAGTGAAGATAATTCGCAGAGAGCCGCGAAAAGTCCGCGAATTTAGTGACTTAGATATAGACTCTAGATTTACGCTAAATCACTAGAATCTAGTTAACATAATTACTAACCCTGTGGAGCCGTGAAAAGTCCGCGAATTTTAGTGATTTATTGTTAAAATATAGAGTCTATTATAGATTATAGATCTACGATAGATTCAGTGAAGATAATTCGCACACAGCCGTGAAAAGTCCGCGAATTTTAGTGACCTGGATCTAGAGTCTAGATCTACTGTAGATTTAATCAAAATATTACCCAAACACAGCTGTGAAAAGTCCGTCAAAGTTATTTTGGTGGTGAAAGCCATGGAAACTACATAGCCTATAGATCTAGTTGAAAAAGAAATTCTGCTTGAAAAAAATGCAAATAGGTCTAATACCCCTCCCTCTCCAAGTGTCATTATTTAGTAAGCAAATATGTCAATTAAATAGACAAATAGTTGATATAGGTTTATATATACTACAGGCTCTGTTGATGAGGAGGTTTTAAGTTCAGTTAATAAAAGAATACAACAAATGCCCACCATTACTCTAGTATCTATGAGATACACATAGGAACTAAGAATATACCTTTCAGTAACAGAGAGAGAATACATATTATGAAGGCATCTCTAAGAAGGTTTCTTATTTTAAAACAATGAAATAATAAACATTTGTAATGTTCTTTAATAAATCTTTGAACAAAAATGGTTTTTGACTATTTGAGGTTTTGGGATGACAGTCAAGTTGTTACCTGATTAGAATATAACTATTACATTTTCTGTGGACATACCACTAAGCTTTTGACATTATTCTGTTCTGAGTGGGATGTTGTCACTAATTGATTTGATCAATGCATGATTTTGTGTTTGATGTGTCTGTTGTATTTATGTGTATGTTTCTGTTGTGTTGTCTTTATATAAGAAAAGAGTCCTTGTAATCAAAACAGATTTCCGTTAGGATCAGTAAAGCAGTCTAGTCCTAGTCTTTACAATCTATAACACCAACGAATGAAAGCGGGGGGGGGGGTTAAACACAATTTAAAAAATTTCCTAAAATTTTTGTAGAGTCTGTTCCCATCACTGATACTTTCTTATTAGGTTAAAGTAAGTGGATGTCTCAGTGACCTGTTGGTTCATTCCTCGTCCCGTATGCTAAGACAAATCTGTACAAATGCTCTTTCTTCCCTAGTGCCATTAGAGCATGGAATGGTTTGCCTGAGCTAGTCAGGAAAACCAGTGACTTGGCAGAATTTAAGTGACTGGTAAATATGCATGACTGAATGCATGACGCGTAGGACGTAATCATCTTCTTTTTTGAAGTAACGTCTGTATTATATAAGAAAAGAACTATTAAAAAAATGAAAACTATTGTTTAAATTCATTATTTGGAGTCATAGTTCCAAGGTTAAAGGTTGCTGCCCTTGTAGTGATTTACTGACATAATATGATCAATGTATCAAACAAAAATACTTTAATCTAATAAATACAAGTACAGTTGTTTCTTAAAATTACAACATTAGTGAAATGTTAAAGTTTCACCATGAATGAACCAGTGTAGATGAATGAATAAATCATTGTCTTCCCCTTTATAGTAACTTGAATAATCAAATAATGCTACTATTCCTTTAGATTTTGATCTGAACTAATGTGAGCCATTTTGAGCCATTCCAGTAGAAGCTAGAAAACTTGGCTGGCATCATAGCAGCTTAAAACTGCCTTGTCAATAAAATAATTAATGTTTTTTTTTTTTTTCAACAGTTAACAAAATGTGCCAATATTTTGGAGTTTGTTCTTCTGATAAAAGATGTCTAAATTCAGAATTTCTACCTGTTTGTCAAGGTAATTTTAATGCACCCAGACTTTCATTTTATGTATATGTTGAATTCAATTCTTTTCCAATAAATTATATTGATATTGATATTGTTATAAACCTGGTGGTGGCAAAGATGAAGGGGGGTAATTGGTGTGTGTAGTCAGCCGACACAAATCGCCCCAGGCCAGATGAGCGGTCAAGCGTGACGAGTTATGACTGTCAGCCGCGACGCGTCTCAACAAGAACATTCCTGAAAGTTCAGAGGCGTAAACAGGGCTCAGGAGCGTCACGAGAATTACAGTCATCTGACCACCTAGAAACGTCGAGGGGCGTTCTGTCCGGTTCGAGAAGGCTAGCAGGGACCCTATATAAAGAACGAAGGTATCAGAGGCCGGCAGTTGCACAACTTCCCGATCTATGGTTCGTTACGACGGCTCAGTACAAGTTCGAGGAGAGACTAGTGCAAGAGTTGATACGGCGATACGGTGTTAACGGAGAGCTATTTGTACAGTCTTATGTTACGTGCTGCCAATTGTACAGTATTGGCTGTTATTTATTAACATTAAACTTTTACGTTATTTTGGAGCCCTGAGTTGTCAAGTTCTTTCAGTTGGTGGTGTATGGTGCAGTTTGCAGAGAGCCTAGATAGTGAGATTCGTAACAATATATTTTCACTTTTTTACCTTGAATTTTGTTTTCAATTTTTCACATTTTTTAAAAAATATTGTGCTACTAAAATAATTGTAATACATAAGATGTAACAATGGTTTCTTCTCTCAGAAATATGTGACTATGGCATGTATGCTGAGAATGAACATTGTGAGGTCTGTGATCAAGGAAAGACAACTTTGATCAAGGGAGCTAATTCACACCATTTCTGTATAGGTAATCTTAAGCAGTACTCTTACATTTTTCTTATACAAACCTACTCTAGATTAGATATACTTTATAACGTATCAAAATATAGCATGTCATTTTCTCTTTTGAAGGAAAATCTTAAATTATAACATTTTTAACATACAT
>JADKLZ010001913.1:8784228-8813134 GCA_021533235.1 Biomphalaria straminea
ATTTGACATAGGTTAAAAAAAAAAGTTTATTTGCTTTAGATAACTGTCAGGGTTAAAAAAAATTATGCTTTCGATAACTGTCAGGGTTAAAAAAGATAAATTTATTTGCTTTCGATAACTTTCAGGGTTAAAAACAAACAATTTATTTGCTTTAGATATCGTCAGGGTAAAAAAAAAATTATTAGCTTTATATAACTGTCAGGGCTAAAAAAAACTATTTGATTTAGATAACTGTCAGGGTTTAAAAAAAAAGAAATTTATTTGTTTTAGATAAATTGTCAGAGTTTAAAAAAAACAAAAATTTGTTTGCTTTAGATAACTGTACTGACAGCCAAGGCTTTCGGTTTCAATTGGACAAAGGGACATGTGAGCCTTGTCCACAAGACATGTACTGGAGTGATGCAGATAGTACTTGTCATGTTTGTCCTTACACTTCATACAATTCATCCTATTGTTTTGTCGGAGACTGTAAGTAGTACTATTTCAATAATGATAAAATAGTACTGAGTACTGTTGTTTAGATAGTAATAAATATATGCCGCCATGTTTTAACAAATTTTTTTTTTGTTTCAGTGAGAACTGTCAACAATCCACTACTAAATATTGAACTAAATGTCACTGTTGTAACACCAAAATGTCTGAGAGATGATCCTGTGTACTTCAATAACATAGATGAAAGACAATTAGTTCAACTAACAATGTCACAAAATTTGTACACCAAGTACGTTTCTCTACACATAAAAAAAATATTATAAATTTACTACATTAATCAGAGAAAACATTCAATTTACTATTACATTTTTTTTTTTAAAGCTTGAGATTTGTCATAATAAACATGAAGCATAAAAAAAACTATGTGAAGTTGAAATTTGATTTCTTTTTACAATTTATTTGACAGGTTCTGTTCTCTATATATAAACTGTGGCAATGTGATTACAAACTATGTTGACAATCAAATCTGTGTACCAGATCCATCATGTTCCTTGAATGAAACATGCACACAATTCTATACTAGGATTCATATTGGTGTCTACCACATTAGGTAACTTACATTTAAATAACTATCTTTTCATATACTAACATCAGAATGTTAGTGTTCTTGAAATTGGACACAAAACTGGTATTTTTAATATTAAAAAGACATACATTAAAGAAATCAATTATTCCCTTGTCTCCTTGTGTTTTCATGTATGTCTTTTTAGAGCTTACATCTCATCGTCAAGTCCCTACAATAGTTACGATCAAAGTTCAATAGATTTACTAATGAGGACTCTCTATGATACTACAAAACTTTATCAATGGATTCCATTTATGGTAATTGGTTGTTAAATTAAGAGCCATTTTATCAATAACAGCAAAATATTTTTATGTTGAACTGGATGAATTTTATATACTTTTTTAAGTTATGCATTAATTTGCTTTCCTTCAACATTTAAAAAAAAAAGAAATATTTTATCTTTTATCCTACAGAACTATTCAGCCATTAGATTAGACCGACCCATAGAAATAGATGTGAAGACTATAGGTAAAAAGTTGTTAAAAACTGTTATTTTCTATTATTGCTACAAAAATAATATATATTTTTATTTTAAAGTTGACTTTGGTCATAAATGGGGTTTTTAAGTTTCAAAAATACAAGTGTCCAGATTAATTAATTTAAAGTTATACACTATGCTTAAATATTTACATACTTTTCAGATGATGTTACTAAGCAAATATTGTATATAGACCAGTTCTCCCAAGGGTACAACTTTTATCCTTATAGGATTCAGGAGGTGAGTTCAATTCACATTTAACTCTTTCTCTCCTAATTAAAAATACCATCGTTGACCATCGGAGATAAAAAGTTCAACTTTTTTCTTTTTGACTTATAATTGACTTTTTTTCTTTTTGACTTATAATAGCCAGATTTTTGTGTGGATGATTCTTAAATCATTATTTCCTTTAACCAGGATTTCAACAGTATCTTCAAAAAAATGCCTGGGTTTATTGGAGCTTTTCTTTACTCAACTGATAGGTAAGTTTATTGAAAACAAAAAATCCCACCAAAAAAAAAAATTAAAATAAGACAATCCTTAATATGTGTATAATTCTGTTACAGTATTTGCATTAAAACTTTAAAATGTACAATTAACTAATTGACAGATACTATGACAGTTATTACTCTGACTACACATATGTAGCTGAATATGAGTTCTGGTTCAGAAAAGATGTTGATGATGAACTGATAAGAAATATGGCTGAAACCATTGTCATGGCTCATGAAAAACTTGGAGGGAATCTAACAGGGGCATATTCTATCTACAAGACACTGCAAGACAAAACAGATGGAACACTAGGTAATACTTATAAAAGAATGAATTTTGGCTACACAATAATAAAACATTATCCATTTATTACTTAAGAATTTGTTATTTAATTAAGGAATTAATTTAATGCATCTTTGTAATTGGTAGCAGCATATCATATGTAGGCTTATATTAAATATCTATGTTTTTTATATTTGTTTAGCAATAAACTGGAGTGAGGTAATTAATAGTCTGTCAGTTGCCCAATTCTTTTGCAATGGAGGAAATTTCATTATCTCTGACAGAAGCAAGATGGATTTTGAATGTGTTGAAGGTATGTTTGAAGTAAATTTAAATTTTAAATAAACATAAAGATAAATCAGTATAAACAGTCATAACCTAATATATAAAACAAATTGTATGGAGTATTTATGTTAGTATGTCCTGAATAAAAATCATAACTGTTCAACCACCCTTGTTAAAATTTGAGACATAAATGTTCCTTAAATCATGGTGGAGACCATAGTATATGTTTAATGCCCCTGCACTACCGTAAGGGTGTGGTACCCAATATGTATCACAGGTATTTCTGCTGTGTCTTGTGCCAGGATTTCAGCCTTGGAGAGACTTATTATAAGGCTAAAAACTCTTGGCAAGCATCTGCCAAGACATTCACTAGCTTCTCTAGACCTCCTTGTGAATGAAGTATGAGTGCCGCATCATCTGAGACCAGCAGCTCCCTAATCAAGATAAACGTCTTTTTGTTTTGGCTATTAAATGAAAGGAAGAAATAAAAGCCAAAATGAAAAGATCCAATCAACTAAATCAGTAATATTCATAGATTTACATCCAATCAACTAGATCAATAATACCTTAACTAAGGCTTGCACTTTGTTGGTGATATCTTGCTAGTCATTATTAAAAATAATTAAGACAAAAAAATGTTTTAATATTTAATTTATAATATTTAATTATTTATGATTTGATTAAATTTTAGGTAATATTTAAATACTTTCTTTTAATGTTGTACTTGAGACAAAACAATAATTGAAGTCTGTTGTGTAACAGCGTGTGGACATTGGACCTGGGGAGAGAACTGCACTGAAACATGCAACTGTACACCAAACAATACTGTGAGATGTGAAAAGTTGAATGGGTCATGTATTTGTCAGTCCAACTTTGAAGGTTCTTCATGTGAGCAACCAATAGATATATGCTTAAAATACTTTCCATGTGGGGAAAACTCTGACTGTATCAACATTTTGGGCCACTATGAATGCCAATGTCATGAAGGTTACAGAAACAATCTTTATAACTCTTCAATCTGTGAAGGTAAGTTATTCATAACTAATACAATGTCTTTTGACTCTTTAAGACAGAAACACTAATAATAAGAAAATAATTTTATTAAAAAATTAATAATCTAAAATAATACATTTATTTAATATCTTAAAATTTGAAGCAATTTTTAAAATGAAACAAAATTACACATTATTTTCAACTTTATGTCTATCATGTACAATCATTGACTATTCTTTAAAGCATGCAGTGGCTGGACATATGGCCTCAACTGTAATACTTCTTGTGGCTGTTCAATTGACAATACTCAAAGTTGTGACATTGTGACTGGCAACTGTACATGTAAACCTGGATTTGAGTCTATAAATTGTGAACTGGATGTGAATGAATGTAATCAGTCTAGCAATCCTTGTGCTGGAAACTTACAATGTTATAATACAGATGGAAGTTTTCTTTGTGAGTACATTTCTTAAAGATAACAAAATAAAGCTAATTTTATTTATTTTGAATGCATTAATCAGCTAATACATTTAATAAACATTTTTTAACCTATTTTTTATATACTGGTTAATGATTTTATTTTATTTTAATTTTTTTAGGTATAGAACAGTTGAGTAAGTTGGATTTTTATTTAACCCAATCTTTATTATTGTGAAAATATTTCAAAGCTGAACTGATTTAAACTGATTTAAATGAATAAAAAATTCTGAAAGTTATTAAAAAAAATATTGTATTTGCTATCGATACTATCAATATACCATTTTACTTATTATTATTCAATGTTTTACCTTTTTATGGACTCTTAACATGTTATTCAAAGTATTATCAGTGAAACCTTGATTGTTCATACAGCTTTTTAAACTAATTATTGTTCACAGTCTATGCAAGAGTTACTCTGAATACATCAGATTTGAGACTCGATGAAAATGAGATTGTTCATAACTTTGAACAAACATTGCAAACATATTTAGATCAATTCTCATACGTGACATACATAAAAGTGATAGTAAAACACACTGTGACCCTACAAAGGTAAGGGTTATGCAATGCATTTGATTTTTTCATATATTTTAATCTATATCATTGTTCTATTTAAAAAGCTGAAAAATGTAATAATTCTCCTTTTGTAGTTACAAAATAATTTTTTTGATGTTTTTGTCTTAGACCCGTGAATCTTTAAAAAAAACATTTTCCATGATGTAGACACATTTGAACTACTTTAAAGGATTAACATAATAATAATAATAATGGCATTGTCTTAAATTTCGGAGATTACGGATGAATCCAGTGTTTTACATGACTACTCCAACTTTAAACAAATGCTTTAAAGTTATCCACTGTCATTTGTGCAACCTCAGTCACATAGGGCTACAAGATATAAAGATTATATTGAAGTATATTTGGGTCAAATAATGTAAGTAAATACTTTTTACTTGCCTGGCCAAACTAAAATCCCACAAATTAAAAAAAACAGACCAAAACATGGAATTATATGGTAATTAAAAATCAACCTTTTGCTTATCACCTTCCAAAATGTATGGTAGGAAATAGAAACAGGATTGTTTCATTATTTAGTTCCCTTTTCAAACATTGGGATCTGTAGGGCAGATGATGTCAAGGCTGTCTGTTTCTGTGGCCTACAGTTAAAAAAGGTGTCATGTGGTCAGCACAAAAATTTGTCACCTTTACTTTTACCAAACTAATGTCAGATTAGAGCTAAATGGACTCAGAGGTGCCTAAAGGTCCCAAAACTAAAAAGTCCTGATGTCTTCACTAGGATTCAAACCAAGGACCTCTAGTTTGGAAGCTAAGTGCTTCACCACTTAACCACTGTACCTCTTTTCTTATCCAGGCAAAGTAGCAAATAAGGAAGATGTTTCCTACCTCGCATCCAATGCCAGGCCATTTTATAGAACATCAGCTTTTGTACTTTGCTGGTAATAAAAATAATGAATATTTTTTGTTTATCCTTTTTTTTCACAGCTTTTCAGCATCTGATATCTTCTATGACCTCATTATTGTGTATGGCAAACAATCCTTTGATTACTACCTGTCCCTGTTAATTTATGACCATTTTATCTCTGGAACAAGAAAGATATCAATGAATGGAACTGGGCTTGAGTTGAAAACTTTCCAATTGTTTACTAGTTCTGAGGAAGCGAGGCTTGGAATCAATCCAAAAAGTTTGTTCATTGACATTGTAACTGCTTACCACATTAACATTATAAATGTTTACCATACTAGTTTAACTTTTGCTAACATCAAACAAAATAAATTCAATTAAAAGTTGTTTATAATTAATACAATTGGTACAAATTTAAAAAACTACTCTTATATGAAATATTAAAATCCAATTTGGAAAATAAAAAAAGGGCTTTTATTTTATACTTATGTAGTGGATTATTTATAGGTTTTGTGTTGATGTTAGTAAACAGTGGATTATTTATAGGGATCATGTTGATGTTAGTATATTTTGTCATACTTTATTTAAAAAAACTAATTTGTTGGATTTCTTACACAAATCAATGTGATACTTTTTTTTGTCTAACAGTCAACAATATGTGCCAGTATTTTGGAATATGTCCATCTGATAGAAGATGTTTAAATTCTGAATTTCTCCCTATTTGTCAAGGTAACTCTGTAGTCTTTTTTTTTTTAATTAGTGTCTGTAATGTATTAAAAAAAAAAATAAACTGCTAAGATTATTTTAAAACTTACCATTGTTTTCATCTATCAGAAATATGTGACTATGGAATGTATGCTGAAGAAGAGCATTGTAAGGTCTGTAAACATGGACAGACAACTTTAATCAGGGGAGCTAACTCACAGTATCTTTGTATAGGTAAAAAAAAAAATTCAATGTATTTAAGTGCAACAAATCTACATGCAAAACATGCTATATTAATACCTATATTATTTGTAAAAATTCTGTTGTTTATTTTGATTCACAAACTATTTATTTTGAAAAAAAAAATGTTTTAGATAACTGTACAGAAAATCAGGGCTATTATTTCCGATTCGACAAATTGACCTGCGCATCTTGCCCACAAGACATGTACAGGAGTGATATAGATAATACATGTCACGTCTGCCCATACACTTCCTACAACTCATCACATTGTATTGAAGGAGGAAGTGAGTATTATGATTAATTACATCTTAGAATTGATAAAAGTGTTACATATATACAAATGTTTTACACAATGGTGTTTTTTTTTTCAGTGAGAACTGTCAACAATTCACTACTAAATATTGAACTAAATGTCACCATTGTAACACCAAAATGTCTAAGAGATGATCCTGTGTATTTCAACAACATAGATGAAAAAGGATTGGTTCAATTACTGATTTCACAAAATGGCTACTCTAGGTTAGTAACATTTTTAATCCTTTGTTCAAAAGAACAAAATTTAGACTAAACAATATTTTTTTAATAAAAATATTAGCATTTTATATCTCTGATAGAAAATCTTTTTGTGATAATGAAATATTTTGATTTGCACTTCAACAGATTCTGTTCTCAATATATCAACTGTGGCAATGTGATAATAAGCTATGTTGATAATCAAATCTGTGTACCAGATGCTTCATGTACTTTGAATAAAACCTGTACACAATATTATTCTAGGGTTCATATTGGTGTCTACCACATTGGGTAACTTTTACATTTAGTGTTATTGTCTCATCATATAATTGACTAGTAAGATAAATGTAATCTAGAATGTCATTTTTAATTTGTGTTTTTTTGTGTTAAGTGTATTTTAAAGTGAAGACTTTAATGTTAGGAAGATTGCTGTAGCATAATTATCTTGTATAATAATGTTAAAATTAATATTTTAGAACCTATATGTCATCTACAAGTGCAACCAATAACCATGATCAAAGCTCAGTGGACACCTTAATGCAGACTCTTTATGATACAACAAAATTATATCAATGGATTCCACTCCTGGTAGATCATTTAGACTTATTTTCACCTTAGACTCAGTTTCTGTACTATTATTAAATCTTTTACAATGTAATTTTTTTAAACTTGTTTTCAGAGTTACCAAGCTATTAGACTGGAACAGCCTTTTAGTATCAAAGTAACTCCCATAGGTAAATAATCTGCTTTTTTTTTAAGTTTTCATTTACATAAATAACCCAGATACAATTAAAGTATGCATCTGTATTTAAATATATCCTTTTTACGACAGACATGACCGGTAACAATAATTGTGTCAACATACATAACACAACCAATGAATACACATCAAAAGTTAGTTGTAATGGCTCAAGCTATGACCTCTAACCTTACCACACCACAACCCAGGTTCATGCAATGACTGGACCATCCATGTTTCCCAAATAGAACCTTTCAATTCAGAAGAGATTTATTGACCTTATCTTGTTTGTATTTAAAAAAAAAAAAAACAACCTCAAGCTCAAATATGTTTTGTTTCTAATGTATAATTTGTTGTAAAATAAACTTTGGGAAAAAAATGACTGGCTTTAGGTGGATTGCGTAACCATGTTCCTCCTGGGCAGGACATAGATCCAGATAACTCTAATGAGTCACTTGACCAAGTCCTTCCACATTTATTTGTTATATAAATCTAAAATACATGTTCCCCCTGGGCAGGACATAGATCCAGATAACTCTAATGAGTCACTTGACCAAGTCCTTCCACATTTATTTGTGTATGTATTTAGAACCTATGACATTTATTTGTTATATAAATCTAAAATACATGTTCCCCCTGGGAAGGACATAGATCCAGATAACTCTAATGAGTCACTTGACCAAGTCCTTCCACATTTATTTGTTATATAAATCTAAAATAGATAACAATTTTGTTTTCCATCATCCACCTCATTGGTGTTCAGCATCGCTCAATACTGAAGACAGATATCAAGGAAGTTACTCATTCTCTCACTTAGAATACAAGACATTATTTTCCTACAGTTCTACAACACATAAACACAAAAAGATGATCAATGAGTTCCCATTCAAGAAAGAATGATCTTGGGGCTGCGTAGCCAATGAAAATACTGCATTCCTCATTTATCTTTGGACTCGAAGACAAGCCTTATTATATATATATATTTAGTATTGTTTTGATAATTGTTTTCAGTTGATATGAGTCAACAAGTATTATATATAACAAATATCTGGTCAAGTAACCTCTACAGCTACTGGACAAACCAACAGCAGGTTAGTGATTTGTTTGTTCAAGTATCCTTATGACAATGATTATTTTCTCTTTTTCTTAATTAAATTATAAGAATTAGGCATTACTTTATTTCTCAGACCTACAACAGTATATTCCAAAGTATACCAGAGTTTATCAACATCTTTGCACTTAGTACATATGGGTAAGTTAAAGGCTATATAAATGCAGCGACATAATATAAAGTACATAACTTTTTCTCTCCTAACTGACGATACCAACATAGATTCCATCAGAACGTGTTAAATAATAACAGAGAGAAAGAGTTAATAAACATTTACACATTATTTATATATTTATTTATACACTATTGTTCCTTGAATATTCTTTATCAGATCCTCATACGACACAATAATCTCTAACTTTGAGATCTGGCTCAGAAAGGATGTAGATGACCTTCTGATTGAAAGCATTGCAAAAATCATGGTATTGTCCCATGAAAAATTAGGAGGTAATCTAACAGGACCACTACTTTTATACAAGACGCAGCAAGATAGAGCAGATGGAAAGATGGGTGAGTAGCTGTTTGAAGATTCAGTTTTTGAAGCTAAATCACAATTTTTGGTTGTTAACATACCTTTACATAAACATCCTATATGCTTCTTTAATATGTAATTCTGTTTTGCACAGCCATCGCCTGGAAAGATGTAATCAACAGTCTTTCAGTTGGCCAGTATTTTTGTAATGGAGGAAACTTTATCCTTACTGATAGAGGCAATGGAAATTATGACTGTATTGAAAGTAGGTATCAACATTTTTTAATCTATCTGAATGGAGAAATGGGTTGAAACAAAATCTGAACACATACTTTTTATTTTTGCTTGTTCACTTATAACTTAACAAATTTTGTGAGTAATTTTTCAAAAGGTTAAAAAAACTATGACCATATACATACATTTATTAGTCCTCTTTAGAGGCTATTTGGTCCTCCAGTATTAAGGCTGGACTGTTGTTTGGTCATCTTGATGATCCATACCCTATCCCTTGTCATCCTGTTGGAGGTTTGGACTGGAAATTAGATTATCTTCAACTCTGAAGGAACATCCAAACAAAACAAAATATTGTATAGAGTCACCTCAGCCTGATTAAAATTTAAATACTTTGGCATTTCTAGAACAATCTATAATTGAATCCATGATTAGCTAAAGATATGATTGTTAAAACATATTTATAAATCAACAAAAAGAAATATAGAGCTGTATCTTTAACACTCCACTTTTTAACTTTACATAACATCAGTCTTGGTACAAATGTTAGTCTCTTTGAAGTTGTGTACATTGTATAAAGAACATTAAAAATGCTTCAAAATACTGAAATATAAATATATTGGCCTCCTTCAGTCAAAGAACAACTATGGTTTATCTCGAACACTTTTTCATATGGCTGTGGCACCCTATTTTGGAGAGTGAAATATATGGGGGGGGGGAAAAGAAACTAGATGATTTGCTGAAAATGGATGTATGTCTATCCCTGCATAAAATGTCATCTAATAAAGATAAAAATATTTTTAAAAATTATAACAAATATTAAATATTATGGTAAACCAATGATCAATGATTCAGATTAACTCTTTCTCTCCTAATTGACAATACCATTGTTGATTTGACCTCATTAAATTAATGTTATGTTATATAAAAAGAGCATGGATTCCCCTTTAATTCTTTTTCAAATCAAACATTTTCTGATAACAAGTGACAAAGCTATTGAAGCTTAATCATAATGTGGTAGTGAAATAGTAATTAGCAAAATAAAGAAATCCATCAAAATGTGGAAAAATTACGGAGGGAAAACAGTTCATGTGCATTTAATTGGTGTTAGTAGCTGACAAAGTCATGAGTGTAACAGAAATGTCAGTTGTTTTGATTTTCATCAATTAAAGGATTTCCTTAGGATTAAAGCATTACTTTATTCTGCTGTTTATTTCTGCATCAGGAAATTTTTTATATGATTGCCAATGAATAGAACATAATACTTTTTTTTTTTAAAGAATTGTCTGTAATATAAAAGAAGATATGAAAAGATTATAATATTCATTTTTCTTTTTTTTTTTTTTTAAAAATGTTAAACTATAGCTGAAACAAGCAAAAAAAGCTTATTTAAAAGGGAATTCCCCTGTCCTTAAAACGAAATCTACTAATAATGTATAAGTTATTTCCTGTATTCAATATCTAACAAAATAATTAATTACCAATAATTAATTGACTAATTGAATATTTTGTTTGCTGATTCATGTTTATGTTACGTGCAATAAATAATTGCTTAAAAATATCAACTTGAGAAAGCTTGAGGGAGAAACAGCCTAAACAATTATTTAAGGGGACTAAACCAAGCAAATTTAGCCATATATGTGAATACAGAAGGAATAGTTTCCCATGTTCCTATTAAACGAAAAAATTAATTACCAGTAATGAATTGTCTGATTCATGGCTTGTCTATGTCAAGGAAAAATTGTTTCAATTTGACTAGTTATTTAAGGGGACTAAACCCTGCAAATTTAGCTGTATATGTGAATACTGAAGGAATAGTTTCCCTTTTTGCTATTAAATGAAATAATTCATTACCAGTCATTAATTGTCTGATTAATGTCTTGTCTATGTCAATGAATAATTGTTTCAATTTGACCAGAGAATGGGTGTGCTAAAAATAACAGACAGAGTGAGTTAACATAAACTTTGTAAAATGTTATTGTTAAACTGTTTCATATCATATTCTAATTTTAAAACAATCAAATAAACATTTTTTTTGTTTTGCCCACAGCATGTGGAAATTGGACCTGGGGAGAAAACTGCACAGTACCATGCAACTGCATTCAAAACAACACTGTGGTGTGTGAAAGACACAGAGGCTCATGCAACTGTACACCCGATTTTGATGGATCCTCATGTGAGAAACAAATTGATCGCTGTTTCTTGTACTCTCCATGTGATCAACACGCTGATTGCATCAACACACTCAAGCACTACGAGTGTAGATGTCATGCAGGGTTCAAAAATAATCTGAGCAATCCAGATGTATGTGAAGGTAAAACCTTTGTTTGTCAGAAATACTTTAAGTGTCCTATTCATTCTTAGTGCCTGCTGTCCAGTTAGTATGTGAAGGTAAAACCTTTATTTGTCAGAAATACTTTAGTGTCCTATTCATTCTTAGTGTTAGTTTCTGCTGACCAATTAAATTGCTTTACAGTATTAGACATTTTCTACTATAAAGTCCTTTACATTTCTTTAGAAAAAAAGCATGACTTTCAACATTGAATAGCAACACCAGAGTACAATTGTAATTGAGAGAAGAAAATGAATTATATATAAATAAGATAAGATAGATAATTTTTATTGATCCAATCAAATAAAAATTCAGTTTGACTACAATTGACAACCTCAGCATAACTACTGTAAAAAAATAATATAGATTAAAAATTGGAACATACGAAACACATACACATTCACAACCACTGCTTTATGAATTGGACTTCTATGTACTTCTTGATGATGACAGCTGATCTTGTAACACTCTGACCGAAAGTGGGATAAAGGAGTTTTTAAATCTTTCTGTTTTAGTCCTAATGGAAAAAAGATGACCACTTTGTTCAGATCTTATGTAACAGCGGTTTAATGGGTGCAGGTTGTCTTTAAGAATCATGAGTATTTTGGAAATTAATCTTTTATGAAAATGCTCTTCAAGAGATGGTAGCTGTATTTGAGTGGTATACAATGCTTTTTTAATTAGTCTATTTAGTTTAAGTCTTTGTGCCAGTGAAGTATTACCATACCAGCAGGTGATGTCAAAGTTAATTTACTGATGGTTGCTGTGTTGAAAAAGTTTGATTATTGTTTTGTTGATCTTAAATTTTCTGAGCTTCCTGAGATAGAAGATATATATATATATAAGCAGACACATTGTGGATACAGAGGCTTCTTTCAAATACACACATAAGATGGTATATCGGCAGGCTTTTGTTGCGTCATGTGGCTGCATGACAACTGGTTGATGAATGTAGGTCCAGTTTTCTAATTTGAAAGGCACTTTTTTTTTATTGGTACCTAGATGGTTACATCAGATGTTAGTTTGGAAGCTATGTGTTATTAAGTGTATGAGCGTGTGTCTAATGTTATATGAGGAAAGTAGGGTGGGCAGATGTTTTTGGTTGTGTAAGTGAAAGACATTCTAATGAAACTGCAATCGATGTCTGTCCTAGTTCAAGGGAATAGAGAGAGTTGTAAATGCTGAAATAAAAAGGGGAGACAAACAAAAGATGTGTGGACAGCAAGACAAGTTCTAACTTGTTTAAATTAGTACTTCACTTGTGTTTCTACAAATACCTACTTTGAATTTTAATTTTATAATTCCTTAGGTGAATGTCAGATCCCTGGACAAGGCCATAGCTGGCTGACGCAGACCTGCCAACCTTGTGGGAAAGATGAGTATAACGATGGGACCAGAAACTACTGCATATATTGTCCTTACACTGAGTCTATGGCCAGGGACTCTTGCTATGGATCCAATTGTGAGAATATTTAATTGATTATATGAAAATGAGCAAAGCTTAGCAATGAATTAGTTTGGAGCTTCCCTTTTTTTTTTTTGTTACTTTGACCTGATAATATTTTGACCTGATAATATTTTGACCTTCTTTGGAATTAGTTTCCACAGAACATCACAACTGGTCATTGTCCTTAGATCAGTGATACTAGTTTTAACTATTAGAATGTTATGAAAGCATGGGAGCATAATTCATAATTTTAAAAATTTTCTTTCTTTTCTATAGATAAAACGATAAGAAATGTTGATCTTGAAATAACCTTTGACTACCAATCCAATTTCTGTCAATTCACTGATGAAATGGCTACAAAAGGAGGACAACTTCTGACTGCAAACCTTTTGAGCAACTTTCCCAATAGGTTTTTATTTTTGATGATCTTTCAAAATATGAAAATAAATATTTTTAATGTATATTTGGTGGTAAAAATTCTAAAAAAAAAGCTGATGATAATATGCATTTATGTTTTAAAAACTTATTAAACCTTGTGCTTTTTATTATACCAGCACCTTTTTTCTTGTATTTTAACATTTATTGGTAGTTAAAAGTTAGGCAAACTATTATAGATTATCAGTACCTATACTTTTACAAAAAAAGAACTGATTGAACCTATAAATGTAGTCTACAAAAACTATTCATTTTGTATTTTATAATACTTTATTAATTATATCTTTTAAATTTATTGATTTTTTTTTAGTTTCATAGTCAAATAAATGTTATAGTTAAAGAAAAAAAAGGTTGATATTTAATTCCCTTTTTAGTGGTCTGTGTTTAAATTTGATCAACTGTGACAACATGATCTTTCAAATCAATAAGTCAAACTTGTGTAAACTTGGGAAGACATGTAGTCAATCTGCCAACTGTACAGATTTTAAAACCAGAGCAACAGTTTATTTTTATAATATACCGTGAGTATTTGTCATTTTTTAAAATCGGTTTTTCTAATGAATTTTTAATAAATTCATTATTTTGCTAATATGAAATTACTACCAAAATTAAGGAAGTAGATAAGCTCTACTGAAAGCCTTCTTATAATGTATAACATATTTATATGTCAAATTTTGGTTATAGAGAATTTGTGAGCACGAGTTCAAATGAATTGAGGCCATCTATTGAAGTTTTTGTTGAGTCTCTTTCTAACCTGACACAGCTTAATGCCAATCTTGCAGACAAGGTAATTTACTTACTAGGATGCTGATCTCTTAGACTATTATATTTACAATGTTGTAAAAATCTTCTTAACCTATGTATCTACGAATGCAGAACGGGAAACCAACTCCTAGATAGGGCCCCCCCCCCAGTGGTCTACAAATGAAATAGGACCAAAGCGCTCTGAGCATGCTATAAGCATGAAAGTAGCGCTATATAAAAGCTATAATAATAATATAGTTTTAGTAATGAATTCTATTTTTGTATCTAGATGAAGGTGGCTGTTGTATTACCTCCAGTAAACAGCAGTGTCTCTGTCATTCCAGGTAATAAAAAAACAAAACATTTTTTTATTAATTTAAAGAGGTGAATTATAGAGTTAATATTTTATCAGTACTAAATTATTTTAACAAAAAAATTTTTCAATTTTTTTTTTCTTTTTCAAAAATATATGAGTTAATTAACATAAAGTTTTTATTTAGCTGTAGAAATTTGTTGTTTGGTTGAGTGCTAGTCTTGAATTTCAATCTGGGTGAACACTGGGATTTTGAGCATTAAAATAGTCCAACCAAATCTAATGTGTATCTTACTTGGGGAAGTTAAGACCATTGGTGGTTGTTCTGGCCACATGACTCTTCTTAACTGTTGGTCACATGACTCTTTTCTTAACTGTTGGTCACATAGAGACATGTACTTTACATCATTAGCCCCTTCTTATTCTGCCCGGCTTTTCGCTGCTGAGCAGTGAGCTCGTTTGCATACTGTGCATAGTGTGTTTTCTTCAGTTGTTCAGCACTGCCTACAGAGTAGTCCTATTCAGGATTAAGATGGGGGATTCAAAGAGGATATTGTTTACAGTTTCATAAGGGCTGGGTGCAGTGTCTGCAAAGATGTAGATATATGGGATTTTTTTGATAAGGTGTTCATTCAAAGGTGTTTGTCCTGTTCTTAGCTGGAAGATTAGATTTCAGTGTCAGACAGACAGACAGCTTATATAAGCTTTGTATAAAGGAATACTTTTTATGCTGAAGTCATTCAATGCTATTACAATTTAAGTATTAAAATAACTTATTTCACTCTATAGTTATCGACTATTTTTTAAAATATACTATTCTTATTTCCTGTATGTTACTGTTTTTGTATTCTAGATAATGAAAACCGTTTAGCTTTTATCAAGGCCTCAGTAAATTATCCATTGGAATATCCTGATTTATACAGCTTCTTATATACCAATGTAAGTAAAATGTTCAAACACTTGCACCCTTTTCATATGTAGGCACTATAGGTGTAATTAGCCTCTTCACAATATTTTTCAGTCTCTCAAAGAATTGGGTCGAATAGTGTCCACCTACCTGTACCCTAAACTAGAAGACATAAGGTAAGATTCTATAATTTGTTATAGTTGGTATTTTATGAGTCCTGGGAATTGTTTGTCTAGTAATGGAGCATGTAGATTTATACATGAAATTTAAGATTCACATATAAGATCAGGACTATTTCATATATATTATTGAACTTGAAAGCAGTAGGTCTAATGTAAAAGACAATAAGACCTGAATATGTTTTTATGTGCCTCAAATTATGCTCTTAAAAATAACTTTTTGAAATATAAATTTATGAATTTAATTATTACTTTTCATTTAAAATTATTCACAAGGGCAGTGAAAACTATCTTGAAATCCTTTGGCTTAAATTTTTAAAAAAATAAGATACAAATAAAAATCCAGTTCCTTCTTTAATACCTTCAAAAAAAGATTATTCAGACAAGTTGTTAATTGGTTTCAATGACCTTACTTTGACAGTATCTTCATTAAAAGATCTTTCTTTTTTATTCTGTAATTGTCCACTACAATTCAGTTATTGTATGGTCTATTTCATTTCTTACTGTTTTCAGTACTACAAGCTCAAGCCTGACAACTTTTACAGCCAGTTTCATGTTCAAAGAAGCTGTCAATGATAATGCTATTGATGCCATAGCAGAAGCCATCATCACATCCCATGAGCAGTTTGGTGGTAAATTTGGAGACTCAGTATATTCTTTTACTGGCAGTGTTTCTGTATTCAGATCAAAGAGTGATAAAGATAAAGAAGTATCAGGTATTTTCATGTTAAATCTTACAATGTATCATTGCATTACAAAATAAACATTTGTATTATGTATACACAAATCAAGTAATAATTACTAAAAATCTAATTCATCTTTAAATATTTTCATACAATTTCAAAGAACACCTACCTCCATCCGAAATGGATAATATTTGTCCAAATATGTCTGTATTACAAAATTTTAATATTTTAAAATTTAAATGACTATTTAAGCCAAAATGTTTTGAAGTTTGCTAAATAGTTTAGTACCAAAATAATAAATAAGTAGCCTACTAATTTTTTTTAAATATTCACAAAGTCAACAATTAATCTGCTCTAAACTATGCAGTTAATTAAAAGGTTATAAATAACCCAAGATTTAATTGAGATATTGAAATAGTAATTTTTTTTTTTTAAATAATCCAAATAATACTACAATAATAATAAAGCTACAATGTAAACACATCACATTTGATAATCCTTCATCATACTTGTTAGAAATAATAGAGTTAGAGCTACATAAAAAACTATACTACTTGTCCTAAAAAAAACCAGAAACTCATCTTCAGTCGTATCAGACTTTAAGTTGCTCACGTGCTCCCAATCTTAGTTATCACTTTCTTAGCTATCAGCATAGAAAATCTTCTTTAATACCATCTTAGGCAGGCTTATGTTTCAATGCTCAACAGGCTTTTCAAGGGTGATACCTTAATGATCTCAGAATCTTACATTTTCTCTATGACCAGTACCACAGTTTGTAATCAAAAGTTCACACACTAATTGTGATTCTTATGGTGCAAAAAAAAAGTATATGCATATATATGTGTGTGAGTGGGATCACAATTTATTTACATATTTTACTTTTTATTTTCTCAGCTATCAAATGGTGTAGTTTTCTTCTAGATCTTCAGAGCAAATTTTCTTTTGAAATCTGTGCCATTGACAAAAGTTGCAAAGATACTAAAGACTATTTCCAATGTAAGCTATTCAGATCAAATCAATGTTTGAATTAGACTTTTTAAATAATGTATACATGCACTAAATTATTGCTAAATAAATCTTTTTTTGTGGTTTTAGTCTTTGCTATTTTATCTGAGCTTTTAAAGGCAAGAATGTTTCACTGCTTGAATATATATTTTTAAATATAATATATCACTAGGATTCACAACTTCAAAAATTAAGTTCCTTTTTCTTATTTATCACTAGGTGTTGATGCAGAAGGTAAGATGCCTGTTTTAAAATTCTCTTTCTTAAAAGGAAAAGATCTGGTCAAAATTTTGTTTGAAGTGATTCAATTAGTTTGTTGTGCATGATTAATGATAATTTAATTTTCTGATTTGAGATGATTTGCCAGTTATCAATGTATTCATACAAATGTAAAGTCTTCCATTATCCTAGGTTAGGAGGAAGTACACAATTTATTTTTCATGTCATTATAAATGGTTTAGATCAGCACAGTGGCTGAGCAGTTAAGCAATTGTCTTTCTAACCTGGGTTCATGGGTTCGAATCTAAATGAAGACTGGGATTTTTAATTTCGGGATTCTCAGGTTGCCCCTGAGTCCAACCAACTCTAATGGGTACCCGACTTTAGTTTGGGAAAGTAAAGGCGGTGGTCGTTGTGCTGGCCACATAACACTCTGCTTGTTAACCATTGGCTAAAGAAACAGATAATCTGAACATCATCTGCCCCATAGATCACAAGATCTGAAAGGGGAACTTAATTTTACTAACACATTCTTCTAGGTATTTTCTACAAATTCAAATGTGTTTGAAACCCAGTAATCGAGTTTTAGGAATATTTTTGTTTTGCGCCTGTCAGTGTTAAATTTTCTTACCATGTTCCAGAGATTTCTGGGACATATTTGTTTAAGTCTGTTGTTTAGGTGACATAGTAAAGGTTTTATGTACTTAATTTCTGCATAGTTGGCTGAGTGATAAAGTGCTTAGCTTCTAAACCAAGTGTGTCTTAGGTTCAAATCTCACTGAAGGCTGGGATTTTGAATTTCTGGATTTTTAGGATGCCTTTGAGTCTACCTAACTCAAATGGGTATCTGACATTTCTTTGGCAAAGTAAAGGTGGTTGGTCATTGTGTTGGCCATATGGCAACCTTGTAAGCCATTGGCCAAAGAAACATCAGCACCATAGACTGCTAGGAGAGAAAGGAGTGACTGTTTATTTTGTCTGACATTAGGAAGAATTCCATAGTTTCCCACCCATACATGTAGCATTATTTTTCATCAGATACTATCTTGCCAATTTCTAACGATGGGCTGTGTTGAGATTATTTATATATTATTATATTATTAATAATGTTTTTTATATAAAATGAAAGGAATGCATTTCTTCATTACTTTTTGTTTTCAAATGAAAAGTTGTTTTAGAAAACTCTTGATTAAGCAGCTGTTCAAAAATAAATTTTATTAGAAAAAAATTCATTCATTCATTTATTTTAGTAATAAAAAATAATTATTTTGACCTTTTCTAGATCCACTGAAAGCACAAAGAGGTAAGAAGCTCATTCTTGGTTCTGCTACAAATTCTATCTATGACTTCATGTAACTAAATGTTTGACATAGTTTCATTAAATTATAATAACAAAATATTCTTCAACTATCCTACTATTGTTTCAAATTATGTTTAGAATATGTAGAATGTATTGTCATCCAATACTATGGTATAAAAAGAAATAGTTATTAGCAAGAGATAAAGCAAGGCTAAGTACAAGTCTTAATAATGCTGCATCTAAAGCCATTGACTTGAAAATTATCAGAAAATATTAAATTGCATATATTTAATAAATGTTGATAGTCAAACAGTGGTGGAATAACACACACTCAAATATTAGGAGTTAATAATAATAGTAATAATAATAATAAGGCTTTGAGTCTGAAGATTAATGAGGAAAGCAGTATTTCCCTTGGCCATGCCGCCCCTACTGTGACCTACATATTTTGACACATCCAGGGAGTTAACATAAAAAAGGATGGCAGGTTATAAAAAAACATTGAAACATCTCTCTTGATATGCCATTGAAGCTTCTGCATGGGTTAGGAAAACCTTTGTTTGAAAAATCATCACAGCATGATAACGATGAATTTTGAATGTATATAGTAGTTACTGGGTTTAAAGTAGCCTATTGGAGATGATGTGTAAAACATTATATATCTTAATTTAGTAACTTGTACCCCCCTTTTTTGTCCCTTATAATCTACAACTTGTTCTTCTATTTATGCATAATTTTTTTTCAATCTAGACATCAATAAAATTATTTTTTAAGCCCTAAATTTGTTTCCCTCCATAAATCAATGTAAGCTAAATGAATTGTAATAATTAGTCTACTAGATTCTCTATTAGTCACTACCTTATGAACCTATTTGTTTATTTCAGCTTTCTACCCCTATGGTCCAGCTGCTGGAGACAATGATTTGTCTGTACACCAAGACATGTGGTGGTGGTGGTGGTGGGGCATATCAAGTGATCCAATCTACTTCCCATCTGGGGTTCCGTTTGGGGATAGAAAAGTCAAAATAGTTACCGTAAGTTTTCATGCAAAACCTCAATTATTATTGTCACTTCTATCTCATGCGAATATTTTAATTGAAGAATTTTGTTCATGTTTAATATGCTGATATTATAAGTAGAGCTCTACTTTTAAGTAATGAATCAATTTTTTTCTCAGCTATAGTAATCATGCATACAGCTCTAATGGGTACCTGAAATTAGTTTGGGAAAGTAAAGGCAGTTGGTCATTGTGATGGCCACTTGATACCCTCATAACTGGGCCACAGAAACAGATGACCTTTACATCATCTACCCAATAGATTGCAAAGTCTGAAAGGGAATTTTTCTTTAAACTGATCATGGGGTACTTTAAACAAAATGATTTAGTAATATTAAGTACGATAATGCAACATTTGACTGAAAGTAATAAATGCAATTCTTTACTTCTTCTTCTTCATTCTCATTTTACATGTAGGAGGGTTCAGATCAGTAATCTTATATCTAAGATGAACCGCACAGTGGTTTCCAGATCAGGTAGTTCAGGATAGTTTATTCTATAGGAGGGTTTTGGGGCCAGAGTCTTGTTCGAGCCTCTAGACAGAGTATGGAGCTTTGAAGAACATGGTCAGCATTCTGTTGTGATGCTCCACCAGGGCAAGTTTCACTAGTCCAGGCTTTTAGCATTCTCTAAAGTGTGCTTGTATGAACAAAAAATGCTTGCTGTTGAAATTACCACATAAATGGATGTAAAGTTGTATACATATTCCACAACTTATTTACTATTTAAATGTTTAAATACTTGTAATTCATTGTCCTTTATAACTACTCCCAGAGTTCTTTTAATTAATAGACATTAGATAAATCTGACCTGATGGATAGAAAGCTATAATTTTGATTGTTTTGATTGACTATTTATTCTTTGTCTCACAATCATCATTTAGAAATAGTGTTAGGAATCATTATTAAAATTCAGTGTTTGTATTTCTTACAGGTCCAAGCTAATGGAGTCATTAGATTTGGGAAAGGATATGACAGTTGGTGGCCATATTTGTACTATGACCCAGACTACCAGGAAGGTTTGCTAGCTCCTTTTTGGTTTTACTATGATTACTACAACAGAAATAATGGGAAAACCTATTATCAGCAGTATGAGACTTCAGTGGTTGGAAAAAATCATTCAGTGATACAAAGAGCAACTTCTGAAGTAAGAGAACATAAACATGAAACAAAGTGATCAGGTTTTTTTTTTAATTGATGGTTTTCAAAAGGAGTTAAGAGTTAATTTGATCGCTTGGACCTTTGGAAAAGTTTAAAAAAAAAAGACTCTTCCTGTTTCTTTCATAGTTTTTGTATAGAGCTTTTCAAATATAAATTACATATTTAACAAAAAAAAGTAAAGCTATTTTATGACATCATTGTAAATACAATCACCAAATAATAATTTTTTTTTTTTTTCTTCTACAGATGAAAGAATTTTTCCAACTCTCCAAATTTAAAGTCACCTATGTTTTGGTGGCTACTTGGGTCAATGTGGAGCCATATAAATGGTACAGTTGGATTTGTCAGTACTACCAATGGTATGGTGGAGAATGGTGGTTTCAGTACTGGTATAAAGTATACTATGACATGTACTGTTATAAGGTAAGTTTAAAATAAAACTTGTCAACAAAGTTGACTTTTGATTAAATAAACAAGCTCTAAGCATATCAAACATTCATCCTATTGTTTTACAAATATTAGAATTTTATTTTTAATATCTTGCATAAACTGCTCTGTAAACAATAAAACAAATACTATTTAATTATATGTATAATATATGTCAATTAAGCATGGGAACCATGTTCATGAGGCTAAGTATGCATTAACTTGGTTGGCTTGGCTACCTATAAAGAGGGCTTGAGGTTGGACTCCAGACTCCAGCAGAGTTGTTTAGTGAGCGCCTTAAGGCTGCATAGAAAACCTTCTGCCACTGGTCCACAAATGAGATTAGACCATAGCGCTCAGAGTGCTATATAAAAGCGCTATATAAAAGGTAGCGCTATATAAAAGCTATAATTATTATTAATATAATTATTTAATGAGTCTTGTTTACTTGTTGTTACAATCAGACAGAGAAAGAAACCAACACTTTCCAAGCAGTGTATGCTACTGATGGAGAAACAGGCTATGTTACAGTTACATACAAGAAAGGGGACATGAATTGGCAGTATGATTACTGGATGCCCATAGTTGTGGGTTATGCAAATTCTGAAAAGATCAGAGACTTTGGTGTCACTTACACTGACCTCACCACCAAAATGGATGTGTTGACTTGGAACACAGGTACATTTCATTTATATTAGTGGGATGTGTGACCCAGAGGCTTAATACCCTCTTGGACATGGGGGCTCAAGGTTCGACACTGTTTAATGAATGCCTAAAAGCAATCTGGAAAATCTTTTCCAAAATACTCCTCCCCCTCCCCACCAACTGGTCCACAAAAGAGCTTAGACCATAATGCTCTGAACGTGCTCTTTATAAAAGCTTTTTTTTTAACTTACTTTAAATTTTTTAAATTGTTTTCTTTTGCAATTATTATTTCAATATTTATTGAATGGTAGTATTGCATACAATTTAATTGATCTATTTCTTAGGTCGCTATGGAACTTGGATGGAACAAGTTGGCAAGATTGAAAACACTGACAGCAAGTGCCTTAGATTTTACCAAGAAAACCAATACCTGATAAACAATTATTCCTTTAAGAAAAACATGAATCAGTTGTACAAATGTCCTTGCAGTCTCGACCGATTGGGTGCACAATGGTGGGGATATTCTTGGAACTTGTATGGCTTTACAAACACCTACATTTACTGTGTTGCTATTGGTCAGACTGCCAAAAATAGACTTCTTTCAGGCAATCCTCTAAATAAGGTAAACAAAAAAAGTTAAAATAATATAAAAATAATTTAGATTCCAAAAAACACAATCAAATCTTTGGTTGTTGATGTTCCTAAATAATCTCTTCTTTCAGCTATGCTGCTACAGATACACCTATCCCACTATCTGGTGGGACTGGTATGCCTGGGACCTTGCCTGGAGAAGTGCCCCATACGTTGATCACAGAGATCCAGATGGTAGCCACTTGCTGTTAAATGATCCATGGTGGTGGTGGTATGGAAACGATGGCAGGAAGTCTAAAGAAGAAGATTTCAACCCTCACAAATGGTGTTGTGTGGACTCCAGCTGTCCATCCAAATTTTGTAATTTGTTCAACAAAGTGAGACCAGATTTGGGCTGCTCTTTGGATGCTGAGTTTATTTCTGGTAATTTGTAATGAAATCTATTCATCAAACTTCATCTGACTTAGTTCCTTTACTTTAAAAAAATGGCAAATAATTTTTATGTCTTATATGATACAGAGGTTACTTCAAAATTGAAGATTGGAATGGTTAAGCACTTGGCTTCCAAGCCCGAGACCCTGGGTTCGAATCCTGGTTAAGACTGGGATTTTGAATTTCAGGATTTTTAGGGCGCCCCTGAGTCCACCCAACTCTAATGGGTACCTGACTTTGGTTGGGGAAAGTAAAGACGGTTGGTTGTTGTGCTGGCCACATAACACACAGCTCATTAACCGTTGGCCAAAGAAACAGATGACCTTAACATCATCTGCACCATAGATTTTAAGGTCTGAAGGGACACTTTACTTTACTTTAAATCTAGCCAAGTTTTCCTGGATGACTCAGGCGATCCATTCCATGCTCTAAAAGCACTAAGGAAGAAAGAGCAATTGTACACATTTTTCCTAGCATATGGTACGAATAATGTGCCTCTAAAAAATATTACTCTAATTGGCTCTGTTCATTTAATTCTTCAAATACATATTATCATAAATTTTTTAATACAGTGGCTGAGTGGTTAAGCTCTTGGTTTCCAAACCTGGTGTCCTGGGTTTGATATCTCTGTGAAGATTTTGACTTTTGGGATTTTCAAGGTGCCCCTGAGTCCAGCCAACTCTAATGGGTACCTGACTTTAGTTGGTGAAAGTAAAGACAGTTGATCATATGTTGGCCACATCACACCCTGAGTCTACCCAACTCTAATGGGTACCTGACTTTAGCTGGGGAAAGTAAAGACAGTTGGTCATATGTTGGCCACATCACACCCTGAGTCTACCCAATTCTAATGGGTACCTGACTTTAGCTGGGGAAAGTAAAGACAGTTGTTTGTTGTGCTGGCTACATGGCGCCCTGAGTCCAGCCAACTTTAATAGGTACCTGACTTTAGTTGGGAAAAGTAAAGTTTGTGACATGACACTCTCAGTTGGAAAAAGAAACAGATTATCTTTAACATCATTTGCCCTATAAATGGCAAGGTCTGAAAGAAACTAAATTTTTAAATATACTTTATTACTGGTGTATTATTCTGTTTTTCAATATTTTTTTCTCTCTCTGTTATTTCACAGGAAGTGCATTGGGAGATCCTCATATCAACACTCTAGATGGAACAGGATACACCATGAATGGACTGGGAGAGTTTATACTTCTGTTCATCAATGATCTAAATTTTACTCTGCAAGCTCGCACTAAACAAGCTCTGTCTGCTGCTGGTAATGCAACCAAAGCCACTGTGTTCTCAGCTTTTGCAGCTAAAGAGGGAGACAATGCCACATTCCAAGTGGAACTTAGTGCAGACAACAAAGGTTTGTTTGTCAAATGTTTGTTTTGTTTGGATGTTCCTTCATAGCTGAAGATGATTTACTTCCTAGTCCAAACCTCCCCCTGGACCACAGGGGATGACAGCAGGCAGGGCTTGAACCTAGACCCATCAAGAAGTCCAAACAAAAGTCCAGTGGGCAGTCTGCCATCAGGGTCCAAGCTTTTAATGTGTTATTTTTGTGTTTACCTAATGTATTAATGAATGAATAATTAATTATTATTTTCAAATATGAATTTATAACAATTTTTACAGGCATGATAATAAATTCCTGTGGTGCCGATCTGACAGCAGATTTTTATGCAGATGAGCGGTACAATGGATCTAATTTAGTAACAGATGTCCAGGTCTCGAGGAAAGAAAAAAACAATAAAACCATTGCATTAGCAGCTTTTCCTTCTAGTAAGATCTTTCAATTTGTCAGTGTAATCTAATGATTTATATCTGAAATGTCTACTGGAAGTTAAATAAGACATCAAAAGATAATACTGATAAGCTCTAAATCTCACAAATATATAGATTAAATCTTTGTTTGGTTTATTTATTTTACAGCATCATTGTTTTTAAAGTAAATGAAGAAATTACCCATTAGAAATAATTCTAAAATATTTAAATGAACAACAGCTGTGCATTTATGCTTTTAAATATAGGCTATGTTTCATATGGTTTTTATATATCTCATTAAGTATTACTTTAAATCTGACATTATAATAGTGTAGTCCATTAAGTTAAAATGTTTAATAGTGGGAAGCGTGGTCGAGAGGCTAATTATATGCTTGAACTTGGTTTGTCTTGGCTCGAGGTTTGACACCTGAATCAAGCAGAGTTGTGTTTACTGAGTGCCTAAAGGCAGTGCAGAAAACCTTCTCCTAGATACCCCTTCCAGCCAATGATTCACAAATGAGATTGGATCATAGAGCTCTGAGCCTGCTATAAGCATGAAAGTAGTACAATATAAAAAAAAAGCTATAAAGCTATGAAACAGTTGTAAATTGATAAATTGTTGTTACCCACAGACCCACATTAGACCTTGTAAAATTTAGATACGACAGATCATAGTTACATTAAGTCTGGATACCTTGCAGAAGTTGAGTTTGCTTTTCTTGTTGCGCAAGGTTTAGGTTTATTTCTAAACCTCATTTTTGGCACAATTACTTAAAATCAATAAGTCAGAGCTGTCAGGAAGGTCTCAGAAATAAAAAATATATCTTAATATTTTGGTTGTTTCCAGGAATTTCAATTGAAATCTACAATGCTGATGGCTATCTGGAGTTTTCTGTCAATGTTCCTAAAGATTTGAAAGGAAAAACTCTTGGGCTTTTAGGAAATTATAATGACGACCCCAATGATGACTTTGTTCTTCCTAATGGAACAAGTCTTAGCAATACCAGCACGGAGAGGGAAATTTATGAACAATTTGCTAAGAAATGTAAGTGTGATTCTTGACTATAATAATAATAATAATAATAATAACAATCTTTATCATCCTTTAGGAAATATGTCTGAAAAGGTGTGCATTACACTAAAGAAAACATTATAACTATAGAAAACCAAAATATACATTATTCACACCAGACTCCCTCATAATTTACATGTGAAAATTTTATATCAGATAATTAAATTTTATTTAATGATTTGATTACCAGGGTTACAAAAGAGTTTTTGTGTCTGTTTGTCTTTGCTATTGGTGTCTTGTATCTTTTTTGTGATTCTGAAGGGCATTTTTTATTTCTAGAATCTTATTAGCTTTTTTTTTTTGAGTATTTTTCTCAAACAGCTCCCCAAATAGGGTTTATTATTTGCCAATAATCATCATCATTTAGGATTCTATGAAGTTTATTTTATTTTTAAGTTTCAGATTGCCACACCACGCAGTGATATTAAAGCTTAAAATATGGCAGGTGTGATCAGGATAAAACATAGCCAAGGCCTTTTCACTAAAATTATTAAATGCTGAAATTTTTCTGCTACGTAATCATAATCTTTGTCACTCTTTTTGCTGATATAACCAGTTTTTGGAGTAAATTTAATTGATTGACTAAGTCTGACTAAGATAGGCCAATTACCAAGGTATTTACAAGTTTGCACTATTTCAATGGTCTCTCCAGCTACAGAAAAAAAATCATTTTCCTTCTTTTCCCTATATTTTGGTCTTATTAGTTACATTGGTACTGAAAATGTATATCTTTTATTAAAAATCGTAATTAATACCTCAATACACAAGTTTCATTTTGTGTCCTAAGTAAGCCATGAAAATCAATGACTTTACATAGTTTGAGTCTTTATTATCATATATGACTTCATTAACGCATGAATATATGTAGGACATAACCATCTTCTTTTTTGAAGGAGCATTTGTAATTCATAAGATAAGAAGATAATAAAATTAAGATATCTTTACTCTCAGGGGCAGTAACTTCATCCAACTCAGTTTTTAAATACAAAGAAGGTGAAAATGCTACAACCTATCAGTTTCCAAAGTTTGAGCCTCTGTACCTAGAAGAGGTGAACGAAACTATTCGTAAAAACACAGAAGAAAAATGTCAGAATAATATTGCTTGTGTGTTTGACTATGTTGCTACTGGAAATGAAGCTTTTGCTGATGCTACCCTTGCTGCTAGTTCTCAAGCTGCCAGCGTTAAAGACAATCAGAGTAAGTTGACAACTCATGTATGATTCTAGAAATTGGTAGCTTAATGCTGCTTCACACTTATACATCCATGTTTTTTTTTAATGACTTTTCCTTGTTCACTAAGGCTATGCTATAATTTTTAGTTATTTTGTTTTCAGTCAATGTAAAGCCATTAATTTTTTCATCAATGTATTGAACAACTTATGCATTAATCTTTTCTCTATTCATAATGTATACAAAATACAATACATTTTTATATAATTGTGTAGTTGGAGGAACATTGTACTCAAAACATTTAAAAATTTATTTTTTTTTATCAGATCTTGTGATTTGAAGTAAAGTTGGTATAAAACTTTCTTTTTTATTGCTGAAGGTTAACTGGGTGCCATCTGGCCAGCAAAATGACTGTTTTTTCCCCAACTAATGAATCATCCTGTAAATCCAAAATTCAGGTCCCAGGCTTCAGTGGAACTTGTAACTCTTCAATTTGGAAGCCAATCACTTTAACTCTGCTACACACCCCATATCATTGAACTTGTAACTCTTTAATTTGGAAGCCCATCACTTTAACTCTGCTACCCCCTCACCCCATGTCCAAAACAACAGTCAACATTTTTGGTTTACATAATTTAACTATTACAGGCATGGTGGCTGAGTGGTAAAATGCTTAGCTTCCAAACTAGAGTTCCTAGGTTCGAATCCTGGTGAAGACTAAGATTTTTTTTTTATTTTGGGATTTTTGGATGCATCTGAGTCCACCCAGTCTAATGGGTACCTGACATTAGTTGGGTAAAAGTAAAAGCAGTTTTTTGCTTTGCCCGCCACATGACACCTTTGCTAACCATAGGTGACAGAAACAGATGACCTTTACATCATATCTGTCCTATAGACCACAGGGTCTGAAAGGGGAACTTTATAAAAGAAAAGTATTTAAAGTATTTTGAACATTTTTATTTCAGTGAACAGTCTTCCGGTCTTAGTTTTAACTTCTGCTCTGAATGATGACAGCAGACTTCAAGTTTATGAAGGCAAAGAGGCTATCATACACTTTGCTGCCACAGATGTTGATAATGATGTCATTACATATCAACTAGTTGGCAATGCTTCAGCCAGTTTCTCTATAAATAATCAAACAGGGGATGTGACTTACTCACCCAATCCACTGGACTCAGTTCTAATAGGGTTTGTTCATTGTAACTCATAAATATAATGAATTCTGCATGAAGTTTCTAGTCAATAACAAGATAAATATTCATAAACATATTCACTTTTCGAAATGCAACAAGGACGTTTATGCTATTGGATATCTCTGATATCTCATTTGAATAGGATTCTTTGTATTGATATGAAAAGTAATGATAGATATGAATAACTGATGGCTGAGTCTCTACAATAAATATACTTTTCACATTTATTTTTGAAAAGAAAAAATATATATATTTTAACTTACAAGAGCATCATTTATTCTTTATGTAGAGTTCAAGCTAAAGATTCAAAAGGAGGACTTTCATC
>JADKLZ010001913.1:8817678-8837654 GCA_021533235.1 Biomphalaria straminea
TTTGCAGATATATCTCACAGACCTCACTCAGGCATTAGATTTGTTTTACAGATATACCTCACTCGGGCATTAGATTTGTTTTGCAGATATATCTCACAGATACCTTTTACAATTACCTCTCTCAAGCAAAAACTTGTTTTGCATATATACTCTCATAGATACCTTTTACAGATACCTCTCTCAGGTTAAGAAGGACTTTAATTAGATTTAGATCCTCTGCTCTATTTAGACCATTGAGCAACAAGCTGTCTCCACAGAAATTGGTCCCCAGCTGTTTTTGCAGCCTTTTCCCAACCTGGTTGCCACTGCCCTGAGATCTTCTTTAAAGGTGTGGCACCATGGAGAATAGCATTGAGACATGTTATAAATAATGATTAATGTATGGACATTACAGATGCTGTTTGTTTATAATTCGTATAGAATAACTCATTTTCTTAAAGTTAAGAATTCTATAACAAGTGATGATTGTTTTCAGAATGCAGTAACCCTTACTATGGCAAGGACTGTGCAAGTCAATGCGTGTGTAATGGCCTTGGTACTTGTGATAATGTCAAAGGTTGTATATGCAATAAAGGTTGGACTGGTACTAACTGTAACAATGATGTGGATGAGTGCACTGCACTTGTAGATGCATGTCCAGCTGGTCAAGTTTGTACTAATACCATAGGATCATACACTTGTTCTTGTCCTTCTGGATATGTCAATCTTACTGGAATATGTACAGGTTTGTCCATTTTTTTCTTATTAGACATTAATACAGATATTTTCTCAAAGAAACTTTAGACCAAAGCTCTGTATTTTAAACAGATCTTTAAAAAATAAATTATTTTCTTTTTAGTGTTTAATGCCAATGTAAAACAGTGTTATTTCTAAAAACTAACTTTTTTAAACAAAATTCTGTAATTCCTACATTTTTCTCCTGCCCACTAATAATTCTGTTGGTTTCTTTGTTCAGACATTGATGAGTGTGCTGATGTTCTGACACATAGCTGTAATCTTGCTGTGGAGGATTGTGTCAACAACAAGGGAAGCTATTCTTGTGCCTGCAGAAGTGGCTATGCACGTAATTCTAAGAACACTTGTGAAGGTACATGGCTTTAACCTTTTGAGCCCAGGAGTGTGATGTGGTGTTGTTAGTTTTAAAGATACATGCCCCAGTCTACAATAGAATAATCTAATACACATTTTAGACTTGTTAAAAAGGTTTGGGCCTTCAGCTACATGGTCTGTTTAACAAATTTAAATATGGCACAGTTTTTGATAAATTTCTCTCACTGAAAAAAAAACTTAGTTCAGCAAGTAAAATGCCCAAGCTGTCATTGACATTTTTACTTCAGCACTTGTTGAAGATAGTATTCCTGCAGATGTTAGTTAGGCTTATTAAAACTACTCCACAAGCTTCTATGATGGCAGGAACAGTTGGAAATCCAAAGCATTGTTACAAGCTACAAAACCAAAGACCACAGTAGAGGCAACTCTTTGATAAATATTGTTAGAGATCTAATGGTCTGAGTTTTCTAAAAAAAAAATAAATTCAGATGTTTCTAGAACAAGTATATCCATACCAAATATAACAGGTAAACAGGTCATGGATCATTGAAAGAGATTGAAAATAATGTATTCACAATTGCTAATATTTTTATCATGTGCAGCAGGTCTACAATATCTAGAAGTTATTAATAAATAATATAATTAAGAAGAATTGGGAAGTTATCTGTCTTAACTATACCACTCTTCACCATTTGAAATCAAAAAGTATTTAAATTATTTGAATTTCAAGCTAGAAATCCCTGAGATCCCCAACTGTTTAACTATCCAATATATTCTAAAATAGCTTTTCTCATCTGCAAATACAAAGAAAACATAATAAAGAGTCATCAAACAAACTTTTCGAACCAAGTCAATTATTTGAAATACAAGTTTTTTTAAGTGAAATATTTGATTATAGAGACCTAAGTTCCACAAGGTTTTGTCATTCACTGTTTTTGTAAATATTTTTAAAATATTTAAGTGTGACAATTATCAGATATATTAACAATTAACATGTTTCTTTCAAAAATTTCCTTGTTCCAATTCACAAATTTTGGGTCCACTCTTGCCACTTCCAAGAAATCCAAATGGCTAATGTGGCCTTCAATGGTAAAAGTCAAGCTATACTATTACATTTACTGAACTCTTTTATTTCAATCTGGAGTAGGCCTTTAAAGCTACAACAGATTGGTCTCTTTAAATATGACTAATGATAGTGATTGTGTTTAGTGTTTCTTTAAAGTTTATCCCTTGTCATGGGTACATTTCACAAAATTAGTTTTTATGTTTACATTATCCAATCAAGATATTAATTAATGTATTTGAACAAAATTTTTGTTTCATGATATAAAAGACCTTGATGAATGTGCCAAACATACAGACAACTGTGAACATTTATGTGAAAACATTCCTGGCAAATTTAACTGCTACTGTCGCTATGGTTACAGACTTAAAGCTGACAGAGCCAGTTGTGTCATGGGTAAGTTAAAAAAAAACACATAATTTTTAAAGTTTATAAATGGCATGTTTGCATTGCACTTAATAACTTTTCAAAAAAATGCTTTATGTAATCTCTTAATGAATGTACTTACTAATGCCTCCCTTAGTCCCTTCAATCTATTTGTGGACCAGTGGGAGGGGGGTAGGGGTATCTGGAAGTTTTCCTGCTGCCTTTAGGTGTTCAGCAAACACAACTCCTCTCGAGCTCTAGTTCCCTTGTTATGTAGCTACGCCATAGCTAAGTGTTTTTCGGCCTTTTAGTCCAACATCCCACAATGTGAACCATTCTTTAATATGAAAAACAGTCTCGGATTTATGAATATATATTCATATATTTGAATTTATTAAAAACAAGAGAATGTAACAGTAATGAAAAAATCAGGATTACTGTAAAGGTGGCTGTGTTTAGAACACCTTTTTTATTCATCACTTAATTTTTTAAGTAACTCAAATATTTTTTGAAAAACAAAAATGAAATAACCACTTTGAAATAGTTACAGTTAAAAAACATGACACCCTTTACCCATGTTTACATATTTCCACTTCTGGTGCAGACAAAATATCCACTGGGGGTCCTCTGTACCCTTTCTTTAACAAGGGCTTTTCATGGCCTGAAATGTCTGTCCTATTGCCTTCTTGAGAGCTCTCCATTTTTCTCTTTCATTTACTTCCAGCTGCTTTCCTCTATACCAGTGAGGGAAATGGCGCCTGAGTTTAATTTTATAACATATCTGTCATCCCATGTGAGATACATTTCCAGCTAAGCTAAAATTAATTGTTGCTACATTTGTTTCAACAATTAGTCATGATAATGACATACTCATTACTTTCAAGGCTGCCTAGTTGTGGAGTATGCATGCTAGACTGCCATTCGGCCATCTCAATGGTCCTAGATTCATATTTTGCCCACTGCCATACCCTGTTCTCCTGAGGGAGGTTCGGATTATAAAGTTGGATATGCTTTAACTCTGAAGGATCATTTAAAAAATTTGCAAACATTTTTGAAAGGCTTTACCAATGATTTGATCTCTCCAATAGTTTTTCGTAAACTATGTATGTTGGCATTTTCCTTGAGTCTGAAGATTCAGAAAGAGTTATCTTATCTTCAGAACTTGCTTTGTCCAAGCAATACCATAATATTTATTGTGAAAACATTAACTCTTTCAGTGCGGCGTTACTCTCAGCGATTAACTTTGCTAGCGCTGGTCAGTGCGGCGTTACTCTCAGCGAGTAACTTGGTTTATACTATTTGTTTCACTATCTTTTTTATGTTAAACTTTTTATTTCTCTCTTTTTTTAAAATTTACCGGATGTGGGAGTGATTGTTCTTTATTTTAATACTAAATTCGATGCAATATCCAACGCGTTTAAAAAAAATACACAAAATTATGTTAATGGTTCCTCTTTTTTAGTTTATTTCCCGGGACCCGAAAAATGTAAATAATACAATTTCTTAGTGCATTTTCTCATCTTTTATGAAATTTAAAGTGATTAAATGTGTTTAGTATTGTGATTTTTAAAATATTTATAGATTAAATGTTTAATTAAAATATTAAATCTTTTAGCATATCGATTTTAAATCAATTTTTAAAATATTTTCTTTTTCCGTACTCAGTTTAAAATTAAGGAATAAAAATTTTGTTTGTATAATTTATTTAATTTACTATACATTTGTAGTTCATTCATTTTCCTTTAAAATAAAATAGAATATGTTAGATTATTTAATAACATAAAAAAGTTATAGTTGTTTTAGCTACTCTACCCCCTTAAAAATTTGTGTTCGTTCCGGAAAACTCCATTTTTTCAATCAAAATCGCACTGAAAGAGTTAACATTACTTTTCATACTTCAGAGTAGCAATAAACTATAGAATCATCAGTTCTTATTCAGGAAATAGCTTTGAACTTCTTAGATCTTTACATCTTTTTCAAAGAAATGTCTGTAAAGATGAATTGGTTAGATCTGGATAAATTCATTGTCAAAGACTTTTTGAATGACAAGACTTTGTCAAAAAAATAATTTTAAAGCTTTTTGCTTAGGATTTAGCAGGTGTCTATTAATTTCCTAAGCTTTGCTTTACAATTTTCTGTGTCACTTTCAGAAAAAGATGTATGTGCGTCAATTAGAGATGTCTTAAACTGCACCCAATACTGCACAGTCAACTGGACTACCAATGTACCATCATGTTTCTGTAGAAGTGGATTTGATCTGGTTGGAAAGGAGCAGTGTATAGGTGAGCTGTACAAGTTTGAATATTGATAATCATTTGTTAGTGCTTAAAGTTAATTGAAACATGTAATTGAAAAGTCCTTGTCCTTATTGGGAATTAAACATGAGGCCCCCATCCAAGCATTGTATGCCAGTTGGCCACACATCCTAACTGTTAGTGATAAATCTGACTCCAAAGCCTTAAAGGACCACTACAGTAATGTGCATCATGATAACTTTTGTATTGAAGAAGAAAAGAAATAAATTAATAAAAACAACTATGAACTAATAAACTGTCTTTTTTTTTTAATGTTCACAATGTTATTATGACTTACTTTAACAAAACATGCTAATCAGGACAAGTGTCTATTATTGATAAAAATTAATATATTATCAATTTTAAACCATCTTTGATTACCTGCTCAATTAAAGGGTATAATTGTTAAACATATTGCTTGGAGTATTTCTTTTTAATAAATGTATGATATCTCATTTAATACTAACCATTTGGACTAGGCCTACATGAGAAATTATAATAATCCCAAAGCGTTCAACAATTGATTGTTGCTACATTTTTTTTTAACTGTGTCAAGGAAAGACAATTTTTCTCTACTGCACAAAAAAAGGAATACAAATCAGCAGTACAGGAAATGACATACTCATTGTGTTTAAATGGCTATGTGCTAAGATGTTTATATTATGTCATTATTTGTTGTGGATGTTATGTGAAGAGTACTTTTAAGGATGTGATGTAATAAAAAGAAGGCTTTCAATGTCTACTCCCATCCACAGGAAGTCTTTGTTAACTAATTTGTATGTTTACTTATCTACAATAATTTATTTCTCAGTGGTAACAGAACAGGCTATATCATTCTTTTTATCTCCCTAATTAATTGTTCCTTGGCTTTCAATTCATTGATTGCCTGCATGTTTTATCTTTCCATCTATGTTGAGCACTGTAAAATGAACAAGCAGCAGTTAACTTATATTTTGTAGCCTAACTCTTTGCCTACACCCTCAGATCAAGATGAATGTAAATATGACTACTTAAACCTGTGCTCCTACAAAGCTGGTTGTGTGAACACGCCTGGAGGCTACAACTGTACCTGCCCAGCTGGTCAAATGTTAGATAATGATAAACGCTCATGTGTTGGTAATAATGCATTTTTATATTTTATACTAATGTAATTATACATTGTAATATAATGTTTATTTCTAACATTATATGTATTTTTTCACTCATATTTATTTATTTATTTATATGTGGACACCTAAATTTTACTTTGAAAACTAGGTGCTTGTATCTTATTACAATAATGACATTTTGACTATCATTATAAAATACTATAAATTAAGTTTAAAAAATGTATTTCTCCTCAGACTGTGGAACAGGGAAATGGGGAGAGAACTGTGCATATGATTGTGCTTGTAGTGGTTTTGGGGCTACCACATGTGATGCTAAATCTGGATGTGTTTGTAAAACTGGTTTCACTGGTAAGTCATTGACTTGTGTTTATATTTGCATTACTATATTGGTGGGAATATTTTCTTATGTAACTGTAGGGTTACATTGAAATGTATTCCATATGTTGAATGCAGTAGCACTTAACTGGTGACAATACTTCTTATTTGACTGTTGACATGTGTCAGACACTTATACTAAATGTGTGGAACACTTAGCCCACATGTGTGGATGTCCCAAACACTTAAAACTTCTTTGTTGAGCTAATATAGAAAAAAAGAATTAGAGATGCAGTTAGAAAGTTCTACAGGACAGGACAGAGCTTAAACTCTAAAAGAAATGTTTCTCTTTAAGTTAAGGGCATTTTATTAGTAGCAAGAAAAGAAAGGTAATTAGATTTTAAAATATGCATCAGCTGCACTATTTCCTTTGAATGTCAATTACATCTGTGAGTTAATACTCATTTGAAGTACCAACTCATGTTTCTCTATTTCTGGATGGATTTTTGTTATTATTGGAATTACATTTCTTGTCATTATTACATGTTCTATCATATTCTATTTTCTTGTGTAATGAGATTTAAAGATTTAAAGTTTTGTGAGGTATAATCTTTTCCCTTTGCAACATCTCATGACTAAAGAGGCCAATCCTTGATACGCAACTGTGGTCTCAGGTTATCACCAGACACTGCAGCATTTGTGTGCACGCCATCTGCAATCCAGGGCCCTTCCTTTTTTTGCTTGCTCTCCATGTGGGTCTATCCAGTGCCACTTTTTTCTTCATATCGTGTGTGCATACATCAGTGCAGACTATCTTATAAGTCAGCTAACTGTACCTTCCTTGGCTTCACCATACAGAATGTCTTGTGGGAGTCAGCATTGTGGCACTCTGTGAACATGTCCAAACCAAGTCTACAGCTAACAGAGCTTTAAAGTAGTCATAAAAAGAAACGAAGATATATTTGAAGTGTTTATTTCATAAAAATCATAAGAAAAGATTATTTATATTCTTCTTCTTCTTCTTCTAACCAGCTTTTTACTGCTGAGCTGTCAGCTCTTTTGCAGACTGTGCCAAGGAAAAAAAAAGTGTGCTGTTTTCTTCAGTTGTTCAGCACTGCTATACAGGGTGTTGGTTATGTTGGGCTGTAGTGGGAGTAGTGTCTGCCTAAGGTGGATTAGGGAGGGGCATTCAAGGAGGATATGGTTTACAGTTTCATAAGGGTGGGTGCAGTGTCTGCAAAGGGGGAGTTGTGTGGAGTTTATTTTGTTCAGATGGTAATTTAATAGAGGTGTGTGTCCTGTTCTTAGTTGGAAAATTGTAGATTGTTCTTTGCGGGGGAGGAAGTTAATACTGTCCAGTTTGTTAGGCCTAGTCATTTCTTTGTACATTGCTCTGCCTGTGTTTATATAAGATGTATGTAATAGCAGATTTAAACTTATCTATTTTATAGGTCAGTATTGTGACATAGATGTAGATGAATGCCAGTCTGGTCTACTGATATGTACAGAAACAGAGAAGTGTGTGAATACCTATGGCAGTGCACTGTGTCAGTGTATTAATGGATACAAGAGAGTAAATGATATTTGCCAAGGTATTAGTTTGTTTGTTTTTAAATACAACTCATTATGGAATTCTAGTCATTTTTTTAAAAGTACAAATGTTTGTCAGTATACACAAAGAAAGCTACCCCCCTTTGATAGAATTTTTTACTATACATGTATATAAATCTCTACATCAAATGATCAACAACAAAAAATTCATTTTAATCAAGAACTCCAATCCCACGTTTAGTGAATATAAAATTATCACTGTATTTAAAGTTCTATTCTGTTTACCTTATAAAATACTTTAACACGGCTTAATTTGTAAAGCTGACATCAAAAAGTTGTATTGTATTCAATGATTTAATTTCCAAGGAAACAAAAAAAGTTCTTGTCTTTGTTTCTTTTTGTCCTCTGTGTTTTGTATTTCTTCACTGTAAGGAGGAAATGGTAGCATTGTGATCTAAAGAGTTTTTTTTTATGTTAATTTTTTTTAGAGCTTTTCTAAACATGTCTTTTTCTCATAAGTGTCCCGTGTCATTGAGCCAATTCAAATTCAATTTTTTTCAGCAGGTAGATGTTAAGCCAGCTGATTTTTTGGGGCTGACCCTACTTTTAAACTTGTTTTTTTCTTAAAGGGAAAATTAACTTTAACTTAACAAAATAAACAAAAAACTTTAATCACAATAATGTTTACTGATTAATGATTAATGAATAATGATTATAATAATGAATTTATCTCTCTGTCATATAGACATCAATGAATGTGCCTTTACCACTACAAATGACTGTGATCAAATTTGTGAAAATTACATTGGAGGCTACGCTTGCAAATGTAGCCAAGGCTATACATATAATTCTACACTGAAGAAATGTCAAGGTGATACATTGTTTTACAAACTTTTGATTTAGAAATGAATCTCCACAGTTTTGATAGTAGCAACTTACTAAATGGTTATATTAATATTTGTCAAAAATGTATTTTTTAATTTTACACATTATTTTTGTATCTAGATATTGATGAATGTAAAAGACATATGGATGGATGTCAACAAGGCTGTGAGAATACTGAAGGTGGTTACAGGTGTATTTGTCCTGATGGTTTGAAATTAAAATTAGATGGACAAACTTGTGAAGGTGAGTTGAGAAGTAGTTTTTAAAACAAATGAAAAGTTCACGTTGAAAGACTGTAGGTTAGTTTTTGTTCTTTGTCATATAAAACTATATATAGTAAAGTTCCCCTTTAAGACCTTGTGGTCAATTAGGCAGTTGATGTAAAGGTCATCTGATTCTGTGGTCTGCGGTTAACGAGAGTGTCATGTGGCCAGCACAACCACCAACCGCCTTTACTTTTCCCCAACAAATGTCAGGTACCCATTAGAGTTGGGTGGACTCAGAGGCGCCCAAAGATCCCAAAATAAAATCCTAGTCTTCACCTGGATTAGAACCTGGCACTTCAGGTTCAGAAGCCAAATGCTTTACCGCTCAACCACTGCGCCTCCTATTAGTAAATGATTCATTTTAAAAATAAGCAGCAACTCTTGCTCTTGGTAGATTTTGAAATATTATAAATAATAACTTATTAGTTTATCCCATTAAAAAATGTGATGCCTTGTTTCTATTTAGTGGACAAAGGCTGCCAGGTAGACAATCCCTGTCAAGAGAAAACAAACTGCTACTTAAATAGTTCAGGTGCACCAGCGTGTTACTGTGATTTGGGACAAAAAGTGGACCCAGCCAACCCATATGACTGTATTGGTAATTGATCAGTTTATCATTGTTTTGTTAAATTTAATGCACACATTAATGGTAGTCTTGCTATGAGTTCTTTTGCATTTAAGAATAATTACAATTTCAGATGTTGACTTGTGCAATGGTTCCGCCTGTACTGATTACTGCACTGAAACCAAGGATAACACGAGTTTTGCCTGCTCTTGTCCTAGTGGTAAAAAACTTGAAGCTGATGGAGTCACTTGCACTGGTGAGTGATTTACAAATCATAGATTCACTCTTGGTTTTTGTATAACAAATGGGTCATTTAGCTAAATAAAATGTTCAGAAAATATCTATGCTTAGAAGTCTATAACAGAAAATAAGTTAGGTTATTAATGTCAGTTGAAATTTCTTTAAAGTCAGTCATCCACCTACATTCTTATTATAGTTAAATTATGTCTTAGATTGCTTACATATGTTTTACACCATATAATATTGATTGTATTTTGTTTACATTTAATAATGTATAGCCTACACACAATTTACCCATATGACTTGATCAAATTAAACCTAGTCACTTCATCTTGACTGTTTTTTTTTAAATAATGCTTAAAATAATAATCCAGTCTTCTTTGTATGAATTTGCTACAAGATAAATCCTTAGTCATGTACATGCTACAGTGCTCAACAAATGGATTGCCTTAATCAAATTATCATTAATGAGTAGGCTTAACCAATTTTTTTTTTACTTAGACTAAAAATGTAAGATATTGATGAATTGGTGATTACTTATTACTTATAAAATCATTTATATATATATATATATATATGGTTACTATATTATCAGAATTTTAGATCCAATTAAAATTTAAATTGATTTTTATTTCTTTTTGGATAAGAGTTCTAAAACCTGTATTTGTGTATCCTCAGAATGTATTGAAGGTTTTTATGGAAGCTGTGAATCCAAATGTCAGTGTAACCCAGCTACAACTAGTAGCTGTAATAAGGTGGACAGCTTTGTCATTTCATTGAGATTCTATTGCTTTCAAATATTGTGTTTAGTCACTAAGTATAACATTAGTTCATTAGCTTTAGTTTCAAATAGCCTTTCTTGTTTGAATCTCAATGTGGTTCTCTAGTTGATTTGTTTCCCATTCTGTCTCTAAATCTCAAGTTATTGTATTTCATTCTTTCATTAGATTGATGGGACATGTCAATGTAAGCCAGGATATACTGGTACTGAATGCACCAGTGACATAGATGAGTGCAGTTCTTATGCTACCTATAATTGTCCATTCAACTCCACATGTGAAAACATTCCTGGAACCTACATCTGCAAATGTCAGAATGGCTACTATAAAAATAATGGAACATGTCAAGGTAAGTCCATAACATTTTCTTGCTGTAAAAGAAAAAATCACAAAAAAGTTTTCTAAATAATAGTCAAAAATATCTTTCAGACTTATTGCTTCATGGAAACTAATTTTTATTTTGATCAGTAATTAGTCTGCAATATCTAATTTATACTATGGCTAATTATTATTTTTCACATGTTTAATCCAATGTTTCCTAAACTTTTTCCTTCATGGAACAATTTGAACATTCTGAATATTTAGCTGAACACTTTGATTATTTTATTGTACCCCTTTCAAATCTTGTGATCTATGGCACAGATGATGTTAAGGCCATCTGTTTCTTTGGCCAACGTTTAATGAGCAGAGTGTTATGTGGCTAGCACAATGACCAATGGCCTTTACTTTCCCAAACTAATATCAGGTACCCATTAGAGCTTGGTGGACTCAGGGGGTGCCCTAAAAATACCACAATTCAAATTTACAGTCTTCAACAAGATTTGAACCCAGGACTCCAGGTTCAGAAGCAAAGCACTTAACCACTCAGCCACTGCGCCCCTTTGCTTATTTTTTTGGAGAGGTTAATTCATGTGATGGCCTACTAGTTAATTATTCCAGAAGTTTGTGGAAACCTATTCAGGCCTGGTGGAACACTAGGGTTTACTTATATGTGTTTGGCTCTTAGTTCCTTAGGGGATTTAAATATTCCTTTAATAACAATTATTTAATGCTCAGTTACTATTAAATGACATTTGCTATGCATATACTTGTTACACCAATAAAAACACTTCAACTCCAGTTTGAATGAATCCAAAATACAAATAATTTATTAAACTATTAGGCACACAATAAAATATGAATACACAAGACCAGTCCAGGAAGCACACCTCCAACCTTCCTGGACCGGGAGCAAAACCTTACTAACTTAAAACACTTTCTCTTGCACATTCAAGGAAGACTAATCATTCAGTCATGACACGTGCAAAGGACTATTTACATTCACAACAAGGGGATATAAAAACTATCATACAAAAATAACATGTAACATTCATTCTCGCCATACCTCACCCTGACACAGAACATTTTGTGAAACACTGGGCTAATGATAATTGTATAAATTGGTGTACAAATTTGACTCATTATTTTCTGTGTTCACTTCAGTGTGCCCAGTGGGCTGGTATGGAGACTCTTGTATTCATCAATGTCCATGTGATCAAACACACAGTACGTGTGACGCTGTAACTGGAACATGTCTTTGTTTCCCTGGCTGGAATGGTACACTCTGTGACACTGATAGCGATGAGTGCACATTGACAGATAATCAATGCACTGCAGCCAATAAATCTAACTGGGTCAGTGTTTTCCTATTTTGTTAAAAAAAGAAAGAACTCAAGTTTAATTTTTTAAATATATAATTTTTTAATCAAATGATTATTCATACTACACTTTAAAGAAATTTCTTTTTAAGCTATCACATGACCAGTGGAAAATACATTTTTATTAAGACTTCATGGAGATTTTCTTTTTTTTTTTTTTTGTTATACATAAAAAAATTGAAAGTAACAAAGTGTAGTTAAATAAAAAAATCATTTACACCCATCAAAGCATTTCTGTTCCAATTAGTGAGGTTGAAACTTCTAAATATGTCATGTTTAATTTTATAAAGGTCTGCTTCAACACATTAGGAAGTTATCATTGTGACTGTGACAGAGGATTTGAAAACCAAGCTGGCAACTGCTCTGGTAAGTTGTGAAGGAAATATTGAACAAACTTTATTTTTTTTTTAGTTCTAAAACTTACTAGATGCACTGTTAACAGTCAAACTGTACATAGCTGCTTAGCATTGTTTCATTTTTCTGAGAGGCAAGGATTATTATTATTATATTATTATTATAGCTTTTATATAGCGCTACTTTCATGCTTAAAGCATGCTCAGAGCGCTTTGGTCCAATCTCATGTGTGGACCAGTGGGGGGGAGGGGGTATCTAGGAGTTGGTTTCCCGTGCTGCCTTTGGGCGCTCAGTAAACACAACTCTGCCCGAGTCGGGTGTCGAACCTCGAGCCCCCTTCTAGGTAGCCAAGCTAAAGCCGCACTTGGCCTCTCGACCACGCTTCCCAAAAAAGTATAAAAGGATAAAAGTTAAAAGACATTATTCTTTGAAAAATCTCTATTTATATTTAACTATTAAATTGAAAATCATAAATACTGTTTAAAAAAAAAAAAGAATGATCTCATCAGAAAATATAAAAATATAATTGTTAGCTACCTATGAAAGCTAAAAAAAAGTACTGAATATATATGTATAGGTTAGTGAGCCAGAATATTAACTCTTTGACTCCGCAACAACAATTGTTCCATTGATTTTAAAAAGGGGGAAAAAGGTCGGACCAACAGACTAATCGTCGACTATTTAAAATTTATTTTTTCGTTTCAATTCCTCTGATTCATGTTTTTTATTGCTTAATTTTTATCTAGGATATTTTCCCTTTGCTAAACATCCAAATTCAACATGTTTTAAAAGATTTTAAAATGATTACATTTACATTTGTGTGTGTGTGTGTGTGTGTTTCATTACATGGACCCTTAACCAGGGCCATCTAACCTTTGTAGATCTAAACGTTTCTTTGATGAAGAAGTAAAATAATTCACATGACAGTGATTTTGTTTTATCTAAGGGTGATATTTTTTTCTAAATCTAATGGTATCGATCTAGATCTAGTAAATTAATTTAAAAAATTTATAAACCTAGGTCAAGGTCTAGTAATGATGAAGTTTAGCTGATGAAGGCTTGTCTTTGTGTCTGAAGAATAATGAAGAATGTAAAATTTCATATAGCTACACAGTACCAAAGTGTTTACAAATTTACTAAATAAGATAATTTTTATTAGACAACAAAAAAAGATTGGGAAAATTTGACCCATATGTCATTTATTGTGCGTAACCTAACTAAAAGTGCTAACTTTTGCCAAGAATAGATAAAGGAATAACTGGGTAAAAGTTATTTTATTTAGCACCCTTTAGTGGAAGAATCAGCTTCTCAGTTCTATCTTGACATATTTGATAGACTTGTTAAAAAAGAAAAGAAATTATTGGCTGATAAAATGTACTGGAACAAAACTGTGAATAAAAAATTGTTCAAAGGAAAATCAACCACTGTCATTTCAATCATTAAAGTTGCTTAGTGGTTCTAGGCTAGGGCGTGGTGGCTGAGGGGTAAAGTGCTTGGCTTTCGTACTGGAGGTCCCGGGTTCGAATCCTGGTGAAGACTGGGATTTTTATTTTGGGATTTTCTGGTGCCCTTGAGTCCACCCAGCTCTAATGGGTACCTGACATTAGTTGGGGAAAAGTAAAGGCGGTTGGTCATTGTGCTGGCCACATGACATCCTCGTTAACCGTAGGCCACAGAATCAGATGACCTTTACATCATCTGCCCTATAAAAAGTGGTTCTAGGCACAAGGACTGTCTGACAAGGTTAAAATTTTATATTTTTTGGTCCATCCCAATGGGAGAATTAGTGGTGACTTTGTGAATAAATCAGTCAGACCCTTGCGCTTATATGTATACATTAATTTCATTGATAAACATTGATATAAAAACTAATAATTTACAGTACGATATGTTAAGCTTGAAAAGGTTTGCTTGATAGTAATTTCTGTATTGCATTGGCTATCCCATTGATAGATCAGGACGAGTGTGCTGCTTCTTCAACCAATAGATGTTCACAACGATGCACTAACATAGTTGGCAGCTACCTGTGCTCCTGTCACTCAGGCTATACACTAGGAGCTGATGGATTCACATGTCAAGGTCGGGTCAACTGTACTTTTCATTCAATTTGAGATTGTCTTTTTATAAAAATGAAAATAATACAATATATTTTGCTTCATCCAAATTTTAGTGCATTGTATTGCTAAGATGAACCAATAGGGAAAAAACTATTTTTTCCTCAACATCTTTAAGGATTGAATTTTATAGACATTGATTGGATCCTGCATCAATATTTTGTGTTGCATGTTGCAGGGTAGCTGCTTAAGAGAATTTGATTTTCCAGTCTCATATTTTTTTTTTTTTTGAGGCTTTAACATCATCATTTTTAGCGGCCCCCGTAAGGGGAAAAAGCCGCTATTAGGTTTGTGCAAAATGTCCATCTGTCCGTCTGTCACACTCAGGGCGCCAAAACTAGAAGAGATACGAAAAATATTTTTTCACCATTAAAAGCGGCTTGAAAAGTTTAGGTGCAACGGCTACTTTTAGTTTTCTAAAAGCAAACCGTTTAATTTATAAAAATTATTATGCAAGCGATTTTTTAATAATAAAACACCAATTGTGAAGCAATTACGTAAATCTAAGGGAGGAAATGTTACTATATGAAATGCTCTTGGCATGTAGATATCACGCACATTTTTTAAAATGAATTTATGTCTGTCTGTCCGTCTGTCCGTCTCTCAGACTCAGAGCGGCAAAACTAGAAGAGATACGAAAAAAAAAAATATTTTTTCACCATTAAATGCGGCTTGAAAAGTTTAGGTGCATTGGCTACTTTTAGTTTTCTAAACGCAAACCGTTTAATTTATAAAATTAATTATGCAATCGATTTTTTAATAACAAAACACCAATTCTAAAACAATTACGTAAATGTAAGGGAGGAAATGTTACTTTATAAAATGCTCTAGACATGTAAATATCACGCACATTTTTTAAAATGATCTTTTAGCAGCGGCTTTCGTGTACTAGCGTAAGGACCGGAAATGTCATGATTCTAAACTAATTTCTTAAATTTTACAAAAAAATCAGATTTTTAAAAATAAAATTGTATAATGCCCCCATTAAAATGAAACTAACATATTTTTGTGCGTTTTGTCTTTTGGTTGATCTGTCCGTCACGGTTAGAAAAAAACACTAAAGGCTTTTGAAAATATGATTTAACCTTTACTGTTCTTTCAGAAATATTGCGATAGTTTAAGGATGGGAGCATACAGGAATTGAGCCAGGGATTTAGAAGGAACATCCGAAACATCTTGCGAATAGGCGGATCTGACAGGGATCTGACTCCGACGGGGGCCGCCTCTGAGTTTGTGTATCACACAAACTCTCTTTGCAATCTTGTATTTTGTTAAGAGTTGTGATGGATTGGGTTGTAAAGAATTTTAAAAAAAAAAGTATTTAACCAAAATGGCTTCCATGTCATGTGATATACACTCTGGTCTTTCCATTCCTTACTTATAGTTCCAAGTTGTAAACCTGCCATCCTCCACCCCACCCCTTTTGCCATTCACTCAGGTCTGGGCTAGAATATAATAATCTTTATTTCTGAAGAAACATCTGAACCACTGTGACCTACCCATTTTGGTACACAAACTATTGACATTCCTAGTAATGTATGTGCCTTAGCATTTTGTTTTTACATTGGAACTTTGTTTTAAGCCTTAATTTTTCTATGGCAATGTTTCTAGACATCAATGAATGTGATCTAAACATGTCTTTATGTGAGCAAGCATGTTCAAACACACTGGGTGGATACACATGTTCTTGTAACACTGGATATCACAGCAATAGGAATGACTCTAACAAATGTTACAGTAAGTGCCTTGAAATTGTCATTTGAAATCTTTTAAAACTTCATGAAATGCAATTAATTATATTTTTAATGCAAAGTACTTTTCTTATATTATAAATGTAGAAATATTTTAATTTACTTAGATATTTTAAATATCTGTTTTCATTCACATAGGAAAATACAATTTCTTGACAGAATTTTTATTTTTTTATTTTTAGAGGCCAGTGAAAACAAAATGACATTTATAGTTAATAAAGATGTTTCACAGTTGAACATCAATGAAAGACTGAGCTCAGACTATTCATATCTTAAAAATCAAGTTGAAGAAGGGGTGAGACTCTTTCGGCTTTCATTTCTTAATGCAACTCTTACTTTTTTCAAACATGCAACTTACACAGGGCCGGTCTTAGGCCACTGCAACCTATGCGGTCGCAGTGGGCCCAGCGCTTTCATAGGCCCCGCGCTAGTTCAAGGTGTAATTATTACAATGCAAAATATATTTTCAAAATTCCTGGAAATTTCTTGAATGTATGAAATCTCCTGAAAACTCTTTAAAAAAACAAAATTGTCGTTTGTGGGTGTCATTCATTGCTGAAAACGCAATTTCTATGTGCAATAAAAGAAAAAAGGGCATTGTATGCTTTCATGTAATGAAATGTAATAATCGTCTTAATCAGAAGTTCCAAAACTTTTTTTTTACTTTTATAGTCTATGGCATTTAAATATGCCGTTGTTTACATTGTGAAGTACAGATCGCGATTTTTAACTTGCTAAACAAAGAATGAAATTCAAAGTAGAATTTTTTGTTTCTTATACAAAATCTTAATTTTCATTTATTATTCTTATTCCCACAAAGACTAGGCCCCAGGCAATCAGTTTCGCATAGGGCCCCGCAATTGCTAGGACCGGCCCTGAACTTACACAAAGATTTTAATTTAGCTCTAGAAAATTTTATACTAGCTTTCAGGGTGGTTTGTATAAGTTGAAGCTCCAAGAAAACTGTCAGATTTAATGCTTGAGTTAAAAAGACTAATTATGTTTCATTCATCCATCCTAACAGCTGCATCAACCATTCAGCATGGCTGTTTCTGGGTTTACTGAACTTACAGTGATTGACATGAGGTTGGTTGGAATATTTTCTCTTTACTTATTATATGTCTATTCATTTAAAGTTACATTTTAAAGTGACTGTGGAAATATAAGTTTTATATCAACAAGTATTCTCAAATGAATTGTAATGTCTCTCTTTTTATTCAGAATGTTTATTTTAAATGTGAAAAGGTTTAGCCTTTTTAAAGTCTAAATATGCAATACTGTACATAGTGGGAAGCGTGGTCGAGAGGCTAAGTGCGGCTTGAGCTTGGCTTGGCTTGGCTACCTAGAAGGGGGCTCGAGGTTCGACACCTGACTCGGGCAGAGTTGTGTTTACTGAGCGCCCAAAGGCAGCACGGGAAACCAACTCCTAGATACCCCCTCCCCCCCACTGGTCCACAAATGAGATTGGACCAAAGCGCTCTGAGCATGCTATAAGCATGAAAGTAGCGCTATATAAAAGCAATAATAATAATAATAATTAATTGGTATCAAATAAAGGGAGATATATTTTTACACTAGTTGAGTGAGATATTAACAAACATTTAAAAGTGCTTTTTGCTTTTTAAGTTTCATATATCTTAAAATCATATATCTACCTTATTCTTTAACATATTAATTTGGTATGTGATGTCATCTTGCATGAAAGTGTTTTCTTAGGGCTACTTTGCTTTTAGTGTAATAGTTTGTTTTTCTAAGATAAGTATTTCTACTTTTAGTCTTTGTCTTCTAGTTTGGGTACAAATAAGAGTTTATTATAACATACACCAGATATTTAACTTTGTTAAGAGAACATGTCCCTAAAATCGTTATTTGGGTGAGATCTCTTTCTTGGCAGTTGTGCCTCTTCCTTTGGCAACTGTTCTTTGCAATTCCCATCACCAAAACATAGAAATATCTTATTGAGACCATTCCTGAAATTAGATTCACTTACTAGTTTCTGTGACTAAGGATATGTAATTATTATGTGATGATCAATTAGTGTACTTGATCCACAATTGTGGGTTTTACTAATTAGGCTCTGTTATTATATTATTACATATTTATATTAAACATTTTTATTGTCTAAACAGTATTTTTGTATCAAACATAATAATTGAAGATGTGTCTAATTATATTATTGTACTCTTATTTTCAGACCTGGCAGTCTAATAATTGACTTTATTGTTGTGGTAGACTTGACAGTCAACCCAACACCTGGCACCAATATAACCAATGTTATAGTCAATTTGACTGGTCACTTTACTTTAGGCAATGAAAGCTACACTGGAGTGTTCAATATCAATGGAATAACAGGTCAGTAAATACACTAGTTTCTTCTTGTTTTTGTTTGCACATTGTTCTGTAAATCTTTGATGCAAGTGTTGTGTCATCCTTACTTATGGTTGTAATATCTTTCAATTCTCTTCTTTTGCTCTTGGCTGTAAATTGATGCCCTAATGTTCTTATGTCAAGCTTTTCATACTGTTACACAACACAATCAATGTTTAGAAATTGGTCCTATGAAATTAGCACACTGCATCACAATTGATTTCTTTTCTGAACTAGATCTATAAATACCACAATGACATAAATGTTTAGTTTTTATGAAATTTGAAATGTAATTTTTTTTCTTTCTTATTTTCTTTTTTGTTATAAATCTTCGTTACTAAAGAAACACCCAGAACTTATTAAATAAACTTATTAAACTTATAAAACATTATTATTATTGCTTTTATATAGCGCTACTTTCATGCTTATAGCATGCTCAGAGCGCTTTGGTCCAATCTCATTTGTGGACCAGTGGGGGGGGGAGGGGGTATCTAGGAGTTTGTTTTCCGTGCTGCCTTTAGGCGCTCAGTAAACACAACTCTGCCCGAGTCGGGTGTCGAACCTCAAGCCCCCTTCTAGGTAGCCAAGCCAAGTTCAAGCGCCTCTTAGCCTCTCGACCACGCTTCCCACTATATAAAAGCAATAATAATAAAAAACATTCAGATGATAAAAACTGGAAGAAGATAGACATGTAAAGATTGAGTGTTACATGTTATAGTTTACTAAACATTATCAGAGTGTAGGTGAAAAAGAAAAGGGGAAACTATTACAAGCGAAGTCATATTTCTACAACTTAGTTATTGACCTTTGACTAATATTAGTTAAACATTAATTATCTAGTCAACTAAAAATTCAGCATTATTTGTTTTATGATATTAATGTCTATTTTGTAAGGTAGATATTTTTGTTTAAAGTATATTATTATATAGTATATATTAGTGCCTATATTGTTTCCTAAAGTTATTTTCAAACAATGTGTAACTCATGTAATTTAGACCAAAATCACTGGTGATGAAACCTAGAAAGATACCAGACATATTAATATACTCTAAACTTTATTGCATACACACTATTAATATACTCTATACTATACTTCATTACATACACACTATTAAATTAATATACTCTAAAATTTATTGCATACACACTATTAATATACTCTATACTTTATTGCATACACACTATTAATATAATCTCTACTTTATTGCAT
>JADKLZ010001913.1:8837664-8856802 GCA_021533235.1 Biomphalaria straminea
CACTATTAATATAATCTCTACTTTATTGCATACACACTATTAATATACTCTATACTTTATTGTATACAAACATTACAGTTGCAATGTATTTCAATGTTTTTTTGTTCTAAAATAGTTTTATCTCCTTCAAACCAATGTTTCAGTCAGTGCAGCTACAGATAAATGTGCCATTCTGACTCTTATTGTTCCTTGTGACAGCAATGAAAACTGTGAATTGAATGCCAATGGAAATGCAGTTTGCGTGTAAGTGTTGATCAATTATAAAACAAGATCTGGTTACACATTTCAATTACAAGTATTTAGACATTGATATGCATTTAAGAAATAAAATATCTCATTGTATAGATAGAGTATATTGTTAAGTGTGTATGTATCGGTATATATGTATATATATAGAGAGAGGGCACATTGGCTGAGTGGTTAAGCACTTGGCTTCCAAACCTGGGGTCCTGAGTTTGAATCTCTGTGAAGACTGGGACTCTGAATTTATGTATTTTTAGGGTGCCCTGAGACCACCCAAGTCTTAAGGACACAAGAATTTAGTTGGGGAAATGAAAGTTGGTTGGTGTTCGTGCTGGCTACATGACACCCTGCTCATTAACTGTTGTCTAAAGGAACCTTAATATTATCTTCCTATAGTAGATTGCTAGATCTGAAAGGGGGAACTTATATGTATATATATATAAATCTTCATAATCCACTCTATATCCACATTGATGAAGAAGATCATTATTTCAGTCTGTTAGAATGTTAGGCTACCCTTCAGCAGCTTTCTTCATGTGGGCCTTGATGGTTTTATTTTGGCTTCTCACTTTCATTAACCTTGTTGTTGACATTTCTTAGCAGCCTTGATCAATGTCTCTTCAGTATGTTTCAAACATTCTTGTACTTCTTCAGCACTTTTGTATTAATCTTCAGATTCAAATATTAGCCTAAATATTAAACTTCTTGAATAAAATAATGCTTACATTTAGTTAGTACTTTTAATATAAAAAAAAATCTGTTTGTGTGCTCTAGGTCTAAAGAAACAAGTTCAACCACTACAAGCAATAGTAAGTTTTATGTTTATTTTGTTTTCTTGGTTCATTCAACTTATCTAGTGCCTACACATTTCTTCAATTTAATCAATTCAAGTTGAACTGCTATAGTTCTAAAAACTTTGTTTTGGTGGTGGTGGAGGAGGCTGATACAAGGGGGCCAGGTTAATGTCAAGGAGGGCTATGTCAAAAAAAGAAATATAAATTACAGGCAGGGCAACAATTAGTTGGGGATATAAAAAAAAGTATTTTTTTCAACTTTATTTTAAAAAAGGAAAATAAGAATTAATAAAAGGTACTTCTTTGCACTGTAAGCTTACATTTTCATACAAACTTTTACATCCCTGATTATATATTTGATTTGCTTTTATAAATGTTTATATACTAGGTTGTCTTCAGCATTATTTCATAAGTTAATGTAGTAAACAAATAGCTCAGTCTTAGTCTTATCAATTCTAGACGGCTAGAGAAAATGTTGTGAACAACAATCCAGACTGTTTAATTTTTAAATAGATATAAACTTAGCAATATATAACATTGCGTTTTTCAAGCATCTTATCAATCCTTGGTTATTACCATGTTTTTGAAAAGATATTAATTTTGATAAGATCAAAAATATTTTTACTTGCTAATTTGGGCAACTAATTCTTAATTTGAATAGCACTGACCTTTATAAAAAAAAAGCTTGAACTGTAAAGAAATCTAAGATTTAAAAGAAAAAAAATTATATTTGGATGTTGTGTTAGCCACACTTTCAGTTGTAGTCTTAAGCCACAAACTTTGAGGTTTGTTTCACTATTTGTCTCTGAAGGTGTGAAGAGCTCAAAGGGAAATTGAACCCAATCCAAGCAATTTATTTCTTTTTCTTTCTCTGTGATATTTGAAAATATATTTGCAGTTGACACAGACAAGTGTGCACTTCTCAACTCAACACATCCTTGTGGCCTAAATGAACAATGTTTTATAAACTCCAGTGGTAACGCTGTCTGTGTGTAAGTTCTTCTCCCTTTTTTGGAACTCTTTTAGTTACCAGTACTCTGAATAAGTTAGAATTTTAGTTTTTAGTTATCAGAAATATTCTAATGATTGCTTCTTGTTCTCTCCCATGTAAACATTTTTAATTTTAGATTAATTCCCAGCACTGAAGTCTCAGAAAGTTCTGGTAAGTCTATTGGCTGTATTGTTTTATTGCTGTATATTTGTTTCTATGCACTACAGCAGTTCTTATCCTTTGAAATTGAAGACAATGTTTATACATGTACTGAAGAGTTGAACAAGCCTATTAATTCAAACTCTATTATGTTAATTTATTGATATTCTACTCATGCTTTATAAAGCTGACTTCACCCAATTTCTATTACTTAAGCTTTAAAAACAAAAATATTTTAAATTGCTGTACACAGAATTAGAGGAGAAACTTGAGGTTCTGTTAAGACAGGATGTTGGACAAAAAAGAAGATAAATAAAAAAATAACTTTTGATTGATAGTTAACAAAAATGACATAATCTTTAATCACTAAAGTTTGTAAGAAGAGTAGAACTTTATTTGATGCAATGTCTTTTTAAACTAAATTGTAGGTTTTATTTATTTTTAAAATCACTCAAAGTAGACTGAATCATATTCTTTTAAAGGCTGTAAATTAGATGTCTATATCAATCCTATTCATATAATTGTTTGTTATAGCTAATTTTAGAACATTTTCATTAAAAAATTTGACTATACACAATAGTTTGTATTTTTAAGGAACTCATCTGTTATCTTAGTATGCTTGGTCTTAACGTTTGATAAGAGATCTTTTTTTGTGTGTGTATAAAACAAAACTTGAACATTTTTCTTGTTTAAACAATTGTCTAAGCTAAAATAATTGGTCTCTCACAGATAAAGTCCCTCTGATTGTTGGTCTGTCTGTTGGACTCCCACTGTTAGCTGCTCTGGTAGTGCTAATAATTCTGGTCATTTGGTACAAAAAGAAATACATTCAACAGAGAAGGTAAATACTAGCATCAACATCCTACAATTAGTGTCTCAGTGAATTGTTTCTGTGACAGTTAATACTTTATGTAACAGTTAATAATTTATCTGACAGTTAATACTTCCTATAAACATTTTTCTGTACTTTTTTTTGTCACAAAATAATTCTGTTGTTTTTTTTTTCACTCCAAAAAGAGTTGACAGCAGAGAGGGACACTACCAAGATGAAGATCGGCCACCTTCAAGTCTAAGTGTCTCCTACTTTACAGTGGCCCCATACACTACAGCATTATCAAAGGAAGGAGCAAAGGAAGATGAGCAGCCTCTTTTTGTATAAATGATGGACAGATAACAATAAAACAATTTAACAACTTGTTACATAAAGCCTGATTACATATCAGTTTATTACAATATAGTTGATTACTTAGCAGCTTTTTACATTAGGACAAACTACATTGGAATTCATTACATTAGGACTGCTTTCTCATTTTATCAGGACTGATTATGTAACAACTTATTACATAACAACTTGTTACATTAGATCTGATAACATAGCACCTTATTACATTAGGACAGACTACATTAGAATTAATTCATTTGGATTGATTTCTTGTTTTATAAAGACTAGTTATTATATAACTTATTACATTAGGACTGATACATACCTGATACAAGGGAGGCTGCTTGGTCCTGCAGTATGTTTGTCCTGAGTTCATACCAAGCTCGCTCCCATCTCTTTGTTGTCATACATGAGGTTTGACTAGGAAGTAAATTATCTTCAACTCTGAAGGAACATCCAAAACATGTAAAACATTTTACATTTTTACAAGCTAATTACATTACGACACGTCAGAATTCATAACAATAAATCTGATTTCGCATTTTAATAGGACTAATTTACATAACTACTGATTACATATGAAATGATTACATAACCCCTTACAATAGGGCTGTTTAATTAAGACACATTGCAATAGGACTGGTTAATTTTTATTTTTTTTTACATCACATCTGATTACATTATAGCTCTTATCATTACACTCTGAATGATTATATTTTACATTAGTATTCTTTATGACTTTACAGCCTAATTCATTATGCATCTTGTAAATAAATTACAATTAAATAATTATTAGATGTGAAAAAAAAAGATAAGTAGATAACAAAGTGAATAAGATATTTTTGTATATTAAGTTAACAAAGTGTTAATAATTTATCCCTAGCTCTAGCTCTAGTATGTCTCTATTCATTGACTGGTGTTGAAAGGAGACTTCACAAAACTTGTATTCTATTGTAGTGTATTTCTTAGATGTGACTTCATTATACTCTATATAAAATATACATATATTTTAAAGTATTTTCCTGCTGTTATTTAAACAGTATTAAAATTTCCAGAATAATTAATCTTGTATGTCTTGTAAGGCTAATAAATAAAATTTATGGACCTGATTTTCTTTCTAAATTAACTCAGTAGGGGAAAAAAATCTTTTTGAATGTACATATAAAAACATGCAGACATGATCATGCAATGATGGTCCTGGGGTTCAAACCCTGCCCATGGCCATCCCCAAATGTCCTGTGGGAGGTTTGAGCTAGGGTGTACTCGTCTTCAATTCAAGGGAAACACCTGAGACATATAAAACATAAACATTTTCAAATTTTATTTAAAATAATGATAAAAAAGGTTCACATGTAGTTTTGTACTCAACAATTTAATTCTTGTATTCATGGACTCTTGTACACATTTCATGTTGATGTTTACTTTAATAAAATTTTACTTAATTTGTTTTATTCGATTTTGTCCAGGTATGAAATATTTGCTTTTGAAATTGTTTGTTTTGTGTATTCACTTGCGCATCAAAAAAAAAAAAAAAATGAAATTCATATAAATGGCGCTGAACTCACGTCTTATCCGTAAAGTGAGGATGACTGAGTTATGTCCAGGAACATTGTTGACTAGCCCAGCTTTAAGTATATAGGTTTGGACATAAAAAATATGAACAATTTAGGATCTTCGTTCTCTGTAGTAACATGAAAAACTAATCATGTTTTGACCACTCGCTTATAATTATGCTCCTATATCTGCGACTAGGACCTTGTAAATGATCATGAACTATGTCTATATATACAACTTCTCAGTAACATTGAGTGTTCTAAAGTATTATATGGTCTGGACGTGGATGCGTTAACCTGTTTGTAAAGTGAAAATATAATCTGAATTTTTTAAAAAAAAGTATTCACTAGCCTATATATTCTAGGCATTGACTTGGATCTCTTCCAGACAGAACAGTTTTGTTCACGCAGGCTTGGATACCTAGAGCTCGAAGAGCCTTGGGCTCAGCTCTTTTGACATTCAAACGGTTAAATCAGGGCTAGTCTATATGGATATGAAAGAGAGCTAAACCTGACCTCTTCTTTGGTTCTTTCTCTGAACGGATCCTGCGGGAGAGGAGAGGGGAACGCTTCATCTTAACATGTAAGACAAAGACTGCTTGATTGATCCTTGTAGAAATTTGTTGTAATTACAAAAGGGGTGCGGTGGTCGAATATAGTTAAGCGTTGGGCTATCGAACCTGAGGTCCTGGGTTCGACTCCCGGTGAAGACTGGGATTTTGAATTTCTGGATTTTTAGGGCACCTCTGAGTCCACCCAACTCTAATGGGTACCTGACTTTAGTTGGGGAAAGTAAAGGCGGTTGGTCGTTGTGCTGGCCACATAACACCCTGCTAGTTAACCGTTGGCCAAAGAAACAGATGACCTTAACATCACCCCATAGATCGCAAGATCTGAAGGGGACACTTTACTTTTTTACTTTTACTAACAAGATAATAGAGAGGATAAAGGATGCAAATTATGACCAAGAGCTAACAAGGTTTTTAAATAGACATCAGTCATTATTGAATGGAAAAACGGAAGCTCAAAAATGGAACCAGTGATATCTGCCCATGTGGAGTGTCATCAGAGAATGCCTATCACGTCCTCCAAGACTGCGCTCTTTACCAAGAGGCCCGTATAAGACACTGGCCAAAAAAAAAATCCCAATAGAAAGAAAACTATATGGAGAGCTCCCTGACTTGGAAACCACTGCGCAGTTCATCTCAGATATTGGTGTAGTGATCTGAACCCTCCAACTTAACAATGAGAACGAAGAAGAAGAAGAATGGAAAAAGTGTCATAAGTTTAAAATACCTCGGAGCTCGCTCATTTCAGACGGAGTATCCAAACCTGAACCACCAGTTAGAATCGTTCTTCTTCGTTCTCATTTTTATGTTAGAGCGTTCAAATGACTACACCAATATATGAGATGAACTGCGCAGTGGTTTCTAAATAAGGGAGCTCTCCATATAGTTTTCTTTCTATTGGGGTACACGTGTTTTATGGCTAGTGTCTTGTACGGGCCTCTTGGTAAAGAGAGCAGTTTTGGATAACATGGTCGGCATTTTCTTGTGACACTCCACATGGGCAGACTTCACTGGCTCCAATTTTGAGCTTCCGGTACATGTGTTGTCTCATTCTGTTGTGTTCGGTCCTGTGTCGAAACATTAGACGTTGATCTTGTCGGGATAGCTTATAGTAAGCATCATCTTTCATGTGATTCGGATGAGAGCTTGTCCATTTCTCATTTATTTACTAGGCCTATTAGTTTCTTCATTTCTTCTGAATAGAGTGCAGTGTTTATTTGCGAGTTAGTTCTCCCACTCTTGACGAGTGTAGCTGTTAACTTACGGAATAACACATAGATCGCAAGGTCTGAGGGGGGACACTTTTCTCATATATGGACAACACAACAGAAACATTCACATACATGGAACAGACACAACATAAAGAGTTCCTTCAGTGACAACACACAGATATCTTTGTCTTGTCATGTTTCCTGATCAACGAGTCTGACCGAGCAAGGAAGGAACTAGTTCCGCTCGGTTCTATCTTGATAGAAGTCGCCTACTTCGCGATTACTTGACGTAGTTAGGATGGAGCGGGTGACTGTTGTCTTCCAAGATTTTTCTGAGACAATTTTGTTCAAAAAGTTCATTTAAATATTGTTTTGTTGTGTGTGTACTTTCTTATTATTGTAATGCAAGAAAGATAAGGTCGACATCTATGTCCTGAGATGACAGATCATATAATTTTGTTCGCTGGTTGTTAATCCGAGATACTGTTCCACGTCTTTTGTTTTTCCTTAATATCTACAAATGCTGAAAAAGCAGCTTCACATAAATACGAAGTTGAAAAAAAAAGATATATTTCAGAACTTTTTTTTATTAAAAATGGATACACATGTAGCAGGTACCAGAGAGTTATAATGTGTTACGATCCTAACCTTTTTAAACCACGCATGGGAAAAACGTAGGCCTATATTATCCTTATGAGTTAGGTGACGAATGTCTTTTGACTCCAGATGGCGAAGCTTTAAAGCAACTCTCTCTTGTAAATTTTATTGGTACATCAAAAATTATAAATTATAAGTATTCATTTGGTGGGCTGAATTTCTACATTCTTCATTTCCCCATGCCTAGTAATAACAAATAATCTATTTGATCTTGAAAAATATAGGCTATCTGTTCATTAAGAAATGTATTTTTAAGATGTATAATAACACTGAGAATGAGTTTGTATAAATAGAACATCAAAAAATGTGAATAAAAACATCACTTTTTTAAAATTTATTAACAGAACGTAATGAATGGGTATTACATAAAAACATTATTGTTAATAATGTGCAACGCGTACCCCCGCTAAACTCTTCCCGTACCCCTGGGGTTACACGTACCCCAGTTTGGGAACCACTGCCCTAGAGGGTCGCCACCCGGAAAAGTGAATAATACTGCCTTACTGTGTTTTATGTCAAGTCATTGTATAAGTGACTTGTGCTTTGGATTATTTATTTTGTAGGGCCTATTAAACTCAAGAAAAATATTCAGCGATGAGTTGCTTTATTTTGTACTGTTGGTGAGTTGGATAAATTTGTGGCACCTCTGAATTCGCGTATGTCAGATAATTGTGGAGACAATGCACATCTCTTCAAAAATAGGCCTACAATCGTGATAAGTCTGATAAGTATTATGAAACATAGCCTTATGTTGAAAAAGGTCCAACATCAATGTTTTTTTGTATTTGGATTATTTTTTTTAAGGATAATACTTTAACTTATAATAACAAACAACATATTCACGTGCTCTTGAGCAGTCATAATTATCGAGAAATTGTATATATAGATCATGATCTACAGAAGCGTAAGTGAGTAGCCAGAACGAGACTTTTTAAATATAATTTTCGCAAAGAACCAAGAATCAAGATGCTAGATTTCTGAATGCACGTAAATTGTTCATAGTGCATGGTTCATAGTTATATTCGAGGGATAGACAACAACGGTGCGAATATGAAAGGAAGAAAGGAATGGTCTACTAAAATTGATTTAAGTGAAAGGGCACTTTTGGTACAGTGTCCAGCTCAGTTTTAATGGAATTTTTAGAAATAAAAAAAGGGGGAAAAGGCGGCATTTTACACATTCGCACGGATGCGCCACAACCCTCGCTGCGGCCCTGAATTGAGACGATTCGTTATAGGTTTGCCTGAATAGAATGTCGCCATGACCAAGTAGAGAGTTCTTTAATACCAAATCCAATGCCTTTGTCTTTTGAGATAGCTTTGAGCTTCGCAAAAGCTGCCGTGAATTGTACCAGTCTAACTAGAGGGAAATGAGAAGACTAAAACACTGCTGTATTGATCCTTACGGAATTTTCTTGTGATTACAATGACTCTTTTTCTCATATAAGGACAACACAACAGAAACATACACATTAATAGAACAGGCACAACATAGGCCTACACATAAAAACAGCAGACACAACATAAAGAGTTCATTCAGCGAATACACACAAGCATCTTGGTGCTTTTCATGTTCCCTATCAATGAATGGCGGTGATAGAGTCTGACCGAGTGAGGTACGAAAAGAGTTTTTGTAACGCTCCATTCTTGTTTTGATTGACAGAAGTCGCCCACTTCGCGACGACCTGATGTAGTTCCGATAGAGCAGGTGGCCGTTATCTTCCAAGATTTGTTCGATTTTTCTTAGGCACTTTTGTTCAAATGTGGTAATTTTGTGAGTGTAATTTTTGATGCCCTTTTTATGATGTTTTCTAGACGTCTCAGAAGTTTAGATGAGGCTTTGTCTTGCCAACAAGTTATTCCGTATGTTAGCAGACACACTCGTCAAGAGTGGGAGAACTAACTCGCAAATAAACTCTGCACTCTATTCAGCAGAAATGAAAAAAAACTAATAGTAAGTAAAATAAATGAGAAATGGACAAGCTCTCATCCGAATCACAAGAAAGATGATGCTTATTATAAGCTATCCCGACAAGATCAACGTGTAATCTTTCGACTCAGGACCGAACACAACAGAATGAGACATGTACCGGAAGCTCAAAATTGGAAGCCAGTGAAGTCTGCCCATGTGGAGTGTCACAAGAAAATGCCGACCATGTCCTCCAAAACTGCTCTCTTTACCAAGAGGCCCGTACAAGACACTAGCCATAAAACACGTGTACCCAATAGAAAGAAAACTATATGGAGAGCTCCCTTATTTAGAAACCACTGCGCAGTTCATCTCATATAATGGTGTAGTCATTTGAACGCTCTAACATAAAAATGAGAACGAAGAAGAAGAACGATTCTAACCGGTGGTTCAGGTTTGGATACTTCGTCTGAAATGAGAGCTCCGAGGTATTGTAAACTTATGACACTTTTTCCATCCAATAATGACTGATGTCTAGTTTAAAACCTTGTTAGCTCTCGGTCATAATTTCCATTTTGTTCGGCACTGATTAAGCCTACTCCTTACCCTCTCTATATTCTTGTTAGCATATAAGCCTTATTTAACTCCTAGTCGATTTCAGCAAGGTTTCACAGTAGCTTTCTTTTAGTATTACTTTTTTAAACAGTGGTTTAATACCAAAAACAACTAACATTTTTATTTATTTGGTTGGTCTTAAGAATCAGCACTTTTCTTGATGTAAAGATATTCTCCAATAAGATTCTTGTTACTAATATATTTTTCCCATTATTATTTCACTATCTAGTGTTATATGTTTATTGTTCTATCATGTGCGAAGAGTATATTAGTTCAAGGACTAATGCAATTAGGTGGGGCATGTATATAAGTTGGTCCTAGTGAACCTAAGAATTGCTTGAAAGACACAAATTATAAGTTATAGATGTTGATTCAGAAAGACTAATAATTAAAGTAAACATAAAAACAAACCATTTTTATTTTTTTTGAACATATTTTATTCTCTATTATAATTAATCAAAATGGTTTTGAAATTATCACATGTAAATAGGACGGATTTCTTTCTTAAAGTTTCTTTTGTATAAAATTAAACAATACTGTAACTGAAAAATGTTTTCATATCACAAAAAAAAAAATAAATGAATATACATTTATCACAGCCAATGCTTTAAGTTTCAAACATAGTACTAACAAAAAGAAAGTTCTTTACAAAAAAAATCTAAGAAAATTTTTCAAAATAGCTAAAAATAAACACAATTTTGTTTTCAATCCAAGTAACTAAAATTTTAATTGAATCAATTTGTTGTTAGCTATTTAATCTTCTATTTTCTTCCAGACCCTACACGTTTTTTTTCTTAAGTTACAGAAAATTGTCTATTAGAAGTTTTAGCACAGCAGTTAATGATTTCCAGACTTTTTTTATCCTTAGTTCCTAGTACTGGTACTTCTTGATGCAGCATCATTAGAGATGACTAATAATTCACAAATGTAGTAATCATTTAGTATCTGATATCAACTGCCTCAGAGGAAGCTTGAAAAAATAATTGATACACAAAGTCTCTTGGAACATGTATAGCTCCTCCTTCGTGTTCGAAGATGAGCACATTTCTCACTTCCTATGGACTCGAAGATGGCTGTGTAGCCCAATCTTCGCTTTGAAAAGCCGGCCGCAAATGTGACATGGGTGAGTTTTGTCAGTTGCAGGTGGGCCTGCTTTTTCTCTCAGCTTTCTGTTGTTTCGGCGCTCTATCGCACTGGCCACTCTACTTGCTTCAAAACTTGAGACTCCGAGACTCACAGCTTCTCGCCATGCGGAACGTAGACATTGTCTGAAACCATTTAGTAACAGTCATCAGAGACTGTTGAAAAAGTGACTGGTGTGTAAGCACAGAGTTGCTACTAATACAGGAAACTGTAAGAAATACATAACAGCATTACATGGGAATGGTAAAAGAAAACATTTTCAACTCACAAATTGTGTTGAGTCATGGTGATTATAACATAATTGAATAGTTACATACATTTGATAATTTAGAAATATTTGTACAAGAGTAGTTTCACAAAATAATTCAAGTTGTATACAATAAACACAAATCTCAACCTTAATTTTAACCAAAGATTGAAGTGCTAAAAAAAAATGTTCAAAGTGTAAGAAAAAATATTTTTACTTGAAATATATTTTTTAAAATTAAAATCAAGAAACTTATAGACCAGAAAAAAAAAAATGTATCACAGTTTAATCACTAGAATATTTCTACAAAAAAAAAAGAAAATTAAAGATTTCTTCATTTGAAGACAGAGATAACAAGAGCTATTAATACTGTTCAACAGTAACAGTTCAATGAAATGTTCTAGGAACAAAATTTATGGGAAGAGGCTCTGTTTATCTTCTTTCTTTCCTACTTGCTTGGAGTCAGTAGCTACAGGTGCCACTGCGAAATAGGATGCGCTGGCTCTTGAGTCAGGGCGCTCTTCATTGTTGTAATGACCTTCTCTGCTGGAGACTCTGGGAAATAAACAAAATGAAAAAAGAATGAAGATTTTATAGAATCAATTGTTTGAATTAAAGCCTCAAGTTTCCATGCTTTGAACTCTCTAGAACATTCCTATGAATAGATATAAAATAATTGTCTATAAGAGAACATCCTCAGAGAATATAAAAACTTTTAACTATATAGCATTACAAAAATAGACAACAAATGCTTTTTAAAGTGGAGGTATAGTATTATTTAGAGACATTTTCAAACAATTTAAATGTATGGATGTCTATAGTAAGCTCTAATTTTGTAAAATTTTTGAAGAAAAAAAATTGAAATAGTAATTTTTCAACATCTATTTTTTTTTTTTTGTTGTTAATTTTGATTTTTAATTTAAGGGAAAGCGTGATCGAGAGACCAATTATGCTTGAACTTGGCTTGGCTAGCTATGAAGGGGACTCGAGGTTCAACACCCGACTCAAGCAGACTTGTATTTACTGAGTGCCTAAGGGCAGCATGGATAACCTTTTCCCAGATACCCCCTCAACCCCACTGGTCCACAAATGAGATTGGACCATAGTGTTCTGAGCATGCTATAAGCATAAAGTAGAGCTATATAAAATATAAACTATTATTATTACAATGATGGCTGGCTTCGGTGTGCATGAAGATGAGGTCTTCTTATTTCAGTTTGAAATATCTTTGAGATCAAACATAGCCATAATTTTTATTTCATCAATCTATTTAGTTTTTTGACCAGTAGAACCATTGCAGGAAGACAAATGTTGTATATGTTCTGGGGTACCACAGTACCACATTAGGCATTCTCTACAGAAAGAAGCTTATTTCATGTAAGCCCTTAAACTATAATGACCATCCTATCTAAGCTGTCTTATCTTTACTTGGGTTATAATTTGCAGTCTTCTTCTACTTCTCCATGTGAAGACCATTGGACTGCTGGTGGACTGGAGCATTAGTTTGGCTTTAAGATCATGCACTGATGGCATAAAAACCATCAGAACAACCCAGCTCAATAAGATATAACTAAGAAAATGAAAATGTGATGAAAAGTTATATAAATCCAGTGTATGTATCTGTTTGTTGTGTAGGTATCTTTTTGTGTAGTGCACATACCTTCTCTGTTGAGTATATTTCTTCTTATACCAAATGATCAATATGATGGCCACAACCAGAGCAGCAAATAGTGGCAGTCCAACAGACAGGCCAACAATCAGAGGGATGTCATCACTTTCTACAAAGACAAAGTATATAAAAAAAGGTAAGTGATTGTAAATTCTATATAAAGTGATTAATATAAATCTATGTTATTTATACAGCTCTATAGTAAGAAAGTTGTTTAGGGCTACATTTTACCTATTAAAAAATTTGAAATTGAGATGCATAAGAGTGAGTCTGTTATTTCAAAATAAATATGGGGATGTCACTGAGAGAGTATTAGGACAATATCCTGTTCACAATTTAGAATTTTTTTTTATTCCTATGACATAAAATAGTAATAACTATTGGTATGGATTGTCCATTAACCTAGTGTGGTTGCAAAATTGTCATAGATATTGTACAAGTTTTACTTTTTTATCATGACACTCTGCAAATGAAGATTTGCTGATGGACTGAACTACACTAGTTTGATAACAGTTTGGTACTTGAAACCTTGGTTAGGATTAGGAAGTGAAGTCAATTCAACTAAACACCTTCACCAACTTTGTAAATGTATCTATAATTAACTCTTTTTCTCTGTAATTATTTACCACATTCTGGTGGAATCAACGTTAATATCGTCAGTTAGGAGAGAAAGAGTTAAGCCACATTTAGGAACTACATCACTAAATTAACCAGAAACAAGGGCTAAAAAGTTATGGAACTTTTTAACAAGCAAATTATAATAGTAAATTCAAAAAGAAAATACAATGTACTTACTTGATGCTGTATCTTGTGCTCTAAATAGGAAAAACAAATTATATAGATTAATAATGATTTAATGCATTAATTATTTAACTGTTGTAGAGCACCAAGAAATACAAATTCACAACTGAAGGAAGATGAGCAGTTCAAATGATCTCTTATTAACTGATTAATATGCACAGCTCTCAACTCTTGCAATAATTATAATTTCTTTACGGGCATGATTTGGCAGATCAGAAAAAGACATGTTATAATAATTTTTCTCTCTGTGAGTACTAATGTACTTGAATGCTATGTATTTTATAAGATAAATTTTATTGCAAAGATATCAAACTGGTGATGTTGATTCTAGCTTTCTTGTTACTTGACAATTTTAATGATCTTGTCAGATTCATTGCCAGGTTTCTTTATTGCATTAATGGTAAAATCACAAAGAGCAACTTCTCCGTAACCTCTCAGTTAAAAAAAAAGAACTGGAACTTATTGATAACTTGAACATTAAGTTAGAAGTCAATGTATAATCAGCACAAGCACAGGGCAATGATTCATCCTCACCTATCCCTTAGTTGAACCATTGGGGCACCACCCAAGATCTGTTGATCATCTTTCTCAATTCCTCTCTGTCTTTTGCCTTGGAAAGAATTTCTTTCAAATGACATTGTCCATTCTTTAATGCATTATAGCCATAGAGTTGATGTATGCGATTTTTGACAGTAGTTAGCAGGTCATCATAGGGTCCAATTGCTGTATAATAATAATAGGCTTGTCTTTGAATCCGAAGATTAGTGAGGAATACAGTGTTTCCCGTGGCTGTGCAGTCCCAGCTGTGACCTACATATTTTGCCACATCCAGAGCAAGCAAAACCATTGTCCGTAGGTGGTTGGTTTAGGTTTTCTTTTGCTGTATAATTGCGGTATAATCCTGTTTCTAATCTCTTCATTTGTGGTCTTTGGAACTTTCTGTTACAGGAACTTTCTGTAACATCTCATTTTCATTGCTAGGATCATCTTCTGAAGATCTGCAGTCATCATCCAAGATTTACAAGCATATAAGAATGTGACCATGACCAGAGAGCATATCAGTATGATTTATGTCTTAGTCTTTTCACATTGTTTTGAGTTTTAAAAATGCTGTGCAGTTCTGGCCTTGGCTCAATGTATTTAAAATATATTAATTGAATGAAATTACCATACAGTAATGAAAATTATTGTTCCAAGCAATGAATTCCAAACTTCATATTCCACTGAAGACCTGGAAATCTCACAATATGCTCAACTAAGATATTTTTTTAATATAGCTCATCTGAGGTCATATGAAATGGCATCCTATACAACATATAGCAGTCTATGTAATACTTATAAAATAAACTTACACACAAACAGCACTTCCATTGGTTTTACTGATTTCACATTTTTCATTACTAGCACATGGTTTGGTTAAATTCAGAATAAAGCACTTGTCTGTACTAGAATCCACTGAAAGAAAATATAGGTACTTGCAATGTATGTACTACAAACATTTTATAAGACTATACTGTGTCATAAGTCTATTTAAAAAAAAGACAACAAAATAATTGATTACTCATTAAATATATTTGGTATTTGATTGTCTTAGGCAGGGGTCTGAATCAGTGGGTCTCAAACTGTGTAAGACAACTGTATGGGGTCCCCAGAAAGACAAAAATTGTATACAATTAAAATAAATTCTTCGCTAAAAGCCTGTTTATCTGGATAAATTTTGATTCTGGTGTGATTGGGGAAATCCCAGCCGAAAGCGGAAAGACGTTAACGTCCAATAACTGCCAATCCGTTAACGCAAATAGGGCGGTCTACACAATGAAACCTTATTACCATGTACCACACCAGAATTTAATAATTATGGGTATGTTTATAGGGAATCAACTCGTCCCTGCTAATCAAATATGGTATTCCCTTAGAAACCATGTGAATGCCAAATGATCACACTAAGCCAAGAGGGTGACAACAATGCATGAGTAAGATATGAATAACAATACCGGGGCATATATTAAGTAATAAAATGAGCACTTTAAAAGAAACTTTAGTGCTGATGTAGAGAAGCAAATTTAATGCAACAGAAGAGACCTGATACCCAAGAGTACTGTTACGTGCGCATCCTAGTGTAAATGAGGAATGGTGTGAATGCGTGTTGAAAGAAGAGGAGAACCAAAATGGAGGAATAAAAACAATATGGTGCTTACAGTGTTAACTTAGATTCAATTATTTATTAATTTTGTTGTTTTGGTGTTAGTGAATGGCTAAAGAGTTTCATTATATAATAAGAAGTAACAAGTTCAAAATTTTATCGAAGACCTTTTTAAAAAAATATAAGAGTAATTAATATCAATTAAATCTGATTAAAAACAAACTTTACCTGTTATGCCACTAATTGTGAAAACTGCAGAGTAGGTTTGATTGCGTATAGAAAAGTTGGAAGCCAGGCTTACTATAACATCCACCACAGCTGTATTGGAGTTAGGATTCACATCAGCGTCCACAATCAAAGTAAAGTCAACAATTAAACTGCCAGATCTGTAAAGAAATAAATAATATCTTAAACATTCTTTAAAATGTGTATTCAGAATTTTGTCATAGACACCTTAGTAGCAGTGGTTTGATGTTCATCTAAAACATACAGGTGATGGTAGTTATAAGAAAAAAAAAACATTTTAGAATTTAAAAATCAAATATTAATAGCACCCTTTTCTCCAAAAAACATTAAGAGATTGATGTTGCTTGCAGCAGAAATGTCTTACAATATGCATAACTGTCCATATTGGATTAAAACATTTTGAATGTAGGCGTGTAATAATCCCTTTATAGAAGTGTTCAGTACTCATATCTTCTTAGCATTCTGTTAGCTATCATCAAATATCTAAATTCTTTTTATCAGTTAAATTTTGCCTACAATGCTAGACAAGTATGTTTTTTTTCTTTCTGATCTATTTATTATATATGGTAATTTCTGTAATTTGCTACTTTTGTATATCAAAATTTGGAACAATTCATTCCTAATGTGCTCATATTTCCCTAGTTGAGCCAAAGAATAGGTGAACCACTTATATAGTAATCTGTAAAGAGTGTACACAAAAGTAGTTTCTATGTCCATAGTATGTAAAATTCTGTAATATATACTGGATTTAAAGAAATGTCATTCAATAGATTGTCCACACAAGTGTCATTCAACCAACTGACAACCAAAATGTCATCTAATGGACTATCCAGCTATTGTTATTCATTAAAATGTCAGTCATCAAATATGCATCTAAATGTCAGTCATCAGACTAATGACCTGCATGTCATTTATCAGACTATCCACCTCATTAAATGTCATTCATCCAAATATTTACATGAATGTCATTCATCAGACTAATGACCTACATGTCATTCATCAGACTATCCACCTAATTAAATGTTATTCATCCAAATATCTACATGAAGTTCATTTATCAGACTCTCTATCAAAATGTCATTCATTAAATTATCTTTTCTAAATCTCATTTATTATCAGATTATTAATAAAAATTTTATTGATCAGACAATCCACCAAAATATCCACCATCAAACTATTCACTTTGCCCTATGTTCCATGAGGAACACAAAGGAATGATGAAACTATTCACTTTAATGTCATGCATTAGACTATTAACCCAAATGACATACACTTTAATCCTAAATTCACATATATCTCCCTTCAAGAATAAGATTAAAAAAAGTACATATATAAATGTGATGTTCACAACAGACCTCATTCCAGTAACAAAGCATTTCTTTAAACCTTTGACCAATTTGACAAACCATCGAAGTAGCTGTCGAGAGATGGGAAATGAGAAAATCAAGAAACTATCAACAATACATTGATACATTTTGTCTGGGTTAGTTTAGGCTCATGCTCAAGCACTGAAATGAGGATTTCAAGTAGGAATCAAACTAAAAATACCCACAGATCTCAATAAGAATATATTGCCACAGATTGTAACATGGTGAAATCAGTGCTACAAGTTTGGTTTCCTAAACCCTGCTGCGAATAATAGCAAGTAAAAAATGATTAGCCTTCCAGGTTTCAGCCACATCCTTAGGTACTTACTGTGTCTCATCACTTGCTTATAATGATTATGATAAGCAACTTAAGTGAAAATCTATAACAAGGAAAAAGCTTAATCAAAACATATGTAGATGTAAGAGTTAAGAAAAACTAGAGAGTAATCATTTTTTACCCTACTCATCATTTTGTATTTCTTCTTCTAATGTTAATAATTGTGAAACCAAACTATATTTGATATAAGGATGATACTTATAGCAGCTGGGGAAAAGTGGCCCTAGAAAGATCCCTATCTTAAGGAAGAGTCCCCGATTGCAGATGCCATATACAACATTATTAGAAAGAAGGCTGAAAATGCAATGGCTCCGGGTGATTTCATATGCCCAACCTGTGACCACAATTGTGTATCAAGGATTGGTCTCCTTAGTGGCACAAGAAGTTGCAAAGGAAAACAATGATCTCATGAGACATAAAATGCCACAGACTTATAAATATATAATAAAAAAATCTAAATAAACAACAAATCTTAAGTTCCTTAATTTTATTGTAACTTATAATACACAATAAGTAGTATCAAACAAGTCTCACCTCAGCTTCAACATCTGCTTTCAGTTGCTTATAGTCATCACTTTCTGGTTCATTGATATTTATAGTTGAAACATCAAAATCTTTTAACTTAAATGACATTGGATATTTATCAGCCTCTGAAAAAAACAACAACATGTCACATCATAGAATTATTTTAAAAACACAATACTTCAGCTATGAATATTAAAATGAATTCTGGTATATAAAATGATTATACATGTTTACTTTAAAAAACACCATTCAACTAGAAAAATTCATGTCCCTTGCAGATTCCCTTTACATCAGAGCTTTTAAAAAATGTACAAATCAACTCACTGTAACATTTATTAGGATCTGTTTCAAGCACGTCAAATCCAGCGTCACAAGAGCAAGTGAAGCCACCCTCTGTGTTAGTACAGACTTGGGCACATGTAGAAGTCTTGAGCAAACATTCATCCACATCTATACAGGGAAATCATAAACAAAAGATTTCATGGTATATTGTAATGAAACAACTATAACCTATTTATTCTCTATAAATAGAAACTTGACATGAAAGTAAAAAAAAAAAAAGTACAGCTCCTATCAGACTATCTCTATAAATATCTTTATCTTAAATTACAAACTACAGAAGTTACTACAAAAGATAAGATAATTCTAAAAAAAGAAAGTTGAAGTAAAAGTAAAAAACTACAAGGAAACCTGTTTGTCATTTTTTAATTTTTGAGCTTTGCAATTGTGTCATACCAGTACTTTTTGTCTATTAGCTTCTCTACAATCCTGAGTCTTTCTACATCTCACTAAGCTACC
>JADKLZ010001913.1:8856812-8869106 GCA_021533235.1 Biomphalaria straminea
TCTTTCTACATCTCACTAAGCTACCAGTACTTTTTGTCTTTTAGCTTTTCTACAATCCTGAGTCTTTTCTACATCTCACTAAGCTACCAGTACTCTAATGAGGAATTCATCTATTCTTATTTTAGTGGATTCCTTGTACTTAGTCTAAAACAACACACTCCATAATGCATAAAGAGCAGAACCTAATCCTCAAATTGAAATCACAACCGATTCACATAAGTATAATTGTACTGTAAGTTTGAATCACATTAATGATTGATTTATGAAGATCAAATGAACAAATAAACGTTGACAGTATGTTAATGTATAATTATATAAATTGCTAGTATGTACTAAATAAATGAAATCCTTCTAATTGTACTTTTCTGAACTAAATAAGGTTCAAGGTTAGATCAGCAGGGCAGTGCCTACCCACCTTGTGACAATATGTATACTTACAACACCTTTCAAGGTACATACATCTTTTATATTAAAAAAAAATTTGCCTTTAAATGATTTATTCAATTGTAAAAAACATTTACTGCTTTTTTTTTCTGTTTGTAATTATAAACACATTACAGTAACAACCGTCCACAAACACACACACAAATACCTATTAGATTAGCAATTTTTAGTTTACACAATAACATTATAAGACAACAACAAAGATTGTTTTAAAGAAAGGCAATCAATTTGAATCAGGTCCTCATGTGTTTTAATGTCACAAAAAGTTTTGTGGCTTGATTTTCAAAAGAGACAGTTTCTTGTCAAATTTGTCTTAATGTATGATTAGTGACTAGAAAAAAAACTACAAGTTTATTTTACCTTTACATTTCAGGCCATCAGTTGCAAGTGTATAGCCTGACCTACATGAGCATATGAAGCTACCGTCTGTGTTGGTACAGTTCTGAGAACATTTGTTGGTTGAAGCGGCAGCACATTCATCAAGGTCTGAATTAAAATGCAATAAAAAAAAACACAACTTTATAAGGAATTCATAAATGTTTACTGAGCGCCTTAAAGTAGCATGAAAAATCTTTACCCAAATACCCCTACACCACTGACTCACAAAAGATTGGATCATAGCGCTCTGAGCATGCTATAAGCATGAAAGTTGTGCCATATATAAAGTATTTAAAAATTATTTGTCCTAGCACTGATCATATTGGAATATGAAAGAAAGATGTCTGCCATTGTAGGTCAGTGTTTGTGACTTGCCTGTACAGTTGCCGTCATTATCCTTATATCCAGTGGCACAATCACAATCATAGCTTCCAGGAGTGTTGACACAAACCTTAAACAGGAAAAACAAGCAAAATTACTTTGTATGAAAAATAATTTTAGAACTGTTAAAAGTAAAACATTATAGAACTTTCAGGCGGCTGACTAAAATATATTTACATGAATATGTAATAGTTAAATCAGCATAAATGTAATGCATCTTTATTTTATTTTATTTTTTTAAATCTATATTTACCAAATATAAATGAATAAAATTACAACCAAGGCATTATATTAAATATTACATAAAATACTTACCTAATGAGGTATATTGTTATGGCATGATTAGGAATTATTTGTTTCGGAAATAGGGGAAGTTTTGACTTAGAGACAATGATGTGACTAGTAAAAACCAAACTAGGTTTTGAGACAGATCAAAATATCAACCAATGTAAACATACTACTTCCAGGATAATGTATAGTTACCTGACATTTTATGAACATATAGAGTTAGCTGACATTTTATGAACATAGAGAGTTAGCTGTCATTTTATGAACATAGAGAGTTAGCTGACATTTTATGAACATAGAGAGTTAGCTGACATCCAACGGTTCCCTTAATTACTATTAAACTTGTTTGACATTCAGTATCAGCCACGACCAGCTTCTATTGATTGTTCAGCCTTTTGCTGGTGGTATTAAATTATTGAGTGTTCCCCCCATTTGTTTGTTTTGTTTTGCATTATTTGCATAGACACAGTGGAAGTGCCTAACAATATTTAAATATTAAATGAGTTAAAAGAGACATGAACAAAAGACTTACCTATTTAATTAAATAGACATGAACAAAAATACTTACCAGAAGAGACATGAGCAAAAAGTCTTACCAATCAGTTAAAAGAAATATAAACAAAAAGACAGAGACATGGACTAAAAGACTTACTCAATGGGCTACATCAAAACCTTCATGAACAAAAGACTTTACTGGGCTATATTAAAAACTTCATGAACAAAAGACTTTACTGGGCTATATTAAAACCTTCATGAACAAAAGACTTTACTGGGCAATATTAAAAACTTCATGAACAAAAGACTTTACTGGGCTATATTAAAACCTTCATGAACAAAAGACTTACTCAATGGACTATATTAAAACCTTCATAAACAAAAGACTTACCCAGTGTGGTTTGTTTGCTAGTGTACAGTTATTGCTAGCCAAAGTACACTCATCACTGTCTGTGTCACAGTTTGTTCCATTCCATCCAGGGAAACAGTTACATTGGCCTGTAGCAGCATCACAAGTGCTGTGGCTCCTATCACATGTACACTGACTGACACAATTGATTCCATACCAACCAACTGTACAAGCTGTAGGACACAAACATAAAGTGTGTACAAAGAGAAAAAAAACTGCAAGAACTAATCAATGCCTTGTAAATATATTAATATAGATATTACAAATACATTATTTAGGAATCCTTACTTAGGTTCAAATTTCCATGAAAGTAAGAGGACTTAAGGTGAAAGCAGAATGACATTGGACCCTAACAAGATCTATAAAGAATTGTCAGCCTCCATTGTATATTCAATTTTGAGCTCTTTGGGCTCTCTGTCAAACACTACACAGCTTGGCCACCATTAGAGCACAATTATCATAAAAATATTCTACATGCGACTAACTCAATCTGTTAAAGAGTATTTTTTTTTTTAAATATAGATCAGGCCACTAAAGAACAATATTATTAAAAACTAAAGCTAGTCCTTTGTAATCCAAATTATAATATAGTGAATGTTATAAATAGTATGGTATAGTCACTAAAATTAAGTACAGTCTAGTCACCAAACCAAAGTATAATCTATTCAGTTACTTGAACAAAACCTACTGAATAAATCAAAGCAAACTCACTAAACTAAAGATTAACCTTTTCATTAAGTCAAAGTATAACATATTCACTAAAGCATAACCTTGAACCTAAGTATAACATGTTCACTAGACCAAAGTAAAATCCATTCAACTATATCAAAGTATAAAAATCATGTAAAGTATAGCCCAAGCACTAAATCAAACAATAATCTATTCGAAAACAACATAACAAACCTATTTACTAAACAGAGCATAGCCCAAATCACTGAACTAAATTATTCATTAAATTATTCTTCAAAACTTTACTAAGTAACTTATCACAGTGCTGTATCTTACCATCACAAGTGGTGTCATTTCTGAAAAATCCAGCTACACATTTGCAGACATAGTTCCCAGGTGTATTCTCACAAGTTGAATGAGCAGTACAGCTATATAAACCAGCGTTACACTCATCAATATCTTCTGCACAAGTGGAGCCAGTATATCCTGACTTACATGAGCAAAGTCCAGTTTTCTGAAGCAAAATAACAACTAGCAATAAGTAAAACACAGGACTATTTTGAAAACAGTTACACTATAAACATAATCAGTTGTTTCAAATCAATTTTAAAAGTTTAAAACATTAGTTTGGGAAAGTAAAGGTGGTTAGTCATTGTGCTTGCCACATGACACCATTTTTAATATAGGACACAAAAAGATGACCTTTTCATCATCTGCCCTATAGATCCCAAGGTCTGAAAGCCCAACATAACCAACACTGCATGGCAGTGCTGGACAACTGAAGAGAACAGGAGAACAACATGATATATTTCCTTATCACAAAGTCTGCAAAAGAGTTCACAGCTCAGCAGCAAAAAAACTGTCTAGAAAATAAATATTTAAAAATTTCAACACCCAATTCTTATTATTAACCTCACAAATAAACTAACAATAGCAGTAACACCAAAAGTAAAAATGAGGGTCTCATTCAGTTATTGAAAAAACTAATGACTACATTTTTCAATGCTTATTAATGCATAATTATTTCTATAACTATTTATAGTTCAATGTTCAGGACTATATAAGTAACAATGTTTCAATCTATTGCAATATTTATAATGCAGACACAATGCTAATTCATTACACTTGCACACCAGGTAAATGCCCTAACCCTAACCTTTTCTGTACCTCATAACGTAATCCATGTTTAATCATCGAAGTCCAATAAAATAATTTTATTATTTGAAAATATCTAATTATGAAAATACCTTATCACAAGAACTTGTGGTTGCAGCATTACATGAACATTTGCTTGAACAATCCACACCATACAAGCCTTCAACACATTCTGAAAATGATTGATAAATAAACAATTAGAAAAAGGGATAAACTTTCATCTATTTCTTATATACCTATTGTGACATTTCAGGGTTAACCCTAATTATAATTTCCCCCATTCTGAACTTGCAATCTACGGAGCAGATCATAAAAAGCTCATCTCTTTCTTGCCCAACAGCTAACTATTGCCTGTCATGTATCAGAGTAGGGTGTACTCAAGACCTCCTAAAAATCCTGAAATTTCCAGACTTTCACAGAGATTCAAACCCATTAGCCTTGTAATCTCAAGTTTTATGATATACATGGAGTGGTGGGAACTGCTCTGTATGCAACATTGTTGCGACCACGGCTAATGGCCAGGCATTCATCTCTGACTGAAAGAGGCCATTTATATCTTTACAGAGTAGATATTTTACAATACATGGTTTTGGCAAAGTCTCTGATAACTTATTTATTAAATTCAGTCTGTCAGAGAATATTAGACTCATTTTGTGAGAGAATTGTGGCAAAAAAACAACTATTCAATAAAAAAATTTGATACATTTATATATTTATATATATATTTATAACATTTATAAAGCTAAGAATATAATTTTCATGAAATGTGATAAATTACTTTCTTCTTTTTGTTTGGATATCCTTTTTAAAACTAAAGAAAAATCATTTCACTTTTTTTTTTAAAGTTACTATTTCACTTCTAGTCAATCTACATTTTAAAAAAATTGTTAGAAAGAAGTAGTGATGCACAAGTGTTTAAATTTCATTTTTGTTTCTTTTTGAATGTCACTGGAACAAATTTATTTAGAATAATATTTATAGCTACAATCAACACAGCAGACAGTGACCTGAAGTGCAGTTGGGAGGATTTTTCATATTGGCCTGGTGTCCATGTGTCCAGTGGTGGTCACTTGAAAAGCATGAAATAAAACACTTCTGTCCAGCTGGATATTAATTTAAAAAATATTTTAAATGATTTGTGAAATGTTTCGCCACTTTCTTTTCAAATCACCCTGTACATTGACAATGTTTATAGTTCAAGGCATTTAAATATTTGCTTAGCACCCTCATGGCTGATTAAACAAAGAGCTAGAAACCAATTATAAAACATTTAATTTACCAGTGCAAGTGACTCTATCAGCTTCAAGTTTTTCACCACTAGGACAAGAGCAGACAAAACTTGTGTTATCATTAGATTCAGCGCAGAGATCAGTACAGGCTGAGCCATTGCACAAGTCAACATCTGAAATGAATATTTAGATTCACCTTGAATAAGTGGTAGTACTGCAATAATCTGTTGACTGTTATTAACATTTGATTCCATTTGTTAGATCAAAGTGCAATCAAATACCAAATGATTACAACACAATTACCTAAACATTCTAATGGGTTGTTGGGATTCAGTACTTCCCCAGCTTTGCAGTAACAAATTTCTCCACCTGAGCTATTTTTGTAACAATGATCAGGCTCCTGACAACTATTGTTAGCATTGCATGCTTGGTCAACTAAAGGAAACAAACAAGTTTTAAAACAGAAATTTATATATGAGCTATATATTAGATTTAGAAAACATTAAATAATCAATTATATATTTTAATAAAATTTCCATTTTTAACTCTCTCTCCTAATTAGCGATACCATTGTAGATTTGACCCCATTAAATTAAATTAATTTTTGGCTTTATAAACTTTAATTTGTTTTTTTTTATAAAAAAGAGCATGTATTCTACAATAATTCTATACCAAAAGTTTTTATTTTCTGATTACAAATGAAAATGCTATTGAAGTTTAATGATAGCAGGGTAGAAAGTTCAAATGTGAGCAATTCTGTCAGAATGTGGAAACATAATTACAGAGATAAAGAGTTAAATATAACCAATAATCAAGATAAAATCAGTTCAACCTCACCCTCACAAGTCTTCCCATCAATTTTTAATTTCAAACCAGCAGGACATGTACACCTGTAACCACCTTCAGAGTTTTCACAGCCTTGTTGACACCCATCCATTTTCCTCTCACATTCATTAATATCTGAATGTGTATGAAATATATATAGAGATTAATGCTGTTACATTTTTTGCTATTTACATTTTATAGCTAGGCACATGCAAGGAAAACTTACTCATTTCTTCCCTTTCAGAGATACTACCCAGTTAGTTCCCCTTTCACACCATGCAGTCTATAGGGCTGATGATGTAAAGGTCATCTGTTTCTGTGGCCCATGGTTAATGAGGTGTCACGTGGCCATAATGACCAACCAACTTTACTTTTCCCCTACTAATGTCAGGTACCCATTAGAGATGGGTGGACTCAAAGGTGAACAAAAGACCCCCTCCCCCCCAAAAAAAAAAAAAAAAATCCCAGTAGTCATTAGGATTCAAACCCAAGACCCCCCTCACTTTGAAAATCAGTTCTTTACCACTCAGCCACCATGCCTTCTCTGCTAGTCAGTGGTGGCAAAAAAAATAATGCAAGAAATACTTAATAATATATCGATCAAGATACATCAATAAATCAATTTAGAAAGACTAAGTAATACATCAATTATCAAAGAATTACCAATAAATCAATTAGAATAGACTTACAAATACATCAATTAAGAAAGAATTACCAATCCACCAAGAAACACTTACAAATATATTAAGTAAGAAAGAATTACCAATACATCATGTTTGACAGACTTACAAATACATCAAGCTAGAAACCAATACATCAAGTAAAAAAAGACTTACCAACACATTTGTTCTGTGCAGTACTGTAAGTATACCCAAAGTTACATTTACATACATAGCCTCCAACAAAATTTTCACAAATCTGATCACATTCATTGGTTGTAGCAAAGGCACATTCATTGATGTCTGAAAGTTAAAATACCCTTGTAAACCAAAGTTGCATTTAAACAAACTACTTTTAGAGACTAATTAATAAAGTTAAGTTCAAACACAAGTGTTTTCCATTTAAAACCTTAAAGTCAATGGCCCAGTTGATGTACAAGTCATGTGTTTTGTAGACTTAAGTCAATGGCCCAGATGATGTAAGAGTCATTTGTTTTGTAGACTTAAGTCAATGGCCCAGATGATGTAAGAGTCATTTGTTTTGTAGACTTAAGTTAATGGCCCAGATGATGTAAGAGTCATTTGTTTTGTAGACTTAAGTCAATGGCCCAGATGATGTAAGAGTCATGTGTTTTGTAGACTTAAGTCAATGGCCCAGATGATGTAAGAGTCATTTGTTTTGTAGACTTAAGTCAATGGCCCAGATGATGTAAGAGTCATGTGTTTTGTAGACCAAAGTTAATGAAGGTGTTTTAAGAAATAAGGACCAAACTTTTTCTTTCCTAAACAAATGTCAGATAGAGAGTGGAGCAGGGTGGACTAGAGAAATCATTATATCCTGTGAACAAAATTCTATCTACTCATAGTAGACTCCCTAGAGATATGGGGTTTAGCCGTCTAGAACTTCACCACTATGTCATTCCATACCAAATTTTTATATTAACATTAACCAGAGAAACAGAAATGTATCAGTGAAAGATATATAGAAAAACGTTGGATATTTAAATTGACTTTATTATCTGAACTGACACCAAGAAAACTATCCTGAAACTATGACTATTGATTAAACAAAAGCACTGACCCTGACATCCATCACCAACTCTGGTGTAGCCATCTATACACTGACACAGTGCACTGCCATATGTATTCACACATTTCTCTGTTGAAGTGCATTTCAGCAGGCCAGATCTGCACTCATCTACATCTTTATCACAGTATTGTCCTAGATTTACAAATAAAGAAAATATAATAGGATAATTTAGAGCTATGAGCCACTTCTTAGGAATGAGTTAATTAAATAAGTGCTTATGTATGCAAAGATACACACCTGTTAAACCAATTTTACAAATGCAACCAATCTTAGCATCACAGCTCGAAGAACCAAAACCACTGCAGGCACAATCATTAGCACAGTTGATGCCCCATTTCCCTATTCCACAGGCTGAAAGAAAAGCAGATACAAAGTTAGCTTAATGAAAAAAAACAACAACAAAAAACACAAGATATAATATTATGACAAAATTTGCCTACAAATAACTGTTCCTTCATTCATTCTCACAGAATTTACTTTGTTGTGTTTTTTATTTGACTTTTTGTTTTTATTGGGTGCAGCTCAAATTTGTTACTACATCATGTTGGTCTTTTTATGCACTCTTAAATTGTTATTAACACTATATGTTTTACTAAAATTCTTTAACAAATAAAAAAACTAATCTTTATTTTTCAATTAGGCTTTATGTACAAGGGTTAAATACTTTTTTCTACATAATTAAATGACTTGCAGTATTTTAAACTATTAATAGCTGCTGACCCCAAACTGTATCGGCACTGCCGTTCCTTTGGATACATCAGCTGCGTGGAGAGGGGGGAACTGATGTGTGGGCGACATTGTTCCGACCACAGCTTATGCCCAGGCATTCATCTCATTTCCATGAGATGATCCATAGTCGCTTCGCGACTGACGGTGGCCATAGAATAGCTTTATAAGAAAATGCAGATTTCTTTTAACATTCTTTGTGTTTCATCTTAGGCTTGAATGTAAGCAAAAAAAAAACAACCTATACCAAAAAAACCTTACCAACACAAGAGCGTCCATCGTTGTCCAACATCTGACCAGCAGGGCATGAACAGTTGAAACTACCTGGTGTATTTATGCAACCAGCTTTGTAGGAACATAGGTTGTTAAACTTACACTCATCTTGATCTGAAAGAGAAGTTTAATCATTCTGTGTTATGCATTTTAAGTAGTGAAATAAAAACTACATATTTATTAGAATATTTTATTATCAAAAATAAAATTTTGTCTGGATTTCCTTCTTCTACAACAAAATAGGGTCCCAGAATTTTGTCCAAACACAGCTTATAAGTTTCAAACCCTATTCTCTTCAACATCCACAAATATAATTTTTAAGAACATTTTTACCTGCTTGTTTAAAATTTGTAGATTAAAATTACAGATACTTTTTTTCTATTTTTTCACTACTACATTTTGGGGTATTTTTATTTTGGACAAATTCTATGTATTTAAATAAATTTAGCTATGTTGAATGCCAAGTGTATGTTAGTGAATCAGTTAGCAGTGTCTATCAGCAAACAATTTAGTGATCAGAGTACTGGTAGATGAAATCGATTTATTGAGGTATATTAACAAAAAAATGTAATTAAGAATTTTTTTTACTTACCAATACACTGTTCTGTTCCTACCAGATCATAGCCAATATTACAGAAACATGAGGCTACATTAGTGGTCCAGTCAACTGTACATGACTGAGAGCAGTTCAAAGTAGATCCCACTGACTTGCAAACATCCTTTTCTAGAACACAGCTGGCTCTGTCTGCTGCGAGTCTGTAACCATAGCGACAATAGCAGTTAAACTTGCCAGGAATGTTTTCACATCGATGTTCACAGTTGTCTGTATGTTTGGCACATTCATCAATGTCTACAAGGTACAAGTAAAAGTAATTTGTAAGCTACAAGTAAAAGTTATTTTTAGAGTACAAGTAAAAGTAATTTGTAAGGACAAGTAAAAGTAATTTGTAAGGTACAAGTATAGCTAAATGAACATTTTTAGCATAAAATAAATGAGAATTTAAAAGAAATAAATTCAAACTTATTTGACCTTCACAAATGTTTTGAGCATTTCTTGCATAACCACTTCTACAGACACAAGAGAAGCCACCCCTGTTGTTGATACAGTCTTCTACACTTAGGCTACAGTTGTGGGTGAGTACATCAGCGCATTCATCAATATCTAAAAAAAGAAATGTTTTGTTTCGCTTTCAACCTGTTTTAATTCATTTAAAAACATGATCATATTTTAACTCTGAAACAACATATTTAACTGTTTAACTTCTTGAATAGGCCTATTAGTCTAATAAGTACACTCAATATGTTTAGAAATAAAAATGTACATGAATGATACACCTATCAATAAGAGTAAGATAAACTAAATACTAAGTCATTCTTATTTTCTTTCATTGAAATAGCACTATTATATTTATATTCAATATTTTAAAGTAATAATTACAAAAAAAAACTAATTATGTTAAGTTATGTAACAAAAAAAGTAAAAAATAACCTATGCAAGTTCCATTAACTTTACGATAACCAGATGGACAATTGCATGTATAGGATCCAATAGTATTAACACAAATTTGACCACCAGGGCATGCATCTAGCGTTGTTGTGCATTCATCCACATCATTGTTACAGTTTGTACCAGTCCAACCTTTATAGCATACACAACCTTTGACATTATCACAAGTACCAAGGCCATTGCACACACACTGACTTGCACAGTCCCTGCCATAGTAAGGGCTACTGCATTCTGAAAACAATCATCAATGTTTATTCTCCATTAGCTCTTTCTAAATATTAATGTTGGGTTCATGTGGAAACTAAGAAGAGTCTATTTGCATATTAATGTAGGGTTATTATTCAAAATCTAGCTAAAAATAGAGATCATGAAAAGCATTTGATGTAAATAATGTTAGATTGAAGAAACTGTGTGTCTCCTAACCACTTCAGCACCATCCAAACATCTTGTGTTTATCAATAGGTAATCCCTAGTATATTAATGATAATTGTTAATGTGACTTTGAATGATATCTTTGGGTATGGGGAAAAATTCACATAATTTATCAAGTAACTTCTCATTAGAAATATTCAGAAAAAAAAAACAGTAAATTCCCTACCCCTGTACACAAATAAAATAAAATACAGATCTAAATTTTTTAGGGATAACAAGCTATTTGTAGAAAATATCTTACTTTTACATGAGACACCATCAGCATCAAGTTTGAATCCATTGAAGCAAGAACACTTGAATCCCCCAACTGTATTTTGACACTGTTGACTGCAAGGCTTATTGCCATTGTTACACTCATCAACATCTGGGTAAGAATACATGACAAAAAAGGGAATTGTATGAACAAAAATTGTTTAAATGTTAAAAAGTCTCTTGGTTTCTTGTAGGATTTCCTTACACTAATTTGTGTGTGTGTTGATTTGTTTGTTAAGTAGCTTATAGTATTTGTTATAATTTATAACATATGTTTAAAGTTTTTTTTAAACATTTCTTATTTAATTTTCTCAACTCATGATTATGAGATATTTCTATCTGTTCCATGTTAATACTAAACTATCTAGGCTACCTAGGGTTTCAATAACCAGCTCTAGGTTATAGCCCTTCAGTAACTCTAACATTACCCAGCTATAAGAGACTTCAGCTCTTGGAACTCTAGGCCAGTAAAAGTGAACAAGAGATCCCTCTCACCGGCCTGAATGAGAACAGTGTACACTGTTCTGTCTGGCGGGTGGGTCAGACTCACGGCAAGAGGCTGCATACACTAAGATCCCCGCCATTTTCCTTTTTATACAAGGCTAACTGTGCGGAACACTCCATTTATGTAACAGCTCCTTGAGTAACAGCGCCTGGATTGTGATAAGGTTTCAGTAACTCAAACATTACCCAGCTATAAGTAATAGTCCTTCTGTGACTCAAACATGGTTCAGTTAGGTTTCAATAAATTGTATAAATGCAAATTAATTTTGTCCTAGTGTATAATTATTTTAATTGATACAAATTAATTTATTGGGAATTTGTCTTACCTTTGCAATTCACTTTGTCTGAATCTAATTCATAGCCAGATGGACAAGCACATGTGCCGTCAGTTTTACAGATCTTACTACAGTTGCATGGGGTACCTCCTGCAGCTAATAAATATATAAAATTAAGTGGAAAACACACACACGCACATAGTATGTACAACTTTCAAAGAGTATGGGGTTAAAAAATGTAGAATGCCGTCAGGAGTCAAAACTGAGCGTACAAGGTTTTTTCTTAGCACCATTTTTTTTTTT
>JADKLZ010001913.1:8886788-8898726 GCA_021533235.1 Biomphalaria straminea
ATATATATATATATATATATATATAATATGAAATACTGGATATACTGGTTAATATCTCTGACGGACGAACGAATTTTGTACCGCTTGATTCTAGTCTTGGTAGACAGAAGCCGCCATCTTCTCGACAACTTGACGTAGTTATAGCGGACTGTGGGGCTGTTTTCTTCAAAGATTTTTTCCAATTTCACTGAGACGTGTTTGTTTAAAATATGGTAGTGTGTTGTGGGTGTCATTTTTTGATGTTCTTTTTATAATGTTGTCTAAGACGCGCAACAGTTAAGATAAAAAATTGCCTTGCCAAAACATTATTAGAGCAGATTTTGCATAGTCGCGCAGTAAAAGTTTTCCAGGATCTGCTTATCCTATAATCTTATACAAATATTTAAATTTAATTTCGAAAATACCTCTAACGATTTTCATTAAAATTTCAAGGTATGTGCATATTGGTGAGAAAAAACTCTTAAACCCATTGGCCACATCAGGAAAACACGAGGTCTACTGTTATATCAATTTGAAAATGTCTCATTATCGAAAATGTGACTTTGGCTAGAATTTTTTATGAATAAAAATTTACTTTCTGACGTCAAAGGGAAAAAAATTAAAGCCGCTTACGTCACTAGGCTGACGGAAGTACACTAAGACATTTTTTTTCGCAAACAAGAAACAGTTTTAATGAATAAATTGAGCTAATTAAAAATGTGCGCACCATCTTATTGTAGATTGATCTATTATGAAACAATGGAAGAAAAATAGTGAAATTAAATTTATTTATGTATGAATTATTATTATGTTTTAAAGGCTTTATAAATTCTTAACACTTTAATTGCGTAGACCCGTAGGTAGCATTAACTTTGTTATTATTTTGCTTGTAAATTAATGCAATGATTTCAAGCTTCGAAGTCAAATGTCCCATACCAAAACATAAGAAATGATCCCAACACAGCCTCTCTACGCCTTAATTTGCACCCACTGAGCATGATATCCTGGGCTGGCCCTAACATTTGAGGGGCCCTATGGGAAATGGATTGAGCGCGGCCCAGTCAGAGTAAAAATAAGGGTAATGAATGAAAATAAGATTTTGTATTCGAAAATAGATTCGTCTTTGTATTAATTTTTTTCTAAATGAAAACCTGACAATGCCTTTTTTTAAATAATGCGTTGGGTTGGCGTTTACCATATTAATGGACTTCCCAAAATAACAATTATGTCTATTTTAAGAACATTTTTATGAGTTTCAAGAATTTTCAAGAAAACAATGAGACCACTGGAACACTGTTTTAAGTTATAATGGTTTAATTTAATAATTTAGACCTAGAATTAACGCAGGGCTTGTGAAAGTTCGGAGCCCACTAAGGCCGGCGCTGTTCGCGGTAAACGAATTTTTATTACGCTGCCGACTCTTTTAGTTTACCTATGAGCCTCGGTAAAACGGAAGTCATGTTCCAGAAGTCACCCAGTAAAACCTACTCACAGGGCCGGTCCTACAGGTTTGGGGCCCTATGCGAACCGGATTGCGCGGGGCCTAATTTGGGTTGTGATAAGGATAATAAATGAAAATTAAGATTTTGTATTAGAAAATAAATTCGTCTTTGCATTTTATGTAAAGTTTACATTGTACAAAATCAGTGCTTTAAAAGGAGGTTGATATGTGATCAAGAGATAGTCGTGCTTTTGGACGCCTCCAAGCGAGAGTGTGGGAAATAGATCGCTCCGCCTGTCTACAAAAAACAGTGTCTACCAAGCAGTGGTTCTCTCAACCCGTCTTTGTGGATCTGAGACATGAGTGTTTTATAGAAAGCATCTAAGTATTCTAGAACGCCTTCACCAAAGACATTTGCACACCATAATGGACAAATGAGGGCAAGACCGCACTACAAACAGCGATAACCTCGCGAAATTGTATGAACTTCTTATAGTCCGACAGTCACAGGGTAGGGCATTTATCTCGCATAAGGGACGAACATATACTAAAGGTAATCTTTTACTTTAGTGAGCTGAAAAGTTTAGGGCGTAACAGTGATGCTTCACAATTAAGCTTATTTAGAATAATAACGTGAATTTTTTAAGTCTCTTAGGAAAAAATGCGCAATCTTACTTTGTTACAAGATGCACGTTTTACCTATGACGTAGAGCTTTTGCATCGTGCTAAAGCCATAATGAATATACTAATAGGCTTGTCTTCGAGTCCGAAGATTAATGAGGAATACAGTGTTTCCCGTGGCTGTGCAGTCCCAGCTGTGACCTACATATTTTGCCACATCCAGGGCAAGCAAAACCATTGTCCGCAGGTGGTCGGTTTAGATTTTCTTTTCGTCGTCTGCGTTTGTCCTCGGCGGCAGATTTACTTTTGGTCTCAAATGTGTATCCCGCGGCCTTTGTGAGTGACCTCCAGCTGTCTCGTTCCGACGCCGCATGCAGCCAGGTGCTCTCCTCTATGTCAGCCAAGGAAAGTTGACGCCTAAGCTGGTCTTTGAAGCGTTTCCGTGGGGCGCCTCTGTTACGTCGGCCACCTTTTAGCTCACCAAAAAAGACTGCCTTTGGCATACGTTCGTCTCCCATACGGGATACGTGCCCTGCCCAGCGTAGCTGTCGAATCATAAGAAGTCCCTCTATACTGTCTATACCGGCGTTCGCAAGGACATCGCTGTTTGTAGTGCGGTCTTGCCATCGTATGTCCATGATGGAGCGCAAGCACCTTTGGTGAAAGCGCTCAAGGAGTCTTAGCTGTTTTCTATATAGTGTCCATGTCTCAGAGCCATATAGAAGGGTGGAGAGAACCACCGCCTGGTAGACATTTATTTTTGTAGGTAGGCGGAGCGATTTGTTCTTCCAAACTCTCGCCTGAAGGCGTCCAAAAGCGCTATTGGCCCTGGCCAGACGGTTATCAACTTCCCTTGAAAGTGAGGCGTCATTTGACACTATGCTACCAAGAATGAAACATACTCAGCCCCAAGGATCACAGTAAACGGGCATCCCCTTAACGTGGTAGACCACTTCACGATGAATATACTAATTGCTATGTTAAATGGTAGAACGTAACCATTTTGGAAGTTATCCAGCAAAGACTTTCTTTTAAGCTAATAATATCCCAATACTTTTAAGCAAAAGATGCAATGTAAAACGTTACGACGTGATGCACGTGTGGTTTTCTATACTGTTTGGGGGGGGGGAGGGGAGTGTGACGTTACTTTCTCGGTTCCCGGTCACTTCATCCCCAGTCACTTCATCACCGGTCACTTCATCCCCAATTAAATATTTTATATATAAATATGATTATGTAGAATGCTTTTTGACATTTATGACATGTTACTAATGCGTTTATGGTGTTTCCTCTTTCACTTTGTATTCTTAATAAATAATCTTATATTATATGATAAATCTTAGCTATAGCGTAATGATCAAAGGCCAAGGTGTGGTGAAAGTAGTGGGAATCTTTTAAGAGATAGAAGTGTGATTGGAATGTATATGACCATGCGGCTGATAACTTATCATCAAAGGCCAAGGTGTGGTGCAAGTAGTGGAAATCTTTGAATAGATAGAAGTGCGATTGGAATGTATATGACCATGCGGCTCATAACTTATCATCAAAGGCCAAGGTGTGGAGCAAGTAGTGGAAATCTTTTGAGAGAGAAATGCGTTTACAATAATTATGACCGTGCCGCTAATAACTTATCATCAAAGGCCAAGGTGTTGTGGAAGTACGACCATGTTTCACTTTATTATTTTATTTTTCAATCGCTTTTTCTTGAAAATGGGCGCGTCATTTTTAGCCTTGAAATAAGGTTTTATTTTTTCATGTCGCCTGCATAAGTTTTGCTTGATATCCTTTTAAACATTAAAGTTGCAAATTGTGTTATAAGACTGGCAAAGAAAATAGCAAACATTGTTCATCAATATGAATCGATGGATCGTCTTCTGTACTTACAATCGATGGACTACTAACTTCCAAAAACAAAATACCAAAAATACAAACTAAACTACCACTAGCTCTACTTCCTATACCGCGACCTCCTACGTCTAATCCTAACACAAACACAAATGTAATCTATCCTAACCAGTGGCGTAGCTACCAATGTGCGGGTGGTGCGGGCCGCACAGGGCACCAAGTGGAGAGGGGCCCCAAAATCCCCCTAGTGTATATTAATTTCATATTTCCCTGAACTTATCAGTAAAAACGACTAAGTGTATAGACACGAACTGTATTTTAAACATGAGCTAACGATTTATAAACTAGTCATGTCGCAATTTAGTTTCATCTCCTTGACGGTTATCACTGAATCCAGAAAAAATGATGAGGCCAACTTCCTGAATGATGAAACAGAAGAAAAGACTCCAATACCGCAGGTTCTAGAGATTAAAGGTCAGCATACAAGCATATCTTTAGTACACTCCTCAAAAATTCATACAGAAGAAGCTGAACCATCAGACAGTGTAAAAAACACAGAAAGCAGGATAATAATTCTTGACTGAACGACATTGGAGATTGGCCTGATGTCATCACAGATAATATTCGCATACACCTTGTCACTCAAGGATCTGAAACAGTTCAGCATATGGACAGTCAATTTAGAGAGGTGTATAAACATCAATAATCAGCAAAAGGAAAGGCTAGAAAGGTTTCAAAGGCTTGGTTTTCCGGCAAATGTCAAACGGTGAGAACGTTAAACGTTGTCATGGATAATGACGGGGTGCAGGTTCGTGAGTCTTTTATTGACGTCGTCGACACAAGGACAAGCATGCTGTTCGAATCGCTGAGATGATTCTAGAGAAACTGCGTTCAGATGGTTTAGACATAGTGGACTGCAGGGGTCAAGGCTATGATAATGCTGCGGTCATGAAAGGTCAAAACTACGGTGTCAAAAAACGTATTCTAGAAGTCAATCCCAAAGCACTATTCATTGCATGCTCAAACCATTCTCTTAATTTAGCTAGAATTCGAGCTGCTGAAGCTGAAGTCATTCGGTAACATTTTTTTGGTACATTGGACTGTTTACACGCCTTTTTCTCAACTTCAACACATCGCTGGGATATCCTCATCAAAATAACCGGAACTAGAATTAAACGTTTAGTTGAGACCCGCTGGATCGCCAGACGAGATGCTGTCAAGATGTTTAGGGATACATTTTCTAAATTATAGAAACTGGAGACATTAACTAGCAGAGATGAAAATTCATCGACTAGATCTAAAGCAGGTGGATTATTAGTTTCATTTTAAGTCTTTTAATTTTCTCGCCATCTTGAATTTTGGGCTCCTGTATTAACTGAAATTAATGATGTGCAAGTCTACCTTCAAAAACAAGGATTATCTATTCGAGATCGCGCACTCAAACTAAAAAGAGATATTTTTAAAGTAGTAATCGAGAGGACATCGCTGAAGCCAGCATTACCTTTCCCAAAAGCGTGTGCTCAGGTCTGATAATCAGTACAGAACCTCAAAAACGTATTGGCCATTAGAAAAATAGGCCTGGTGAGAAAAGTGATGACTCTGTACTTACACACAAAGAAGAGCTACGAAGGGAAATTTATTCTACATTGGACAGGATTGTTAAAGAAATAATCATCCGATTAGAGCAACTTCATTATATAGCAGATAGATATGAATTTTTGTCGCCTTTCCAGCTATTAAATCCTCAGGTCGAAATCAATCTCGATAGTACTCCTAACGACATTGATAAAAACGAATTTGTGCTGGAGCGAAAGAGGCTTCAACGGTTTGTCACAGTCTCACCAGAAGCCTCCGAACTTCCAAAACAAGGACCCGTTGAGCTCTTGAATTTTATATAAAAAAAAAATCAGCTAGACGATTCAGTCCCGAATATCGTCATCATGATTCGCATATTTTTTACTATTGCGGTATGCGTCGCTACATGCAAGTTTTTCCAAACTTAAACTGATCAAAAATTACTTGCGATCAACGACGACAAATTTACGACTCACTAATTTGACCATTTTGTCCATTGAACAATAGCTGGTGGAAAAAATAGTTTTCAATAAAATTATTGATACTTCTGCCAACAAAAAAGCGCGTAAAATTCACTTGTAGTAAGGTTTTGCAATGTATATTATTTAGTTGTTGTTTTTTTTTTTTTTTTTCCATGGGGGGGGGGGCATCAAGATGAGGTACCGCACCAGGCATCATATACTCTAGCTACGCCACTGGATAGCCTTACTATATTACTGATGTGGATGAACACAAAAACACTTTTTTTTACATTATATCTATATTTAGACATCGTTCATTTTTATAGTTTTTAATTACATTTAATTTTAATTTTATTCTAGTTACAATTTTGTCATTTATATAAAAAATGAATACATTAAATATTGCTCATTTAATGATATTTTAAATTATAATTTGTTAGATAAAATGATCACATGATGAAAATATCAGGGGATGAAATGACCGGGGGATGAAGTGACCGGGGAATGAAGTGACCAGGGGATGAAATGACCAGGGGATGAAGTGACCGGGGATGAAGTGACCGGGGATGAAATGACCGGGGATGAAGTGACCGGGGATGAAGTGACCGTTCACCACTTTCTCTCTGTCACACGCCGAGGATTGTTAATAATATTGACTTGATAACTCAAATTCAATGAAGAAAGAAACTCTATGTTTTCTACAACAACAACTTTAATACACCTTCTACTTTCTTGAACAAACACTTCTGCAATCTCTCCTTAATATAAATAAAACTTCACTTATATAAAACAACTTCTTAACAACAGACTTCTACTACTATTTCTTTATAAAGAGAAGATTAAATAACGGACCATAGCTACATAAAACTACAACTATGCGAGGACTTTCGCTCTATAAATACCGTTACTGTGCGAGGACCCCGACTAACTCCTTTTCCCCTTATTTATACTTTTTTTAAATCGTATCTTCCAGAAGCATAGAACATTCTCTGATACTTATTTCAGAAACTTTGACCCTTCTGGAAGATGACGTGTGTAATTTTTTTCCTTAACCCCTTTCTATGATTGGCTATTCTAAAATTAACTTGTTTACGCTGGACAGCGCACTGGCTTGACCTGGCGTCTAGAACTATCGATAAGGTCAACTAAACTCATTACAGGAGACTTAAGAGAATTTCTTTTTTAATCGCCATGTACACTTACATTAAGAACTAACAGAACGAAAAAGAAACTCTTTAGATTGATAGTCTTCACCCGATCGTTCATTTACGTAATAAAAAATATTCCCAAAATGACTTCGGGTACTTATCCTTCCTTAACAAAGTATTTAACCGAGCTAGGTTCGGTCGCCTGGTACAGTTTAAACTCATTAATCCCCAAAACTTTATTATTGCTTTAAATACATTTTTTCTATCAAATATCAATTTCTATTGGTCAAACTAAGACATTACAAAAAGAATTGTTGAAAAATTTCATATAGTAACGATTCTGTGAGAATGTACACTGGCAGTGTACATGGTGGCGAGTGGCCCCGTGAGGAACATTATATAAAAAAAAAACATTATTTTTTTTTACAATCTTCAAGTGAAAACAGATTAGTTATAACATTGACAAACACACAAATTAAGTATTTTAATGCAAAAAAAATATTTTAATTCTTTATTTACTAAAAAATAATAATAATATAGTAAAAAAAAAGGCATGAAATGTACTTTATCCGGTACTTACCAGTACTATTCAGATATATTTTTTTACAACAATAAATAATAATACAGTAGTGAGATATTCAAAGATCATGTCCATAAGCAGTATTTGAAGTGCAGTTGAACAATACATCCACTGTATATTCATATGCTTATACAGTTATGTTATAATCATAAATTCCATTTTTTTTTCTAATTCTTTTCATTGGGTCGCAGTCATCCTTTGACATATTTCAAGACTGTTAGCTTGATAAAGTCTATAGACTCAATTCCTTTGTGATAATTAGCTATACTAAATTTTGACTAAATTGTATAAATAATTATACATAATAAATAACGGTGTCTTAGAGGTAGACATAATAAGCTATGATATAACACAAGGACCTAATAACACATGATTCCAATGCCACTGAAACTCAATCATTTTTTTGTTTTATTCATTTATTTACTATCAGAAATCAGGTTTTCATCTTGATTCGTAATGTTGACATTATGAGCTGTTTATATTCACTTGAGATCCTAAAAAGAACAATATAAATATCAATAATTATTATTTTAATATTTATTTCACAAAAACATACATCAATAAGATTATAATTTGCTAATGTAACAAATATTATTCTAAGTAATCCATTTAAATACTAGAGCATAGGAGAACTGCATCTAGTAAAACAAAACAAACAAAGATATAGAAAAGGAATTATTACATTATTGTTTATATTTTTTCAAATAATAACCTTATATAATAACCTTATAATCATCATAATTAATTCTATAATTTGCAATTATGGGAGTTTGGATTCCGTATAGCAATAATAAATGATAATATTGGTTAAAACAAACAAATCTATGTTCTAAATGAAGTCTTGATCTATTTTGATTCATATATCAGTAATTGATTCCTACAGTGGCATATTCTACCATGTACACTGGGAGTATACGTTACAAAAAATTAAAATTTAAAAAGACCATGCTACAAGTGTTAAATCTAATAATAAATTATAATAATAGGATACTTTATGTTTCTAAATCAACTACTTTTATTTGAAAATATTTATAAAAAAGATTTATTACTTACATTTTCCGAACGGGTTTCATTTTTTTCAATTTTTTTACAATGTTGTCACTTTCAAGCGCAATAAAATAATAAAATGCAACTGTAAAAAGTCAAACAACAGTGGCAAAATGTAAGATTTGTTTGTAAGCAGTAAGAGTAAGTTTGTATAGGAAAAATTGTCGCTGGACTGTTTTCTTTGCCAGAGTTTCAAAGTGGTCTTCCCACGAAAGCTCGTTATCAACAATGGCGCCTAGATATTAATATGACTTCACTTGTTGTATCGATGTAGTATTTATCTGCGATTTGTGTATCCTTTCTTTATTCTCTCTGAAATCTTTTATAAGTTCTTTAGTTTTGTAACATTCAGTTCTAGAAAATTGTTAGTGCACCAGTTTGTAAACTATTCTATCTAGCTTCAATACCGAGTTTCGTCTCTTGAAATAAAACCTGCTAATGCAGTATCATCAGCGAATTTAATGAGTTTATCTGAGTCATATGTGATTTTAATGTCATTAGTGTAAAGAGTGTACAGTGCATTAAAAAAATAAAATAACCTTTTACATAGTACTCGAGTTGGCGATTTTAATGATTTCCTTGGATCTGCCTCTTCAATATAATTCTCAATTACTAAACGTGATTAGTTTTCATTAGAGTTTAAATTCTTTGTTGTTTAGCACCCACTTTGCTATTTCATTTATGTCGTTTTGGGATTTATTTCACAAATAGAATGGAATAATGTTTTAGTTAAATAATTTCATTTTTAATTACATGTTTACATGCTATTCAGTTATTTAAAAACTCGCACATGTTGTGGCACTACAGCTGTTGACCCACCGGGAAACTAGATGCATGACAATTGTATTCCTTCATGCTGAGTAATCGTACCTATTTAGCAAGTACCAACGATTGTACAAGCCCCTTTACTTTTTCTCTGTTCTCTTAATGTGAAGAAACAACCTACATATTGCGTAATTTTCATAGAACATATAGAGAAAATATTGTTTGTTTACGTTTGGTGAATGAGGTCCATTAAAAGTTATCATACAAGGTATTAGTTATTTCTCATCAGCTGATTCGTGAATGAACATAGTCCACCGGTCCCTAGATACATCTTGTCAACACGTCAGCTATCACGTTGATTTGTCCCGGAATGGCTTGAATTGTAAAGATGAAGTCTTGATGTTTTAAAGCCCATTTAGTAATTCTCTGGTTCGCTAGCTTATTTGTTTTGATAAAAGCAATCTGTTAGAAAGACGAATGATTTCCCAAGCAATTAACGGGATAGTTTCGTTATTGTGGAGTATTGTTTTGCTGCGTTCAGCTTTCTGCTAATGTAGTAGACTGGTCGTATCGTTGCGTCACAATTTTCCAATTTTGTATATTTAATGCATAGCCATAAATTTGGAGTGCTGTTGAATTGTTATCCACACGGTCATCTTGTTTTTTTTTATCCACTAGGTCTACTATTTTTCGTTTTATCCAATGGATTGTTTTTTTTTATCAACTAGGTTTACTTTTTTTCTCCAATAGGTGTACTTTTTTTTTCCGACTAAGTATGGTTGTTTTTTTTTATCCACTAGGTCTTCTGTTTTTTTTTCCTTTTATCCACTAGGTCTTTTTGTATCCACAAGGTCTTCTTGTTGTTTTTTTAATCCACCAGGTCTACTTGTTTTTTTTTTATCAACTAGGTCTACTTGTTTTTTTTATCCACTAGATCTACTTGTATTTTTCTTTTATCCATTAAGTCTACTTGTTTTTTTTTCCTTTTATCCACTAGGTCTACATAACGTTTATTCCTTTTATCCACTGCCAGTGTTGGAGTTGTATATGTACTGAGCTCGATTCTATGCCATTGTGGGCGTCGCTTGTCGTCTTAGAAATATATAGTACAATCTTGAATGTCATTGTCAGATTGGAGATCATCGATGGTGTTGAGTATCACAGCAGTTGGTATCAGTTGGGATAAGATGAGATCTAACTTTATCATTGACAATGTTGGCAGTATTGTGACGTCAGTGGGTCAGCGGCTAGTTGACTACCAAATCAAGGTGACAAGTGGTCGAAATAACAAGGTGCTTATAATATGTGGATTATTGAATAAAATCTATCTAATAATGATCTTTATATTCCTTATCCAACCCCCCCTCCCCGCTGGACGATGAGAGATGGAAGCGAGCAGAGTATGAACACGGTATATTATATAGCTGTTAACTTACAAACTATTAGCCTATTTGTTATAAAGAGATATATTACACATTACGGCATAACAACTACCAGATATGTACAATATTTCAGACGAGCGATATTTGATTATCTTTTGGTATGGATTTGTATTTAAAAAAACAACAACAGTTATTGAGCTTGTACTTCGGCAACGTCTGCTCTATGTCCCAGCAAAGTTATCATGGAGATATTGGAATTTTCATTTAAATAGAGCTAGAATAAGGATGTAGATTTACCTAAACTAAACTTCTAGATCTAGATCTAAAATATAAATTTTTAAATAATGTAAATGTAATTTAGATAAGATTTATGTAAAAAAAAGCCTAGATAATATATCAATAGACTGAATGCAATATTAAATTTAAAAATAGAAGTTTTAGTTTTAGTATTATATAACATTGCATTATTGATCAAGACACTTGGAAAAACAAATCTACACTGTCAGTCTAGAAATTGAAATTACAGATCTTGATCTTGACTTTTCAACTGGGCCTAGAAATTCTAGATCTAGAATCTATAATGAATTTAATTAAAATCTAAATCTAAATCTCGTCTTTAAAAAATCTATATCAAGTGTAAAAATCAAGCTCTAGTGTAAAAAAAAAAACACACTAGATCTCGTGTCTTTTTAATCCGAGAATATGACGAGGTTTAATAATCAATTATGGACCGATTTCTTTTAACATTTCATTCGAAGAACTCATTTCATATGTCGGCAAAGGAAAAAAAATCCCCTACCTCACACCGCCTAGTTTGACTAAAAATGTTTTTTAAACATTAAGACGTGCAAGTTGTCGAGGGTTCGTAGATCGTTTCATTAAAAGTACCCGGTAGGCCCCTATTAACACCATATGATGTCAAGGAAATAGATTCACTACGTCACACTAGGGCCTAGTAAGACAAAAAAAATGTCTTTATGTATATGATCAAGTTTTCGAGGTTTCATTGACATTGGTACACCAAGTAATTATAGCATTTAATTTATTTAAAGAATTTACTCTATATTACGTCACAATGGGCTAATGGGCTAGTT
>JADKLZ010001913.1:8899126-8921000 GCA_021533235.1 Biomphalaria straminea
ATATATATATATATATATATATATATATATATAAGGATTAAAGCCACATTTTGTTGTGCGTTTTGTTTGTCAGTCTGCCTGTACGCCATGTTAATATCGAAAAAAAAAAAGACTAAAAGCTATTGAAAATCTCATTCAACTTTAATTTCCCTTTTAAAAACATCGCAATAGTTTTAACTTTCTATCCTATATTATTTATATAGATAGTAAGTGAAAAAGAGAATTCCAGATAAATCTAATACAGTTAATACAATTTTGGGACGTTTTCGTAGGTAAATTTAATGTACCATTGCCTTGTGGAGAAATTTTTAAAACATACTTTGGTGTAAGGAAGTTGTTTTCTTTAAAAAAAAGGAGCATAATATTATCTAAATCAGATTTTGTTAGCTAGAAAAGAAAATGTAATCTAGGGGAGAAGTGTGATTTTACATAAATAAAGTTAAAATGTTTTCCATAAAAAATCCGGAACAACAGATTTTAGTAAATGAGAAGAAATTTTTTTTTAATAGAAGAGGGATTTCAAACAATTATTTTGATTTAGTAGATTTTTTAAAATAAAAATCGGAACAATTTTGGCGACGATTTGTAAGAAAATTAAAGTAATTTAGGAAAATTCTTTACAAGTAATAAAAAAAACTTCTATTAGGCCTACGTTCCAATAAGAAAACAAAATGTAAAATAATCTAGAAAGTGATTTTCAATATTCGTTTCTAGTAAATTACTTTCTTGTTTTAAAATCTTGAACAACCTATTGTCGATATTCTTGAAACAAAAAGTCAATCGACATAAATTTGTTTAAAATACTGAACAATTTGATATCGTTAATGTAACTATAGTAACGTATTATCCTAGAATATAAGTGTAATGTAAGTCAATGAAGCTATTTCAAACAATCTTTTAACATAATTTTTTTTATAAAAAAAATATCCGTATTAACTTTGTAGTTACGTCAGTATAGAGATCTTCAATTAGCATTTACAAGCTATTTATATAAAAAAAAAAAACGGAATAAGATATGATTGATCATGTTATTTTGCAAAGTTAAGGCATGGACATTGAATGTAATATAAGTTAGAAAAGCAAACACACATTAGTTGACATTGATTTCTTTTTCACAAAACATCAGAAACAATGTATTATAGATGCTTAAAAGTATCGCAATATTTCGAAAGGAAAATTAAAGGTTAACTCTTTCTCTCCTTAATTATTTACCACATTCTGGTGAAATCAACGTTGGTATCGTCAGTTAGGAGAGAAAGAGTTAAATAAATTTTTCAATAGCTTTTAGTGTTGTTGATTTTTAAATGTGACGGACAGAACGACCAACAGACAAATGTACAAAAAAGCGGCTTTTATTTAGATGTGAGCACTAAACAAAAAAATAAATAAAACCTGTTTATTTAAAAATTTTGAGGAAACTAGTTTAGTACCATGTCATTCCGCGGCCGTTACGCAACTGTACTTTTTATTTTCTCTGCATTAAAGTTCATTTTCAAAAATGTGCATGATATTTACATACAAAGTGGATTCTTAGCCTTTATAAACAAACATAGAAGTTTTCTTTTAATTTTATCCGACAATAGACCAGAAAAAAAAGTTCCCGTTCATTTATACCCACTCACTTCATCTCCGGTCACTTCATCCCCGGTCATTTCAGTTAATTAAATATTTATTTCTTGTTCATTGTTTAATTGTCCTGTTAAGGCTTTGACTTTAAGCCCTCGTTTCATATAATGTATAAATAGGATTACGTAGTATGTTTTTTTTTAATATTTTTAGAATGCCATTAATGCTTTTATAGTGCTTCCCCTTCCACTTTACATTCCTGATAATAGACTGTAAATCTGGGTGTGTACTTAGCGCTTCCATTGAATGTGGGGGGTGGGGGTTGTAATATAATATTATCCTGCGCATGACGTAATGATCAAAGGCCGAGGTCTCCCACCTGGTACAACCCTTTTTCATTTCATATTTGCTAATGATAAAATTTGAGATTTGAGTGTGTTGTGACATAATATACAAATGGGTTCACATACCAATACGTAACTTATATTTTGTAGATATTCAACTAATTTTGTTCACAAACTATGATTTCTCTATAAAAATAGGATCGCCCCCCCCCACTCAGAAGGCTAGTGTGGGGAGGGCAGTAGAAGCAATCCCCCCCCCCCCCCCTTACCCCACCGAATCGGCCAAGATACCAGAAGGGGAGCAAAATAATATAAAAATTAAATTTCAATTCATTTAACTTTTTTCACAAACTATGATTTCCCAATAAAAGTAGGATCGCCCCTTCCCCACTCACTCAAACGGTTTAGGTCGAAAGGGCACTAGAGGTATTCGCCCCCCCCCCCAATCGTCCAACAGAGAAACGACATAATATAAAGAAAGGTTGCAACATCAATAACAAGTTTTAACCATATAGATATTTAATTTTTTCTGTTAGGAAGCCGTGATTTCTACAAATAAATTGGACCGCCCCCCCCCCCACTCGAAAGCTTATAGGGTTGGGGCGCGGTATTGACGCCATCGCCCCCTCCCGACCCCACCAAATCAGCCAACATACTAGAGGGGGGGGCGAAATAATCTAAAAATATGTTGAAATATAAATAATTAGTAAATATTATTAACAAAAGCAATAAATTCGTATAGATCTACAAATTGTGTGAATTCTATACTAAAAATCGTCCGCTCCCCTTCGGGGGGGGGGTCGGTCGAGTGAGGGGGGGCGATCGCCCCAACCCTCTACCCCCCGATCCGCCAGTGGCATAATATAAAGTTGTGATGAGTTGTGCCTAGTTTGTGTAACCGCTAACTTTTCATGATTTGGCACAACGGGACATAATCCAATCGCTTATATCAATCTTTTTTTTTTTTAAGCGAACCATTACTCATACTTCATCGTCGTGAATGGCGCTCGCTAAGCAGGAAAATAGTTATCTACCTTGAATGGCTATCTTAAAATTATAATGCGGCTAAATCAGGTCAATTTTGTTGGCTTAAAATGTTGTCAATTTTGTGATGACTTCTTGTTTGCAACCAATTATCATGAAAAGGCTCTGTTGAATTCATTTCAAATAAATGAGCCAAATTTGATTGTTAGATTATTTCATAAGTGCCATATCTGCTTAATATGTAGGCTCTCGACTAATGACTTTGCAATCATGATTTATTTTATTTGTTTTTCTTTAATATTTGGATCTGTTGACGATTCACAGGGGCGATATCCGGTCTTGGCGCTACAGACGCATTGTGGGACACTGCGCATGCCCAGAAAACATTCGGCCATGATAAATATGAAAAAAAAAGTGAACATTATATTGTATTATTTTAATTAATATTGCGTCGTTATTTTATTGGATTACATTTTGGATATATCATGGATATGTGCACAGAAATGGAATTGCCACATGGCGATACTATATGCAGCCCTCGCTGGCCTTATCCTCGGTTAGTGAAGCGAATAAACGCAATAAGTTGTTATTGTTCATTTGATGGTCAATTGTTGGGTGGTAACCCGACTAAGTTGAGACAATCTTGTCATGACACTGTGTTAAATGCCCATGCAAACCATATTTTACTTAGCTATTTTATGTGCTTAGACTTATTGAATTGCTCTCATTAAGCCCTATAGATATAGTATCTGCCCTTTGACATCATTTTGCTTTTGGAAAATGTAACCTAGATCTAGAAATTGGTTGTTAAAAGTTAACTCAAAAAAGTAAGAACTTTGGTCCACCTGTAACTGTTGTTTTGGTTAAAAAACATTGCTAATTCGGTAAAAATAAACACTTGATTTGCTATAATTTAGTTTGTTTTAGTTCTAGACTGACCATAGAGTATGTTATATGAAGACTAGATATATATTTATTATTCTAATACTGTAACTATAGTAGGTCTGTCAGTGTCTTTATTTAGGCATCATAATCATTCATATTAGTAATTATTAGATTGTAAATATTAGACTTAAGTTTAAGTCATATTCATCTATACATATCATGACATTAGTCAAAACAATATAAGTAAAACTAGGCCTAGGTCTAGATAATATTCTATTATATTATAAAAGTATAATCTAGATTCTAGATCTAATGATATCAATCCAATTCTATATTTATATTTTATATCTACTTAATAATTAATGTCTGTCTCAATTGACTTTTATATTATAAACATAAAACAATGAACCATAATAAACAAATTTAATACAAAGATAATCCTAATAAACTACCCTGAAAAGCACTAAGATAAAAGCAAATTTCTTACTCGTGTCTTCCCTATTATAATTAATTAATGGAATCTGAATTGTCTATGAAAACCAATGGCTTTTAAAGCAGAGTTTTTAAAGTCTTTGATTAACATGCACAATTAGATTGACACATTGTATGGACAGTATGGATATGCACAGGATGTAATTATCTTCTAACTTCTACTTTAATTCTGTATTTTATATAAGAAAAGTATTTTACATACTTTTAGTCTAGATAATAGATTCTAATATTAATTAAATAAGAAAAAAATCAATCAAAGCTTATTATATTATTATATATATATATTTATATAATCTAGATCTCTATAATGTCAACATTTCCCTCAGTTCCAACCAAATGTCCATCTTTACTCTCTAGTAAATAGATATTGACATTCTGTCTCTATAGTTTTAATATATATATATATCTAGACCAACATTAAAATGTTCCTTAGAATGTTTTCTTCCGTGCTGCCTTTAGGCGCTCAGTAAACACAACTCTGCTTGAGTCGGGTGTCAAACCTCAAGTCCCTGTCTTAGGCAATCAAGGCAAGCGTACCACACCATCACCGTGAAAAATGTTAGCATCTAATGTGACTGACCATCTGTGGCTTTATCATACATTGTATGAAGAATATTTTTGGGGTCTGGGTTCCACAACATTTGGGTCATAGTGTTGGGCTCACTGTTCTTGAAGTCAAACTTATTTATATTATAAGTGTGCCTTGACATGATAATAGATTTGTCAAGTTTATGCCTACCTAAATGTTTCCTTGCTATTGTAGGATAATTTCTAGTACTACCTTTTCATTGTGTGCATTCCCAGCACATCTTGTCAAGTAATACACAATGGTAAGCTGACCGACCCTTTTCAAGTAAAGACAGGAGTAAGACAGGGATGTATGCTTTCGCCCTTGATATTCTTACTGGTGATTGATTGGGTCATGAGGCAGACAGTCTTAAATAATAAAAGCGGCATACAGTGGACACTAACACAGCAATTAGAAGACCTGGATTTCGCCGATGACATCTGCCTTCTCTCCCTTACGCAACAAAATGCTCAGACCAAACTCACCAGACTCTCAGAAATAGCAAAAAGGACTGGACTTCTAATCAATAAAAAGAAAACAGAAGTTATGAGGATCAACAATAGACAAGAGAACCCAATCATGCTACAGGGAGAAAACATCCTTGATACAGACCACTTCACCTATCTCGGAAGCAGAGTTAGCAAAGACGGTGGAGCTGATGATGATATACTGATTCGAATAAATAAAGCTAGGTTTGCCTTCTCAACTCTTCAAACAATCTGGCGCTCCAAGGCAATATCTCTACATAACAAAATAAGAATCTATAATACTAACATTAAGTCTGTTCTCCTTTACGGTTCAGAAACTTGGAGAGTCACTAAAAGAAATATGGAAAAGCTCCAAACTTTTGTTAACAGATGCCTACGCCGGATATTAGGAATTAGGTGGCCAGAAAAGATTACCACTACCGATTTGTGGAACAAAAGTAGACAAAAGCCCATAGCACAAGACATTACCAAACGAAAATGGAGCTGGATAGGACACACCCTGTGGAAACCAGCTACCAATGTTGCAAGGCAGGCTTTTGACTGGAATCCACAAGGAAAGAGGAAAGTAGGCAGACCCAAGCAAACCTGGAAGAGGTCAGTCATCAGTGAAGCTGAGGGTACTGGAATGACATGGGAGCAGATGAAGAAAGCTGCTCAGAACCGAGTTCGGTGGAGAAGTGTGGTTGCGGCCCTATGCTCCCCTGGGAGTACACAGGATTAAGTAAGAAATTCCCAGCAGTTAGTTTTCTACAAAAGTAATATCACAATATTTAAAGGGGAAAAAAAAGGATTCAGCTGTCATCTTTAACTTTACAAATAGTAAGTACTTGAGCCTATGGAATCATAGGCTCTGAACAGGTCATCTATATCTGGGCTCAAGCATTAAAGAGCAAAAAAAAAACTTGAAATGTTAGTAAAAAGGTAATGAGTGGTTAGAATGTAATAGAGATAGAACTTGAAGACTTTGTAGGAGATGGGATACCTTTCATTTAGGACATAAGTCCACATTTGTTTGCCAACAATAGATTGATTAACCTTTAAAAGAAATTAACAGCAGTAGCAACACCTTGTAAACAGTCTGAACTGAAACACCAGTTCCAAGAGTTGAAGCATTTTATATATATCTTTTAAGTATTTTCTTAGAAACTTGAAATGCTCTGGTTCGATTGGCTGATAATGAACACAAGTGTGTTGTAGCTATAAATAACTATCTACACAACACTGATTCTTTTCAGACTTGAGTTCTAATATTTTTTTAATGTTAATACTTTTTTTTTCTTCTTCAGATAAATGCTCAAAGCAACTAGAGGACATAAAATGGTCAACTGACAATGGAGAGCTGTTTAGTTTTTATAGGAACTTGTTCATGTTTCCTGACAAAGGAACCAGACAGACTGTTTCGTCAATTGTTATCCCCAACTTAACTTGATTTATAGATTTGTTTTGGGTGAACCAGTGTCAGGTAACAATGAACTATGACACTCCACAATATGCACTCAGTCATGGGTTGGCTTCTGCCCCTCAGCTTCATGTACAACAGCAGCAGCACCATCTGCAACAGCATCAGTTGCAGCAGCACCAGTTCCAACAGCAGCAGCACATCTTCCAGCCACAGTACAACCACGCTATCCCCACCTCCAATGTCTACCAGTTTCAGTTTGCTGGCGGAGGCAGCCAGATGTTTCAGCAGAAGGAGGCGCACCACATGGGGCTTGCTGGGGGGATGCAGCAAAGGATCAATCAGCATGGCATGGTGTCCCAGCCTTTTATCAAGCAAGGTATGCCCCTAGGAGGAATGGAAGGCATTCATGTGGTGAATGGACTAGATGGCATGATCTATTCTCATCCTAAAAATAGCTTAAAAATCATCACCAATCCTGATAACAGAATGATGCAGCAGACTGATGGTACCATTGGAATGCAGCAGACTATTGTTGGGGTGGACATGATGGGAAACTCAAATTTTTTAGACCACAATGTTGAAGTACAGCAGCAGCCAAATGTCAATCAGGGTAGTATGTTTACATACAACAATAAGCATTTCACTGGTTGGCTACAGCCACAAAACATCAACACTGCCAGTTCTGAACAGTGTCAAGCTGTTGGTCAAAGCTCACTGCCTTCCTTTAATCACTTGTGGTCACAGTTTCAGCATCAGAAGCAGGTTGGTGTGGTTCAGCATCACCAGCACCTGAACCAATACCAACAGCCACAGCAATTCCACCAGCAGCCAGCACTGCAGACACAGCAGTTCACAGGGGCTAGCTTTCAAGCTGTGCCAGGCATTCAGATGGTGAAAATGCAGCAGCAGAAGCCCCAGCAGATTACAGTGCCTGTTTCCATGCAATCTGTTCAGCATCTTCCTTCACAGTTCCACTGCTTCTCCCCTCCACATGTTAATTTAATGTCCTCAAAATGCATGGATAAAGATTCTGAGTTGGGAAACATCAACTCAGATAAAGGGATGCACTCTGTTTATTCTACTCCCTCTATCAGCATTGCGCAGTCCATATCCTCTCCTCTTCTGGAGCACAAATGCACCACTGCAGTCACTTACACTATTTCTGGTCCTCCCAAGGTTACAGTAACGTTAGACTCTCTTACACAGTGTGAAACATTCCCTCCTAATGGGCTTTTGGAAAATTCATCAGAAATGTCTTTCAACTCTGACATTGCTTCTTCAAATTTAGTAAGTAAGGGAAAGTCATTAAAAAATTCAGATAACATAGCCTTGGAGAATAGCAATGGCCATAATAGGCAGTGGCAGCCAGTAGCACACCAAAGAACTCAGTTTGTAGCCAAACCATTGTATCATACATCTTCAACTGGGAGCTCACTAGAAAGGTCATCATCCGAAAGTTCCAATTTTTCTTCCCCTCCCTATGCATTCACCCCACCGAGTAGCACTGACTCCTTGTTCTCCCCTGTCTCTACACTCTTCTCTAAAGTAACAGATTTTCCCTCACCCAAAACCATGGCAATCACCACATCCCCGCCAGTGACTCATTATTTGACATCTCCCCTGACAACAGCAACACAGGTGATGAACGAGATGCGGCACACTTCCTCAGTGGCTGCCCCAGCGTTGCTTACCCTGTCCTTGGTGTCTACTTGCACGACAACTGTCACCACAACTGTGGCATCTAGCTATCACTCTGTTGCCTTAACAACAACCTCTGTAACATCCACAACACCTTGCTCTAAGGAGAGCACAGGCATGGCCTCTGCTCACTCCAATGTTGTATTAAACAGTAATACTAAAATTAAAACTGAACATATCAGACCCTGTAGTCCTGCACTGAGTACAAAAGAGAAAGTGAAAAAAGTTAAAGTCCCATATAGCTGGCAGAGGAAGTTGAAGAATGGCATAATTGAATATTTAAGGTGAGTTTGTAAATAATATATATATATTTTTTTATTTCAGTAAATATTGTCATGAATTTCTAGTCTTGTTCCCTGGGGGGGTTTCACTCTAAGGCCTGTCTAGCTCTGTTGGTATCTTTTCAAAGAGTGTGGCCAATCCATCTCCGCTTCCTCTCTAATATCATCACCTCTTAGATTTTTCTGTTCACTCATCTCCCAATGTTTGTTGTTTTCTACTTTGTTGTACCAGTGTATTTTTAAGATTTTTTATTTTTAACTGTGATGTTTTATTTATTCCATCGAATGATGACTACACATCCTCTGGAGCTGATTATATTGCCTTAGACATAAATAAGCTTTGTTTTAAACATTTAAGTACCTATGATCATAACCTACATAAAATCTTACTGATTTACATTAACACACACCAAACAATTATTACGTTAGATCTATGTAGATACTGTAGATACATTTATATTTTTTAATGAGCATTAAATTTTATTATTAAATTCTTTTTTAATGTCACATTTTTGGTCATGTAATACAAAAATAAATATTATTTAAAATCTTGCTGATTTCAACATTCTTTATTGTTGAATAAAAAAAAAATCTTAACCTTTTAACCAATCGCAATATATGTGATTTGATCTGTTGAGATCCATAATGAAATGCTTTTTTTTTTTCTTCTATTTTTTTGTCCACTAAGCCTAATTGTTTAAAAAGCATGATTTAGAACTGTCTAATGTACTACTAAATTTAGAACTAGATAAGATTTGCTTGGTGTTTTTTACTTTTTCTAATTGAACTTTTTGCATTCCTGCTATAACAAATCTAGATAGAAATATGTCATTATGGTGCATTGACCTATTAGTTAAAAAACTGAAAAACAATGTAATGAATCTGATATCTAGTAGCCAAAAGCTACTTAAATTGGTCTTAGACTTGAATGTTTACTGTCAATTCTTACAGTTTGTATAGTATCATGTAGATTTCATTAATGCAAGGATTCTTTAAACTGATTTATAATCGTTTGTTTGAAAAAAAATAAAGAACATTTATACACTGTTATCATCATAAATATTCTTCTCATTGCTTCTTTATAGAAGCCAAAATTGCCAAATCACTTTTATTTCATATAACCATAGAAAGCTATTAAAATTTATTCATCTAAATTCAAATATGAATCATAGTTAGCTAATAAAGACTAGTGGCTGTTCTTTTTTTAATATAACCATATCAAATGATATCTATCAAGTCTTTTCAAATTTTTTACATTGCAGTTACAATATCTAGAGAGGAATGTGGGAATATAATAATTAGAATTTATTTTTGAATTTCATTCTAAGATTAAATCCTGTGTGCTAGGTTTACTAAAAAAAATAATTTGGCCCTTTTAAAACAAAAAGCCACATAATTATACTTTCTGTAAAAACCTAAAATAACTTAGTCCACCATCATTTTTATTATGTATTTTAAAGTTGCTTTGTGTTGTTTTTTTTTTTTTCAGCCCTAGTGGTGTGTCTTTGCAGTCAGTGGAGCAAATACGTTCCTATTTGTTAAGTGACATAACATGTAAATGTGGACTTCAGTGTCCTCTTCATGTGGACAAATATTTTAGCTTCGACCCTGAAGTTGAAAGTCAGCCATGGAGCTTGACTTCCCCTAGCGGAGAAGATCTTCAAAGTCTTTGCCACCATAGCAGGGAGATAGTGGCCTTGGCAGCTTTCCACAACTCTCAAGCTGAAGTTGCTGAGCAGTCATTAGGTTAGTGGTACTCACTCTTGATGCTAACATTAATCAATATTGAAACAGCAAACTGAAAATAATCATGTACAGATTTCCTTTAAGACTTAGTTATCCATAAGATAGCACATGACATAGCCATTCTCCAGCAGACTAAAGTCAACTTGAGCCTATTAAGCACTTCTGCAGTGTTAAGTGCTTGAAATACAAACTTAAAATAAGGTAACAGCGAACTTAATGCTGGAACAGAGAACTCCGATGGAAAGCCAACAATTGATAAAGGGAGTCGACGTTAGTGTTGAACAAAAACACGTTTAATACTCAAGAAAAGAACCGTCGAATGTCATCTACTACTAGCCGTCTATATAATGCTTCTTATTTCTACTGTGATAAGAAAACCGTCTTGTTTATATCATCCCCGTGAGTGTTTGTACTTTTTAAAGTTATTGTCACTAAGTTAAAATGTTCCCCTATTCCCGAAACAAATAACTAATTCCTAATCGTGCCATAGCAACTCATTAATAAAGTTTCATTGTGCCATAGTCATGTGCGTGACATCTAATAGAAGCTTTTTTAGCACATCTGTCATTTCTTGGGGACTCAACTCAATTTGAGATTTTTAGAACCCATTGTGAGCATCAATTTCTTATTGAGCTGTAATAATGCTCTGTATCTAAGCTTTTTAGCAAATTACTTGAAGCTTGTTAGTCAGACTCTTTATTTTTATTATTTTTTTTTTTTTGTTCATGGTTCATTAACCTTTTTCTTCTTATGGAATTATTTACTTGTCCCATTTGTAATGCACTATAACCTGTGACTGCGTAGTCATGTGAAACACTGCACTCATCCTTAATCTTCAGGATTGAAGACATTACCTTAATAACGCCATAACCTCATAAAAACTAATCAGAAATTTTTTATTTTTTTTTTGGTATAGAATTAATGGGGATGGCATTTAATTTTTATATTAAATAACTGAACATTTATTGGACCAAAATTGATTTTAATTTTGGATTATAAAATTTTAAATGAATATTCACCCACAAGTCACATAGATATAGAGACCTAGAAAATATTCTAAGATCCAGATGAATAAAAAAAAAACATTGTATTTATGCATATTTACTTAAAACTTTATTAATAAAATCTTTAAAAACACATTAAAAGGAAGGAGCTCATTATCTAAGTTTCCCACATTGGAAAAAGCATTTTAAAAAGTTGAAAATTTAAGCACAAAGCTAAAAAACAATCGTACTTTTAAAAAAAAATGGTGAAAGGGGGAAAAGTTTGATATTTAGCAAAGTGAAAGATTAAGTTTTAAGCAACTAAAAATATATATGGGAGAAGAGGGAGAACAAATAATTTTAAAGCAACCTCAATCCAGGCTGTTGATGCTAGAGGATCATTCAGAAGAGAGTTTGTTTACTTTTTCTAACCATTGACCTGACTGTAAAGTGGTAAGGGAATCTTCTTTAGGAGCATTATGCTCAGGCATGCTTTAAAACACAAGCGATTTTAATGGAAATGAAAAACAAAACCAGGAATGGTTACAGCTAAATAAACAAAATTTTGCATGGGCACCAATCAGCGTTATATGTGTAAGCCATTTTTTAGTCCTGGTGTTCATATTTTCTTGCTATTCCATAGAGATATCACTCTGTCAAACAATTATAAAGTGAATAATAAAACAGTAGAGTGCTAGTTCTTTATGAGGACATTTGATTTCTAGATTCAGATAAATATCTAGTGATTTTTAACATTACAATATTCAATCTTTTTTTCTCAGATCTTTATTGATGTCTGAAGTAAATATTAAATGAATTATATTTATATTGCTCACAGGTATTGCACCTACCGGTATATCTATTGTTAGGCATCTCTGTATCTAGTGTAGGTATTAAGGACAAAATAGTACCAAAGGTTTGCATGGTAACTGTAGTCAATAAACATAATTATTAGATATATATGCTTAAATGTAAACACTCGTTTATTATTTATTCTAAATGCTAATATCAGGGTAAACATAGGGCATTTAAAAATCAATTGTCAACTCATACATTTTTTTAAATGCTGGACAAATAGGATTTAGATGATACAGTATCTGCTTGCTTAATTAACTCTTTTTAAATTACATAAAATCTTAAATTAACTCTTTCAGTACGGGTGCAGGGGGTTACTCTCAGGGAGTAAATTTGTTAGTGCTGCTGGTTGAGACCTAATTTCTTTTTAAAATAAAATCAAATGTTAAATTATATAATAAAATAAAAAAGTTATGTTAGTTTTAGTAACTCTAACCACCCTGCAGATATTTTTTTTTTGTTTAGCAAGACGCAATTGTTTCCATAAAAATAATTCGCACTGAAAGAGTTAATGATGATGGTCCATGGGAAATTGTTCTGGTCAGTTTCATGTATTCTGTGCCGCAGATATACATTTTCCTGGTATCAAGAGGACATACTTATCAATAATAATGGGGTGGGACAAGCTGGTATTATCATGTGACGAAGCTGAAGTGTCAGAGACATGTAATTTATTATCATGTGACGAAGCTGAAGTAACATTTGATGTGCCTGTACATCTGTAATAAACTTGATCGTTGGGAGATCATCATCTTGTTAAGCAGTACACCTTTAGCACCTTATGCAAAATGTATCATCAGAATAATAGTAAGAAACTTGGTAAAAATGCATTATGGGAGAAATGTCTACTATGTCATATATATGTAAGACAAATAGAAATGCATAGTCAGAGATGTGGAGATGTGCTAATATTTCTTGGCCCATGTTGACCCAGTTGTTGCGAATTAAATTAATTAAAAATTTCACAGATTCTAATCCAATTCTCAAGATTTTAAATTTCCTTTTTGTGTTCAAAGACCCAAAAGTTGTTCTATTATCTGAGATTGCACACAATGAACATTTCCATCACTTCCACTGACACATGCCTAGGGAACTACAAAGTAAATTAATGCTATATCTCCATGCCATTATAGTTTAATTTCACTTATAGTGATGTTAGACAGAGAAAAAAAACTGACCACGTTCCTGTCCTGCATGTCTGACCGAGGCGTGTTGTAGTAAGATGTTAAAACAAGTACACAGTGACTTGACATTTCAACATAAAATGATAGCAGTTCTTTACATAGTAACAAAGGTACAGTCTTAACATGGGTAAAAATAGACTTCTGTATCCCTAAATTGGTCAAGTCTACAGAAAAAACCTTAATCTTATTAATAAAGGATAAACATGGAATTAATTATTTCTAGCCAGTTTTTTTAGCAAAAGAAACCATAATGCTGCCCTGATGTGTTTTATGTTGTTCTGTGTACCGATACAATCAGGGCAGGTCTTAGGCCACTGCAACCTATGCGGCTGCAGTGGGCCCCGCACTTTCATAGGCCCTGCGCGAATTCTTTGTGTAAATTATTAAAATAAAATGTAATTAATTATTAAAATCTTCTGAAAAACTGATGCAAATCTTAAAAACAGACAAAATTGTTATTTCTGGGTGTCATTCAATCTGGAAAACAATTAATCCTAATAGCAATTATGAAGATAATTATTAAAGGAAGATTAACTTGTTAAAATTAATATCTAAATCAAAGATAACATTATGTCAGAAATAGTTTATAAGTAAAATAAAATTATATCTTGTCTTCAACAGATCCAATTTTATTAGGAAAGAAAAGGCAAGAGAGGAAATCAGTTCCTGCTGGAGATGAATTGATAGTCTCACCGTTGAAAAGATTGAAATCTAGTATTACTAAAGCTGTGAATAAACATGCATTGAACCTAGGAAACACTCAACAGATACCATTTTCTCAAGAATCACCAGTTCAAGAAAATTGCCTTTTGGGAAATGCAGAAGTACATGTTACCAATAGAGATGCTTCTTCGTTGGGCAATCCAACCATGATTGGTAGTAATAATGGTGTTGGCAGTCAACCAGCAAATTTTTTTACCAGAAGCTCTGCCAGTTCTGGAGAAAAAGAGCAATTCGTTTGCAAAACTGAAAACAAACAAACATTCCAGATGGACTACCAGCAAGCTGTTCAAACGAGCTCACGGCAGACAATGGTAGGTGAGGTTGGAAATGAGTTCTGTGATCAAAGAAGGGGCAGGGAGCCCAACCTGCAGTCTCCTTTGAGCAGACAAATGGCTGCTAAAGAAAAAGATATATCCCAGCTAGAGCACCAGTCTACTCTTGGGAAGGGCCCAAACATGTTTTACCAAAACCGAAAGTATCTTAATAGTGCACAGTCTGCCCCACAAGTCAATGAAGGATTTAAACAATCTATATGGCAGTGTACCAGCCCAAGCAGGACTTCATCTTTTCCCCACTTCCAAAGTAGCCCTAAACCAACATATCAGTCAACTGCTGGTTTTAATCATGCAAACTATGTCCATCCACATGCTGCCAACTTTGTTAAACACAGCACTCCCCAGCAACAGCTGCAACAGCTTGGTGGACAAGCTTGGCTTGATCCTAAAAAAATCAAGTCCAAGAGGCCCAAAAGTAAAAAGGAAAAGCAAAAACAAATAAATAGCATTGTGGACAGGAGCTCTCCTTGTGCAAAATTAATTGGTAAAGCAGCACAGCCTTCCACAGCTGTTTCTTTTTTGGACAATCCCACAGTATTTGTTGAACAGCAAACAGCCATTATAAACAATTCGATAGCATCATGTCAGTTAAATTGCAGTTCCCCAACTCCTCCTAGGCCCGACACTGCCAAGCAGATCACAACATTTATGTCCTCTCCAGATCCTGGCAAAACTGTGAAAAAGTCCCTCTTTAAGCCAGAAGAAATTGATTTAGAGATAAGATCAGAAAGTGATGATCAGAAGAGTGTGTATGAGATGGATAGTAGTAAGAGTTTCTCTGACACACATGAAAACAATGACTCAGCGTACCTAAGTCAGGTAGGAAGTAGCCAAGATAGGTCAGATTCTGAGACTTGTCTAGACAATAAGAGTGATGTTTATGATTTTAATATGTCCGAAGATAAGGATTGCAAGCACACACCAGTCGATGTGCTTGTCTCAGAACATGGTGAAACAGATGAGGATTCCTCACAGTTTATCACTGCTCAGACTAAAAGTCCATCTGGTGTCAGCAAACTTTCTGAGAAGAAGATCCTTAAACTGAAGTCTAAAGTAAAACCTTGCCAGATTAAAAGGGAAGCTGTTAAACAAGAGGTAGAACTGATCAAGAAAATGTCAGTATCCAGTTTAAATGGAGATGTGGCACAAGTACTGAGCAGCAACAACCTGAATATTACAGCCCTCCAGCAAGTTCTGGCCCAGTGCAACAGTGCAGAAACAGCTGAACAGCTGAAAGTCATTCAGCAAGCTATTTCACAAGGGACTGGGGTAGGTCTGGAGTTTCCTGCTAGTAGCCTGCTGTCAGCAGCTGCCAGGGCACAGCTTAACTTGCAGAACAATGGTGCTAGTTTGTCTACAGTTCAGATAAATAAGAATGAAGGAATGCCCACCACATGTATAAGTATGGTTAGCGGTGGTGGTGCAAAAAGTGTAGTGACTTCCAGTACAGCCTGTGGGTCTATCACAAATGCAACAATCTCACAACTTCAGCAGCATCCACATCAACCTTCTCCATGCATACAGCAACTCAGCAATAACCCAAACCTTTTAGGTAACATGATGCATCTACAGCAATTAACTTCAGGTAACTTCACCATGAACATGATTCTGCCAGTCTGTGGTCAGGGTCAGACCTTTACATCAGACTCAATCCATACTGCAACATTTGGCCCTGAACATGATCACAAGACACCAATAGCTGGATCTGGAAATATGAACCCATTGATGGCCCAAAGTATTCTCACTGCAGTTTCCCGCTCCCCAGAGCTAGGTTCTCAATTGAAACTGTCTGTTGCATCTGTCATCCCCTCCAGTCTTGGCCCACAGTGCACCCAGGACACCACCATGTTGTTGAACAATTTTGGTCCACGGATGATCATGAACAATGCCATGCCACCTGTCTCTGTATCAGTTGTGACGAATGTCACCAAGTCTTTGGCCCAGGTAGTCCCCACTATTGGCATCAACCAGACTGTCTTTAACACTCAGCAGGTGACACCACAGCTCATCAATGCTCAGCAGGGTGGGCCACAAATAATAAACACTTCTGCCACAGCCCCTGGAGCGCACATGATGAATACTTCTCAGGGTGGCCAGGTAGTCGGCTCAGCTCCTCAAGGAGCACAGCTGGTCAACAATACTTCACAGACTCAGATAATGAATGCACTCTCTGTCCAAAGCCTAAACAATCAGCTGCTTATCACCAACCCCATTCAACAGGTGTCTCCTACCAATTCTATTTCGCAGCTGTCACCAGCTATGGCTGCACAAATTCTTGCCCAGGGCCAGCAGCATCTTCAGCAGATGTCACCTTCTTTCTTACAGGGCCACATACAAAAACAGACTCAGAATGCTGTCATTGGGGGTCAGAACATGTTTGCTAGTGTGTCTCTGCCAACATTGACAGTCACCTCTGACCACAATGATGTGTTAGTCAACTCAATAGCCCAGTCTGGCATCATTAATAATTTTCAGAACAATGCAAGGTCAGATGACCAGCTGGACAAGGCAGAGATAAATATCTCTCAGGTAAAAGACACTGTATCCATGGCTAATCCATCTTTATATGCATCAACAAGCCAACCAGTGTTTGTTATACCTCAACCCAATGCCAATCCCATGATGCAAGTTTTGGGCACGTCCCAACAGTTGGGCTCTGCCACCAATCTAACAACAGACCTAAACAATCTTACTCAAATATTCAGCCAATCCATAGACCATAATCAACTACAAAACTTGATCAATGCTGGTTTTAATCCCATTCATTTCCAACAGATGATGGGCGCTGTTAATCTCACTGGGGTGCAGCAGCAACAACAGCAGCAGCAACTGCAGTTGCTTCAACTGCAACAGCTATTGTTGCAACAGATTCAGAACCAAGGTCAAAATATTCATGGCATTTCACTGCCCCTGAACCAGAACTCAAGTTCAAACCAAGCTACATTAGGGACCCAAACTCTTATGAACACTGTTGTGCCCCAGAGAAGTCTGCACCTGAACTCTGTGATGGACATCAACGCACTGCACTCCAGCCTGTCCCCAGTGGCTCAGAGCTACCAGAACCAGCTATCTCCAGCTACTGCCCAGCTTCAGCACATCTCTCCTGCAGCTATAACTGTCCACCAGGTCACGTCAGTCAACACAGGTGGGGCTGTTGGTGTCATACACAACACTGGAGTCCCTGGTTTGATGCAGGCTTCAGCTAAAAGTCTACCTTCTGTAGTAGCCACAGTCCAGTCCCAGCAGATAGCCTCAGACCAGGTAATACCTATTAACAAAACCCCAACACTAGCTCCCTCAGGTATTCTAACTCAGGAGTCCAGTTCAACACCACTTTCTGTCCAGACTACAATCACTAGCAATTCAAAAACTTTAACAGTTCCTGGAACAAAATTAGCTCAATCCAGTAAAACCTCAAAATCTAAATCAACGAAATCTAAAAAAACGGATAGTAAAAAGTTTGATCCTGAGTCTGAAAGAAATGAAGAAGATATAGCGGCTACAGTGCAGCAAATTTTAGCAGAAGCTGTGCAGCAACAGAAAGAATTGATTCTGGCAGCTAAAAATCAACCCCCACCACCTCCTAAAAGCAAAAGTAAGAAATCTCAAGTGCGAGCAAAATCAAGTTTAGTCAAAGAGCATGACCTGGGAAAGCTGGTGAGCATATCAGATGAAACTTCTTTTATCAAATCAGAAGGTATTTGTCTCCAAGAGAAGATGTTTGATTCTTCTGTAAAGTGTTCAGAGAGTGTAGACTTGACTAATAGCTACACTCCACCTATGACCTTATCTAGTCACTGTGAAGTGAATCCACCACCAGGGACATTTCCTAACCATATCAAGATATTAGCAGCACCCCCTCATCTCATACAGTCGTCTGCACCTATGTCACATGTTCAATCACCCCATCACAGCACTACTCTCCTGACTTGTCTAAACACTGCCTCCAGTTTTGTAGAGCAGACACTGAATGAGACTACAAACCTTGTCCCCAGTGGTGTGGTCAACTCTGCTGTCAAGAAATCTGGCCTGTCTCTCAAAGACCACCTGTCTTCTATCATTTCTAGGGATAAAGATGGAAATCAAAAGAAATCTGGTGGGGGATCTGGTCAAAAGCAAGGGAAGAGTAAGATCCTGATTGAGCCTCGCCTGGTAACTTTACAGGCTGGGCCTGTTTTAAATGGCGATGCAGCATCTTCTCAGAAGACATTTAGGAAATCAATCAAGTGATGTTCTTTTAGACTCCAAAATTGTATATACAATTAGGCTCCTCTATTAATCAGACTAATTTTACGAATAACTTTTACTCTCAGATTCTCTAACAGTTAGCTAAGTCTCAAATGAACATTGAGTAAGGCAGAATTGATATATGCTTATAACATTTTTTTTTAGGTACATGTTTAAGAAAGCTTGCACTACTAATCTCGGTTTTTCTATTCAACTTTTTAGTTTCCACATAGAAGTAGTGAGCACTACTTGAGACCTGAGAGCTACCAGCAACTGGGCCAAATTCTGACTTGAAGATGTGCAAACCTGAATGCAAACCATAGTCCTATATATAAATGTATTTTTACTTACTGCATGTAGTGCTTATATGTTTGAAGACTCAGTTAGGTCTAGGACCTATAGAAGTGAGTAATAGGTACTATGATTATTTATATTAAGGCTACTTGAAACAACTTTTACAAAAGTTTTAAATAAAGATCATCTCCAAAGAGCAAATCATGTTTCAGCATTCAAGATTGGTGTAATCTAGGTTTTATTATGTTCAATAAATTGGTCTCATTAATATGGTTTTGCCTATATTCATTAAATTTTGTTTTTAATTAAATGTTACCAATACACTTTTTTTAAAGACAAATGTCATCTCTTAATCTGATTGTTTCATCTGGAGACAGTCATTGCTTTAAATTACGATGTAGCTTATTTGAATATTAAAAATAAAGGGTTATGTCAACTTCATGTTCATGTTACACATATTTGAAACATTAACAGCACATTGTATGTGTATTTGTTTTTGGATAAGTCTGCATAATAACAGACAAGGCAAATATTATTTTGTGCTTCATTGTTTTTGATAAGAGAGAATGTATAGATGTGGCGTATGTGTTTGGGATAACTGATCACTTTGACTATCATCACTCACTTTAAAATGTTTGTTGATTAAATCTGGGTGTTGTATGTTTGCCAGGGTAGTGTGAGTGACGCATAGCATTTCAAGTCATGTATATAAACCATTGCTTAATTTATTACACTCTCATGTCTGCGCATAAATGAACTGTTCTCAGAAAGCTCCTACCTACATGCCATAATGCTTTTGTCCCTATTATACAGTTTTCAATGACTCAGAATTTTAGAAATAGACTGTTACCCCATTGCAGGAATTTGGCGGTGGGCAATATCCATGTTAATGCAAAGTTTGACTTGATTAGAGTTAAGATGGTTAAGAAAGCTGGGCTGTTTCACGGACCATGAAACTTGCAACATTGACACTTCTTGTATTCAAGTTGAAATAATATTGTCCTCCTGCTTCTTCTTTTTGTTATGAATGTTGTATAAAAACTTATATGATGATAATAATTATCCTCATCACACACTTTCAATAATAACAACTATTGATTTCACTGTATGTACGCAGTATATAGTATTTGTTTTTGTATAGATAATAGTATTTCTTATCATTGCTAAATGGCATTTTTAAAACTTTGAACAATTGTGATTATATTATAATAATTTTTGTTTAAATATTATAATTAAAAGTTATATTACTTTTTTTTTTCCTTTGTACTATGAAATTGTGATCACCATTGCTGTTTTTTTTTTCTCTCAGTTTCTTTCTTCCAAAACCTGTTGGATCGTTACGACTAATGTTTAATTGGCCCTCTGACAACAATTCCATTCTCATTATTAAAAACTGTTATTATGTTACATGGTTTTTTTTTACTATTTCCAATGTTTTTACTATAAATCTGCATTACACTACAACACTGGAGGTCAAAAAACTTGTGATTTTGTTGTTAAAAAAATTATTTGGTTGTGTTCTGTGCAATTATGACTTAACTACAAAAAATGGTGGATTTTTTTTTTTTAACTTAAAAGGATTATGTGAATAAAAATCAAAGATATTGAGTTTTATTTTCACAAAACTTTTAGCCAATCTAGATAAAGTGCTTTGTAATTATGTCATGTTTTACTTACATACCTTTTTGGCTTAAGAATCCTCACAATGGATTTTATCTAAATGTATTAGTTGGCTCTAGCCAAAATGTACTTTTTAATCATTAACTTTCTATGAATGATCCAACTCAGACATTAAGTGCTTGGTGTTGATCAAATCACTTCACAAAATTTCATTCACTCTAAGTGTACCGGTAGTGGGATTTGTTCAGACTAATTGTCCAGAAATTAAATTTTGTTGATTAAACATCTTCAATTAATGAGTACACTTTAGTTAAACTTCTGAGAAGGTTATTATGTTAAAAAAAGGATTGTTAACTCTAGTATTAGTATACATTGTTAATTGTATTATTTGTAATTATTGTATCCCAGAAATGAAACTATTGAGTGCTTAATCTTTCCATTATCCTTTTTTTTTTAATTTGAGAAATTTTAGTTTTGGATTTCTTTTCTAGTTATTGTTTTTTTTTTCATTTGGTCTTGTTTCATCATTAAAAAGATTCCTTGGGAAAATGTTAGGCTTTAGTAATTTGTATAACTTTGTACATTTATTTATTTATATCTTCAGCGTCCTTATGGAGAATACTCAAATAATATGTTTAAGGCATTTTGTTTTTCATCCAAAGTTGTCTTCAAACTTGAGCATTTTGCAAAGCCTGAGCTGGAATAGTAGTTTGTGATTATATCTTACATTTCAGTCAGTTGTTTTAATGTCGTGATGTTTCTTTTATTTTGCAGTCACCTCTGTGGTAAGGTATTAAACCAGTTGTAGCTGGTTGTAACTGGTTATGTCTCTGTCATCACACTGTGTCCTGAAGTGAAATCCCCCGTGTAACTGATTCAGTAGGACACAATCATCAATGGACATTTTCCATACGTCAAATTCAAATGTGCCATTCTCCCTCCGTGTGATTATTTAATATTTAAAATGATGTATAATGATGTATATTGAATGCTTTTTTTTTTCTCTTTTTTATTTGACTTGGGATTTAGATTAATAATTTTTTCTTTTTCAAATTCTTTGTATCACTTGTCAAATGATTTTCTTGGAGCTACATCTTCATTACATGTATGTATGGGGAGTCTTGTATATGTATATGCTGAGATGATCTTATGCAGAATATATCAATATTATTTCATTAAATTATAGTTTAAATGTTAAT
>JADKLZ010001913.1:8921100-8932141 GCA_021533235.1 Biomphalaria straminea
ACTTCCTATTTCTTTCTTTCTTTTTTTTTCCCTCTGATAATAACAATTGTACATATACTTTTAAATAATTGTCTCGATAATGAGAGACATGTTTGTTTTTTTGTTCGTTTTTTTAATTAAATTATTTCAACAACTCATGTCTACTATAACACTAGGAGTTGAGAGAGTTCTGTGATCAGTTTTACTACTGTCAACTAGAGGCTTTGTGGCCTTGACCCAGCCATGACTTCCTTTAATATAAGAGTGAGTGAGTCTTGACAACTTGTGAACTTTTATTTTTTGTTTGTCCAATTAGAAACCACTGTGAGAAAAGAGAAGTCATTATGTTCAACATTGAATTAGGTCACATGTACATTGTGTCAATGTTCTGGACAAACAGCCATTAAAGTCAATTGTTTTGCTGCTACATTGATTGCTTGTTGGCTCATCATTTGTTCTTTCTGTTCTTGTAAATACAAAGCTGCGAATGTAAAATCACTTCGACCAGATATTATGGTAAATGTCTTGCCAAAATAAGAAAAAAAACTGGTACACATATATATGTTCCTTTAACAAGTTAATTTTTTCTAATTTCTTAATTTCAATTAGTCCCTAGGTGTTACCGTTAAACTACAAATATTTGTGAACTAATCTTTGTAATGCTCATTCTTTTAAAAGCTGGTAAACTTAATATACATTAGTTACCTAGATAGATATTCATAAGATAAAGATAAGCAAGTACATAATATATTTCAACTTTGAAAGGGGGAAGGCCAATTTTATAAATTAATTTTAACAAAAAAAAAAGTTTAATAACCCATAGCTTGATACCAGTGAACTTGACCTGTTTTTATTAGTTGATTAGATTGAACAAAAGTGATAAGTATTAATTTTAGTTGCTAACATTCATTATCTCCATAGTTAAAATAATATATTTAATATTAAACAATTTGGCTAAGGTGTTTTACAATACAAATTAATTATTGTAAAACACACTTGATAATTTACTCTGATTATTTCATCCCAGAAGCCCCTATCCTTCATTCCATACAACATACTATGAGAGATTATTGCATTGCTAAATAGTTACTACTGAAAACATTTCAACTGGTTTAAAGTCATTTTTAGTTTAATAAAATAAAAATTAATTTAAATCCAATATATGGAAGAAATCAAACCTTATTGAAAAGTACACATCCTCACACTTTTTTTCAAAAATAAATATTGACATTTCATTGCACAACCAACGCAGTGTTAACATCAGCTGCAACATCTGGTTTAGCATGTTGATTAAAACTTATAACAATTCGAACTAAGACAAATGTACAATAGGTTGAGAATATGTGTTCATACATATACTCAAAACATTTTTATGTTCCTTGTTTCACTTCTAAAAATCATCCAGTTTTTTAATCTCCTCTGCTAAATCAATTTTTGTATCTGGGTTAATAAATTCAGGTGAGTCGCCACCAAATATCATTTGAAGGATGGCCCTTGCAGGATTCTGGGCCACTTTTGATTGTTCTGATATTGCGTTCAAATCTTTTTCTTTATCTTCTTTTTCCTCCACGTCAGAACTTTGATCAGAGCTGTAACAAAAAACTCTGTTATTTCTTACAAACATCTGAAATTCAATAATAGCTACTAAAGTGGTTAGGACGGCACTAAATAGTACTTGTTGATATCCTGCCAGAGCTGGATATTAAAATATGATATCTACATGTCTTGTAAATAGGTTGTGTTACTGAACATTTTGCATAACTTCTAAATGACATACCTATATTAATATCATTTTTTTACCTTATTAAACTTCATTACTAATTAATGAATTAAACACCAGTTATTAACAAATAGGCCTATGACCCTCAAACTAATCTGCGATGATGTGTCTCTATGAGGCCAGCAACTGTAAAGTGGATGTGGAATATGTATGTATGTAAAAGACATAAATGTATATATTAAACTAATGTAAAGTTGTCAAAGGTAAAATGCAATAAGGGTATAGCCGTAGTAAAGCGGGTCTTTCTGTGGCATTTTACGTCTCGAGAGACGATCTTTTCCCTTGCAAGCTCTTGTGTGACTAAAGAGGCCGATCCATGATACACAGGTGAGATCGCAAGTTGGGCATATGTAGTCACCAGGCGCCGTTGCATTTTCACCCTTCTTTCTGCTTCTGTTGTGTATGGGATCTGCGATCAAAGACCCCTCCTTTATGCTCTCTCTCCATGTGGATCTATCCAGTGCCACCTCTTCCCAGTTGCTGGTGTCGATCTTAAAGAGCTTTATGTCCCGTTTGCATACATCTGTATAAGGTAAGAGTGGGTGACCAGCGGCTCTTCTGCCTTCTATTAGATCGCCATACAGAATATCTGTGGGAGTCGACCTATACTGGCATTCTGCGAACGTGGCCAAGCCAGCCAAGGCATCTGCTGCTGATAACAGAGCGGATGTCCTGTCAACCTGCTCTTCGTAGCACTTAGGTTTGGTCCCAAGATGTGAGGCAGGCATGGCCCGTCAGCGTGCGGACACGCCCTGCTGCCCACAAACCAAACCCCCTAGCTATAGCGGGTAGATGCATGTGTATTTGTTCATGTATTTCAAACCATCAACTGGTCATCAGGCTTGTATTTAAAAGGCCAAGGACAGCTTACGGTCCAGGCATATAGGAGTTGATACTGACAGTAATATAGATCTAAAAGCAATAGAAAAACCAACTCCAGAGAAAAAAAATCACTCATCCACACAATTACTACTCAAAAAAGTAAATAGCCAGTGTCCAACTAATTTTAACAACCTGGTCAAATAGACATGCACATGTAGGCCTACTGATGACCACCAGGGATCAATTTCTTTTATATGAGATTTTAAACTTTACTGTGAGGTTTTCCATTATATGATACATCAATAGAATTAAAAAATGGAGTAGCCTTATATTTTCTTAAAGTTTTAATTCTAGGCAAATACACACACTAACACATTTTTTTTTATGTTATTGTGCAAGAACGTATGTAAAAAAACATCTTCCTTATTACTGATTTTATTGTGGATAAAGAATCTACAAGATAAAAGAATTATATCCAACCATAGGCCTATACTGTAACGTTCATTAACTAGATCTAGACCAAACCCCTCACCTAAAAAAAAAATGAAAATTTATCAGTCTAATTTTTTTAATACAGTCTATTTTTTTTTTTTTTAATTTCCTGTAATTAACATTTAGTTCAACTATTTTATTTTTAGTTTATACTTAGTTCTAATTTAATTTTTAAAAAGTTCAGTTCACATCACAATGAAATATAGTTATATACAATAATACATGTAGTCAGTGTAATAAAAGGCCATGCTAGTAGGCATGTGTCATGTAACCACAACCCTCAAATAGAGATGTATCTCCAAGTAAGCAAACTTAGTCCCCCTCACCCTAAAATGTGACCTCTAGACAGTGTCAACATGTCGTCTTAATGAGGTCACCTATCTATAAATATGATGGACTAAACAAATAGGAAGGAGGAAGATAGACCCACACCACGAGGCAGGTAAATAATACAAAGTACTTTTTATTATAATTATGCAGTGTACTTTTGATTATTTGGCCAGCTATTCTGCAGTTGATTCCAGCCAGAGCCAAATATGTCTGGATAGTGAAAAATGGCAGGATATTCAAAGTGAAACTTAAGTGCAACCCTTAGAGTGGCTCCTATTTCCATATTCACTGGTTCCTCACAGACAGAAATTTACCTTGTCATATCATCACTGTCATCAAAGCTGTCATCATCACTATCATCACTACTGCTGTCATCATCATCCTCATCATCATCATCTCCAGCCAATGCAGCCCTTTCATCTAAGTATTATAAAAGTGAGATAATATCAACTGATTTGATTCATTAAAAAAACAAGATTACAAAGAGAGTTTGTGTGATACACAAACTCAGAGGCAGCCCCCGTTGGAGTCGGATCCCTGTTAGATCCGCCTATTCGCAAGATGGTTCGGATGTTCCTTCTAAGTTGAAAATAATTAACTTCTCGCTGGACGACGGATGATGGCGAGAAGGGTATAAACCTGCCTTATCTTGATGTTTGCGCACTAGACTTTAGTTCGGATTTATCGTTGGTCCCTGGCTCAATTCCTGTATGCTCCCATCCTTAAACTATCGCAATATTTCTGAAAGAACAGTAAAGGTTAAATCATATTTTCAAAAGCTTTTAGTGTTTTTTTATCTAACCGTGACGGACAGACCAACCAACAGACAAAACGCACAAAAAATATGCTTCTTTCATTCTAATGAGGGCACTAAACAATTTTGTTTTTAAAAATCTGATTTTTAAAAAAAATTAAAAAATTAGTTTAGAATCATGTCATTGCCGGGCTTTACACTAGTACACGAAAGTCGCTGCTAAAAGTTCATTTTAAAAAATGTGCGTGATATCTGTGTGTGATGAGCATTTCTTATAGTAACATTTCCTCCCATACATTTTCGTAATTGTTTTAGAATTGGTGTTTTGTTATTAAAAATTCGCTTGCATAATTAATTTTATAAATTTAACGGTTTGCTTTTAGAAAACTAAAAGTTGCCATTGCACCTAAACTTTTCAAGCCGCATTTAATGGTGAAAAAATATTTTTCGTATCTCTTCTAATTTTGGCGCCCTGAGTGTGACAGACGGACATTTTGCACAAACCTAATAGCGGCTTATTCCCCTTACGGAGGCCGCTAAAAATGATGCATTAACTGTTATGTCAATCATGGTAAATCAAAGTAATAGTACTGGACATCTTTCTGTAGCTTTTAAAAAAATTAATTTAGGGAATGATTCATTAAAAAATTATACATAAACTGTCATGTCAATCATGGTAAATCAAAGTAATAGTATTGGACATCTTTTTGTAGCTTTTACAAATTTAATTTAGGGAATAAAAGCTAACATTATTTTATTCTGAAGACAAGGGAAATAGAGAATCTGGTAGTAGAACCACAATTGTCATTTAGTTTGCATTTTGGTCTGTTGTTGCAATGATTCCAAAATCAAACCTTGCCCACTTCCATTCAATGCCATCCTGCTGGAGCTTTGTGTGGGGACATAATAATCTTCATTTCTGAAGGAACCAAAGCATTCAGCTAGATGTAAGTCTACTTGCTTTTCTTTCTTTTGAAGTATGTAGTTTAGAAAATGATAAAAAATGTTAGCAAATTTAATTATTACAAAAGCAGCTTAACTTTAAAAAAAAAATGAATTTATTAATAATAAAAAGCAACAAAAGATTTAGGGAAATTGACAGGATGTGATGCCATGTTTTAATAACTTACCAAGCTTTAATTTTCTTTGCAGCAAAGGTTGAAATTTCAATGCTTCAGGATTCTTAGGTTCAAACAGCAAAACTACATAAAGATATAACACATAGACTAAAATGTCATTGAGGAATTAGAGTTGTTCTTTTTTATTTAATAAATAAAATCTATCAAAATGAAATAGAAACTTAAATGTACTCTTTTGACAAAATAAATAAATGACATACTCATCTGACATAACTTCTCAGCATTTTTATAGTCCTTTTTCATAAGGCAGTCTATAAACTGTAAGGATTATATTAAAAATAAGTTTGCTTATTATGGTCAAGAGAAAAGTAAAGTAGTTTGATAAAGATCAGATGATATCCGGACATTTTTTTTCTTTACATTTGTGTGTTTTTGTTGTTCATACTAATATTCACATGATATTTGTCAAGATAAATAACTGTGAAAGCATTTTTATGAGGTTCTACTCTGTTATTTGATTAATAATGTAATAAGCTAATTCACTTATTTTTTTATCCAAAGCATTTTAATTATGGTTTAAAAGTTCTATTTGAACAAACAGAGATATATATTCTAATAATAATAATATTCTTATCTAGTATTGTATCATAATAACCTCCATTAGAAGTTCATTTGGAGCTCTTCTTTCTACAGGAGCAGATTCTTCCCCATCACTTTTATTGTCTTCATCTGAATCTTCTTTATCATCAGCAATTTTAAGATTACCAACTTTTTTTACATTTATGCTACTGATGAAATCAAATTTGTATTCTTCATCCTTGAAAGCTTTTTCTTGAAGCAGATTTTCAACTGGCAGACGTAACTTTGTGGCATGCTGGGACTTTTGACCTTGACTGCACACCAATTAAAAGAGACATAAAATGCAAATTACTAACACTTTTTTTTTAATTCAATGCATAACACAGCTAAACAAATTGGATGTTATATCTTTGTTAGCATGCAAATACATTTTATGATAGTATAAAAATGAAAATACTGGAACCATTTCTAAAACTGTTTCTTTTTTTGCCAGGGGAATACATGCAAATATATGCATGGCAGTTCTAAATTGAATTTCTCTATTTGTAACTAAGTGAGACTCAACTCAGTATACTTAAGAACATATGTAAAATGTGTTAAAGACATTGTAATATCTCAAAATTAAAAAATCCATCTATGGTAAGTTCCAGATAAAGTTATATATATATTCTAATAGGTAGAAACCAAATTTTTTATTTTATTTGTTTACAAATAAAAAAAAATTTAATGAGCCTTGATAATACAACTCACCTGGTCTGATCATCCTCCCAATGTTGTAATTTATCTAAGATAAATGCAAAAAATACATTTTAAAAAATACTTTTACAATTATGCAAAGAAAATAAGCTGTTGTTGAAGCAGTTTTAAAAATCTTAACTGGTTACTTATTCAATTAATTAATACTATAAAATGAAATAAAATTTTAAATGAAAAAAAACTAAAAAAAAATATATTTTTTTGTAAAGATTTACAGGTAAATAAAAAGAGAAGCAAATTACCAGCATGTTCCATCTTATCCAAAGTATTTTTTATCAGCAAGTCATATTTAGAAACTTTGAAATCTTTGTCATTGTAAGGAAAAATACTGTATAAAATTGCAATTGCATTAGTTTAATTAATTTTAAGGAAGCTAAATACTTTCTTATAATACAATTATTTTTATCTAGATTTTAACAAGAAAAACATTAATAATAAATTTCATAAAAAGACACTATGTCCATTATAAATAAAATATTTTAAAAATTAATTTTTAAAATGTTTTTCTGCCAGGGATCAAACTCGTAATTTGTTACTGTTAGCTCAAAGTACCAAAAATGTTGCAAGAGCTGCATTAATTTTCCACCGGTAATTGTTTAATTCTTATTGGTACTTTCTTAATATAGACAGGACTCTTAAGATCTAGCTCTAGTTCAAAAATCTAATATATGAAATTTATATAAGATGTAAAAAGGTAAGCAAAGCTTAGATAATCTATCAATGAACTGAAATCAACTTGAATTTAATAAACAACTCTGTTAGTATTACTATGGCTAATTACACCCTGTTTCTTATTTTTAATTTATTTCTTTTTTTACTTTCAAAAATTATAATGGTCAAACTACAGTTTTCCACATGGCCAACAAACTAGTAAGTCTTTTCTCAGTTATATACATACATCAACTGTTAAATTTCTAGGAAAAAATAGCTGTTTTTTGAAAACCGTGTCCAGGTTCCATGAAATTATGACTTGAATAGAGGTATTGCAAAAAAAAAAAAAGATAAAAGTTAGGTCTTATTTTTTTTTATTTACAAAAATTATGAAATTGTATGAAGCACCTTTTCAGATAATATTTTTTAACATTTAGAGAGCAATCATTTTACTGAAAGAAATTTTGCACAATCAAAGGTTGAGAAAGATTTTCTAGGTTAATTTTTTGTTGTTGTTTAATGTGAAAATAATGAAGACAATAACTTATTAACACATCTTAACTTAATCTTAAGTAATAAAATACTGCAGTCCTGTGCTTGTGATAAAATTCTTTCAAAATTCATGGAGAAGATGTTAAATGTAATTGCTTTGCTGGCAAGTGGTTTTCATGTCTCTAGCTCATTGACCTCAAGTGTCAGGTACCAATTAGATCTGGGTGGATTCTAGGACATCCTAAAAGCTCAATTAATAATCCTTGATAACAGGATTTTAAATAGATGCATCATTTAAAATGGAACTATTAATTACTATAAGACATTATTAATTAATCATTTAAAAAACAAGCAAAGTGTGCTATATTATTATTTGGCAGTTTTCTTTCTGCTGTGTTTGTCATTAGAGTTCAAATTATAAATGTTGAACCCCTACATTAATAAGCTAGACAACTTCTGGGTCACAAAGGAGAATGACAGAAACTTATATCCATCTTATTTGTCAATGTTGTAGATTAACTAGAAGAGAGCACCTGGCTGCATGCAGCGTCGGAATGAGACAGCTGGAGGTCACTCACGAAGGCCGCCGGATACACATTTGAGACCAAAAGAAACTCTGCAGCCGAGGACAAACGCAGACGATGAAAAGAAAATCTAAACCGACTATCTGCGGACAATGGTTTCGCTTCCCCTGGATGTGGCAAAATATGTAGGTCACAGCTGGGGCTGCACAGCCACGGGAAACACTGTAATCCTCAATAATCTTCGGATTCAAAGACAAGCCTTATTATTAGATTAACTAGTCAAGATCTAGATTTATTCAATTGATTTATGGGCAAATCAAGACACCACACAAACCCAAGGATATTATTTTAGTGATTTATTCTACTTCTTTTTTTTTTTTATTAGTAGAACCTAAGCTGTATGTAATTGTCACGTATGCAAATCAAAGTTTATCTATGTATTTCATAATTTAGTAAGGCCACTTATCCAAACATAGAATCTGGGTTTTTAACAGAAACTCCTACTTTGGTTTAACCCAGGGAAATCACCTCGGAAAGTCCAGCGGCCATTTTGGATTATTCTAGAATTTCGACGTCACGACCCTGGTGTAATCTGATTGGTTGGTTTTCGCAAGCTATGCGGGCTAAGCGTGGGTTTTAATCAGTTGTGCATTAATTCTGCTAGGAGACAGACTTATATTTTGTAGATCTAATATTTTTGAATAGAAAATATGTCTTTGTTCAACTACATGTTTTATTGATATATATTTGTACATAGCTGTACTTATGTTGGATTCAAATAAAGGTTCCTGTATTTTATTATCGAAATATTACTCAGGTGAATTCTAGATCGTCTTCGCCATAATTGTTCAAATCATTACAATCCTCCGGCTTATTGTGACATCTAAGTAATACAATCCCCGGCAGCACAATATCATCACCACATCAATATTGTGACAGTAATGATCTTGAAATTATTAATTTCACACACACACACCACACCCTTCCCCCCCCCCCCCCAAAAAAAAAATTTGAAAGTAGAATACAAATTTAATTGCTGAGGTCTTACCTATCATCCTTTCGCCTGACTGCTTGTAAAGAAATCTGTTTCGTTGGTGTACTTACACCCCTACCAGAAGCAGATTCTGGTCTTGGGGGAACTGAACCCACACTTGACCTGGACCTGTTTGATCAAGTCAAGTCAAAGAAAGTGCAAACAAAAACAAGCAAAATAAGAAAAACAAAATTTAAAAAAAAAAATGCTTAAAGAGTGTGAAGGGATAGCACTGTTCAATAACTGTCACATCTCTAAATATTTCAAGTTTTTCAAGCCTATTTCTATATAATACAAGATTACAAAGAGAGTTTGTGTGATACACAAACTCAGAGGCGGCCCCCGTCGGAGTCGGATCCCTGTCAGATCCGCTTTGATCTCTCAACGGACGGACAGACAGACAGACAGACAGACGGACAGACAGGCCACACAAAACTAATATACATCTTCCGTGCTTTGATCTCTCAACGTTAGCCTTGTAAAGCCGATGTTCAAGGCAACTGCCACACTTGTTTTATGAGTTGATTACTTTACGAGTAAATACTGGTATGTTACTCGTATGTTGGAACAAAAAAAATGTGAATACATGTGCAGTATATTAGATTATTAATTGTCTTAAAGTAGGTTTCATTTATATTGCATACTAATTAGGTTTTTTCTCTTTAAATACTGTTTGCATAAAATATTTTTAAAAATTAGATTTTGAGCTTTTAGAAAAAAAAAAGTAGCCGTTGCATCAGAACTTTGAATGCTCTATATTATCGTGATGTCAGATTTTCATTTTCTCTTCTACTTTCTGAGCACTAAACGGGACGGACGGACGGACGGACGGACGGACGGACGGACAGACAGACAGACAGACAGACAGACAGACGGACAGACAGGCCACACAAAACTAATAGCGTCTTTTCCCCTTTCGGGGGCCGCTAATAAAATTATTAATTGCCAAAAATTGATTAACTAATTGTTTATTTTTTTTTTACAAAAATTATATTATCTTAATTTGTCTGTTTGTATGGTTAAAAGCTTGTAAACATTATTTCTCCCCCACACTCAGACCAAGGTGAAAGTTTGAAAAATTATTTTTGTATCTGAGAACACAATGATCAATAAAAAAAAAATTCAACAATTAGTTAATAAACTATAGGTAATTAATTATTTTGTTTGGTATCTTGAACAAGGGAAAGAACTCATACTTAAAAGATATGGTTGTATAATTTGAATTAGTCCCCTTGAGGAATCTTGAGCCCTGTTTAAGACAATTTTTTTTTGCATTTAAAAACAATCACGTAAACATTTACCAAGATACCCCCTTCTTCCCTCTCCCTTTCACAACTGGTCCAGACAAGTGATAGGGTATTAGCACATTGAGAAAGCTTAAAGTTAAACAAAAATAATAGGTAAAAAAAATTTCTATCACACAGATTTATATGTATAGGTCAATCATACATCTGCTTGTCCAAACTAATTGATACAATTGCACTTAATTTTTTTTTTAAAGTTTTTTTTGTTATTTATTCATGTATTGTCATCCACAATGAATAATTGTACAAAACTTTCAACTTGATCTGAAAATGGGAAGTGAGGGAAAAAAAAAGTGTAAAATAATCCACCCAGACAGCCAATTGGAGGGAGATAATATAAGCTAGAGTATCCACCCAGACAGCCAAATGGAGGGAGATAATATAAGCTGGAGAATCCACCCAGACAGCCATTTGAAGGGGATAATATAAGCTAGAGAATCCACCCAGACAGCCAATTGGAGGGAGA
>JADKLZ010001913.1:8932526-8953840 GCA_021533235.1 Biomphalaria straminea
CTGGAGAATCCACCCAGACAGCCAAATGGAGGGAGATAATATAAGCTGGAGAATCCACCCAGACAGCCAAATGGAGGGAGATAATATAAGCTATGTAAAGTAAAAGTAAAGTTCCCCTTTCAGACCTTGTGGTCTATAGGGCAGATGATGTAAAGGTCATATGTAACAAACAAAAAAATTAGTGCACGAATTGCATATTTGCAAAATGATGTTACCATGGTCGTGATGATGCATCAGAGCTAAAACAATCAGTACTTGAACTTTGGCAAGCAGTCACAGTGTTTGCTGATTGAAAAAGCACACTATTTTAATAATAAGAAGAATGCAATCACCAGCAACAGTTTTCAATAATGGACAAAAATATTTTTGTACAAAAAATATGCCATTCAATTAAGTAAAAGCAATTAATTTTCAAATGTATAAGTATAGAGTAAAAGCTTAGGTATAAAATAGAATGTCATTAAATTTGCATCCCACAAAAGGAAGTAAATTATGAATAAATATTAAATGAAAAAGTAATTTCATGTATTTTTTGCACTCATAAAAAAGTAAAGTTCCCCTTTCAGACTTTGCACCCTATAAGTCAGATGATGTAAGAGTCATTGTTTTCTGTGGCCCATGGTTAACAAGAGTGTCAGGTAGCCAGCACAACAACCGACCAGCTTTACTTTTCCCCAAAAAATGTCAGTTACACATTAGAGCTGGGTAGACTTAGGAGCCCAAAGATCCCAAAATTAAAAATCCCAGTTTTCACCAAGATTCTAGCCCAGGACCCAGTTTGGAAGCCAGGTGCTTTACCACTCAGACACTGGGCCTTCATTGTCCAACCATAATACATATTTAAAGGAAGTATAAGGGACTAAATTTTTAATGAAAGCACTGATGAAGTAAATAAAGGGAAATAATGGACAGTAGGGCATGAACTATGGACCTTCCAATTCAACAATCTAATGGCTTTTTTTGTCAGCTCTTCTAAGATTCTTGGGTCTTGGTGGGTCGCATCAACATTGACCTCTGGGTGGCAAAGTGCTGGCTGGCAAAATACCACCAATCAAACAAAATATATTTTAAAATCTAGCTGTTTGAATGATTTTTTTCAGCTGGTCTTGTGTTGCTGCTAAGCAGAGATGTCAAACTGTAGGTTCCATGGTTCATGGTCTAGTGCTACCTTTAAATATGTATTATGAATGCATCACTCTTGTTTTATCACTTTGCATCAGATTAGTATTTGTGTATAATATCTCATAGTTTGGAATCAGAAGGTGAAAGAATACAATTAATATAGTCCTAAATGTTTGTATTAGGAAATAAAATAGTAACTAACAAAAAAAATAACAGTCCTCCCCCTGACCCAGCCCATGTACATGACAGTAAATCTTACCATTGATGGATGGAATCACTTTGATTTTATTGATCAAGTAGAATATATATTTTTTTTTTTTTGACTAGTTGCTTTTATTAAACAGTTAAGAAGTTAAGATGATTTGTAAAGACTTTCTTGCTTATTGAAAGTAGATTTAAAAAATACTAATAAATCTAAGATAATATAATAATTTACTTACCATCCCCTTTTATTATCTCAAGGCTACCTGACTGTTTAATTAATTTTCTAGCTGATGGAGTAGACCTATAATTTCATATAAGATAAAAGAATTAAAACACTAATTGTAGTTTACTAAGCTTAACTACATCTGCTACCATGAAAAGAGTAGTGAAAAGTAGTTAATTTGGCCTAAACTTAATTTGAATAGTATATATTGGTGGTTCTCAATACAGAAGAAAATTTAGAATATACATATTGTGATGACTCTCACTTTCCAGGCTCTCTGCGAACTGCACTACATAACATTATCAACTCCAACAGCTCCAAAGTAAAATAACACTTTAATGTCCAATAAATCACAGCTAATAATGTAAATTAGCAACAAGCTGCACTGACTGTACACATGTTCTGTGGTGGATATCTGAACCAGTCCATTATATAAACTCTGTACTATTGTCATAAGAACTCTCCTGGCTTTCCGTACCTTGTTGAACTCTGTTGTACCATACTGAATTGTAAATTGAGACTCGACTCTGACACCTCAGCTCTTTATATAGGGTTCCTAATGGCCTTCTAGAACCAAATGGAACATTACTCAACTGTTCTGGGTGGTCACCTGACTGGCTTGAGTAATGTTCACCATAGATTTTTCTTGAAACTTTGTCAGTTATCACTGTGGACCATCACCACTAGTTGGCAGCTAATTTTGTGTTGGCCTGGGGTGATTTGCATCACCGACTATCCATACAGTCCTACCCCTATCTGCACCACCACCAAAGTTATAACAATGTTATATGGTTACAGTTAATAATAATTTTAACACAGTACCTACATAAAAATTTGTTGGAAATAATTGAAAAGGAAAATTAATTTCAAAATTACCTTGCAGAGAGTGCAGAGTTTAAATCCATTTTATTTATTTAAACTAAAGATTTGCTTATTCTTACATCATCTTTAAATGAAGTGTACTGTAGAGAAATAGTATTTGTAGAATTTCATTCATATATTAAAACAGGATAATATTAATGACATAAACTGTAAAGGTAACCTGCTCAGTAGATGAAGTTAGTCATCTAAATTCAAGAGTAAAAACCTTGATTTAGAAACACTTCAGAACAGGATATTATAAAGTAAAGTAATAATAAGACAACATTGAACCATAATTTACAATTACACACACAAATACACAATCAAATTAAATATACTCAGAAATACACAAAGATAAAGGTGCATTTCTTATTCAATATGCTAGGATAAATTTGTACAAGTGCTCCTTTAATGAAACAATTTGCCTAAAGATCATTAATGAAAACCAATGAATAATAGATTTATTTGATCTAGATTATAATAATAGATTATCACATTGATAGAGATCATAGACATAATTAAGTCATGATAGAATGTAATTAAATTATCTTTTTTCAAGTTATTTTATTGATAAGACAATAGAAGACTCATAATAATAAGTAGATCTAGAGTCTAGATTCTAGTCAATCTACTACCTAGATGATAGATCTAGATCTCTAGATTCTAATTCTAGTAGTTAGTAGATCTAAACTTTAAAAAACTTAAATTCTAAATAAGTAAATTCTATTACAAATCTAAAATTAGTAAAATTCTAAACTAAACTTACATAGAAAATATGGAAAACATGCATATATGTAACCCAGCCTGGTCCAGCAGGGTTAAATATATGATATATGCATGTTTTCCGTATTTTCTATACAGTTAAATACAGTGACAGTCGTTTACCCCTGCAGCAGTGGTAGTATCAGTAGGCCTTTATTTTTTTAAAATGCTACTTTGCTAGTTTCTTTTTTTTTATTTACATAGAATCTAGATCTATGTCATCATTGACCAAGTATATAAATCTATGTAGATCTAGTCTATAAGCAGCCCGAATATTAAACACGCATCACGATTTATGATTTTAGTAATCTTTTGTTCTTATTCAGTAACCGTTAACTCACTGTGAGTTAAATAGATTCTATAGACGCCAAACGGTTAAGCTAGTAAATTGGACGCCATAGTGTTTATAGTGGATACAACACTGCACTATATAAAGAAAGATCTAGATCTAAATTTAAAAAAAAATGAAAAATCTAAATAAATCTAGAATAGATCTATCTAGATCTAGATCTATATAGATCTATCTAGATTATTTTCTAGACTCTATAGATCTCTATAGATCTATATCTAGTTGAAATTATAAAAATAAAAAAAGATTTGCATGCGTTTTTAGACTCTAGATCTAATTAAGAGACTGAATGCTAGATCTATTACTTTCGTTATGTGGAAGCTCAATATTTTTAGTTTACCACATCGCTACCGTTCCATTTTTTAAATAAATAATCATAACAATGTACACAATCATCAATGCCAATACTAGATCTAGATCTAGATCTATATCATAAAGTCTAGTGTATATCTAGATCAAAACTCTGGAATCTCAATTATCAATTATATATACCCTATAGGCTAGTCTTTATATAGATCTATAACATTTTATGATTATGATAAAACTGACTACTGAGCCTGACTGAGGTTTGTTTACATCAGTATGATCAGACTGATCAGATGATCATGCTTCGACTTGACAAGTTCAGTTGAGATCTGAAGTTGAGGCACCAAGTTGAAGAACTGAATCTAGCATTCTAGAGTCTAGATGTTTGTCTATAAAATGATACAATATTTAGCATGTTTCACATGATTAATCACTGAAAAGTTTGTTCCCACTAATAAGTCCTTGTAATTATTGTCATCATCCATAACACTTGTTTTCTGAGATTTTGAAAAGTTTATGCAAAAAAACACGGAGTAGAAATCAATTGTCTGCATCACACCATCACTAAAAATTTATCAAGGAAGGATGTCTAGTTTGTAAGTCTATCAGTTTCAGTTGTAGCTATGTCTGGGCACTTTAAACATTGGCCGCAGAGAAAATTTAGAAACAACGAATATTGTTCAATCTGAACACGACCATCAGACATGGTCCAAGTGGAACGTTTTTCCACATAGATTTTGTTGGAGAATAATTCAATGAGATTTGACTTCTAAAAACTATTGCTGTCAACGATAGTTGTGGCACCATCAATAATCCCATTCTCCAAGGAAAAACAGTTCTCTGTGATGGTTGAAACTTTTTTGTCACTACTTCTCTGATTTCAAAACTGTTTTTATTGCGAATAAATGCCAAGATTTTGAGCGGTATCAGATATGTCGGTAGACTCGTCAGTCGTCAGCAGCAACAGAGAAAAGCCATACAGCCGACTCATTTTCTTATATACTCTCATCGATCCTCCATTCTAGGTGTAATTAAACAATTTTGTCTTAAACAAAAAATGCCGCCTTATATGTTTATATGTATTATGTAGTAGGCTACTCAGATTTCTAGATCTAGACTAGTCCTAGCTTTACAAAAAAAATTAACATCTAAATTTAGGTCTAGTTCTAGCATTATGAAAAAAAAAATTAGACTATAGATCTATTATAATTATATTTGCATAAATGATAGATCTCTAGATTGACAAATTCGGAAAATGCTCTTTTTTCATAAATAATTAGTACTATTAGTCTAGAGATCTAGATCTAGTATCATTATAGATTGTTTGTCCTTTTTAAAAATAAAAAGAGGTTTTGTCAGTTTTGATGTCTCTAAAGTTTTTATGATTATAGATCAAAGCAAATGCTTTTTTCAGTCATGTATTGTATAATAATTAATGTAACTATTTGAATACTGTTTGTTGTTATTGTTTTTTTTTTAATATTTTTTGTTTAATTCATTTAAATGAATTTTTAAAAGACAATCACAATGAGTGACAGTAAACTTTCAACGCTGTCATCCCCAAGAGCTGCAGATCAAAGAATAATATCCCTTGTGAAACAGATATCTGAAAGTAAAGATAGAAAAGTGCCCAGTCTTCTTCTTGCATTAAGACGTAAGTACAAGTGCAAACTGGGGATTCACTCATGGAGGAAATCCTCTTCCCCATCCCCAAAATGCAGATTTTTTTAATGATTAAATCAGGTAACCTGTTAAAATAAAATGGGTTATATAATAATAGAGTGTGTGACTGTCAAGACAATGATTTTAGGCTTAAAATCTGAAATTGTTACTGATCTTGAAATAGGGATGAAAGCTTGTAGGCTGAGTGGTAAAGTACTTAGAATTGTAAATTGAGATGTCATGTGTTCAAATCTCAGTGAAGACTAGGATTTTAGCATGTTCATTAGTCCACCTAACTTAAATGGATATCTGACATTAGTTGGGTACTGTGGTGACTGTGTTTGTATAGACCTTAGTATAGATCATTGTATAAACCACTCGATTGAACTTGGTTGTTAGATGTTGGGAATTCTGGGTTTATTTGTTATTATTTGTTAATTCCCTTGGTTGACTGAAAAATGTGGAGTAATGGTCCTTGAGTATTTATTATTGTTACCAGAGACTGAGTCATGGAGTGTTATAGCAAGATAAGAGTAATATAAGTAATCCGTTTCAGTAATCATGTGTATGGTCATTTAGTTGACATTTGATGTGTTCTCTTCAGTTATTATTTTATTAAAGTCATATTTTATTGTTGTTTCATCGTTGGAGTCTCTTAAAGTATTTAAAGAAGTCTTAGAATGTCTTGTCGAAATACGATCCTAGTAAAGTCAGTAAAGAGTTCATAACAATCACAACAGATACAGTAAAGGCAGTTGGTCATTGTGCTGGCAAAATGGCACCCTTATTTACCCTAGAAACAGATGGCTTTTTTTTCATTTGACCTTATAGATTGCAAGGTCTAAAAAGGGTACTGTACTTTTAGGTTATTATGGGGATCTAACCAAGTCCATAAATCTCGATTATCAGATAGCTTTGTCATTCAAGTTAGTCACATAAAACCCTCATACTACATTGTTACAATAGAGCTACTTCATATGCGCTATAAGTTTTAATTAATGATATAGAAATGGTATACTACTTAAATTTCACTTATATCACTAAATAGCTAACCAGCATGTACCAATGTATGGTAAGTTTCATAAGTTAAACGCCACAGTTGTAAAATTACCAAATTAATTGTCAAATATCCAGTGCTGTTGTTTCTGTGTTTGTTAGGTATTAACAGTGTTTATTTATCAGAATCTTGTACTTGTTTTTTTTAAGTAAGCATACAATAGCAGATGTCAACTAGTTTGATTCAGGGTATGTTAAAACATAAATGCAGCTTAAAAAGTTGACTTTTAAAAATATTTATCATGTTTTTTTTTCTACTATCTGGCAGCCTTTATTAAAGAGTATCCTGCCAACACACAGGTTGGCATTAAACTCCGACAGGAAATATGGCAATACAACCTTCTCAAGGTGATGATTTTAATTCTGAAGCAAGACTTTGCTGTGATTGAGGGTGAATGGGAGACAGCCTCAGAATTGGCAACACTTTTAAGGTTTAAAACTTTTGCTTAACATATTTATTTAAATTAGTAGCAGTGTTATGTTTGTGTTTATATTGCACAAAAATACTTAATTTAGTGAAAAAATAATTTGTAAAAATGCTTTTTTAAAAGTGATAAGCCATTGAGTTTCAGGCAATATTTAATGGATTGCCCATAATAGGGCTTTTATTCTCGAATTTAATTTTTATATATGATATATATTTTATAATTGTGCAACTCATTTTATTAAAAGTTGAAAATAAACCACTAACAAAAAATTTGAAACACAATACTAGTGAAATTTTCCTAATAATTTGAGAAGATTAAGAAAATGATCGTTATGTCTCATCTGTCACGAGTTTTGTCATTGTGGAGCTGTAATGGTTGGCATAACCAAATCTCTCCACTTTTCCCAGTTAGCTGTTTTTAATATTTTATCATGTTTATTAAACATTTTGTTTTAGTAAATGACCTAAATTCTTAAGAGTTTAAAAATTATAGTTAATCATTCTTCATCAGGAAAATTATTGTGTCTTGGATTAGTGTTAGGATGGGGTCTCAAGGTTCGACACCTGATTCGAGCAGAGTTGTGTTTACTGAGCGCCTAAAGGCAGCAGGGAAAATCTTCTCCCAGATACTTCTCCCCCCACTGGTCCACCTATGAGATTGGATGTAGCATCTATTAGCATTAAAGTAGTGCAATGTAAAAGCTACAATTATTAATATTATTATTAGGAACAGATTTATAGGTTTAATTTACTTGATAAAGCTAACATTTAATATTTGTAAATTTTTTTTATTTTTATATCTCCTTATAGTCATATAGTAGTAGGATTAGTTCTAGACAAAAATGACAAGCAACAATTGGAAACCGACCATCTACCAAAAAGTGTTGAAAGTATTTTGCTGCTGGCTCGGCACATATCAAATATACTTACAGAAAAATCCCCAACTCAGGTTTGTTTACTTTTATTTGTGCTGAACTTGTCAATGATGTGTATATTTTAGCATTCAGAATTTTGTGTATGTAATATCACTTTTCTTTTACTACCAGCACTTTGCCTTAAATCAAAAGTCTATGGCCATTTAAAGAAAAGCTCTTTCATACTGTGGTCTTAAATTATTGTTAAATTTCTACAATTATTGATACAGCATTATTAAAATTAAGCAAAGGATAAAAAAAAATATAGATGTGCTATATTTTATTTGTATTGTCATTCAAAGGATTACTTTAGAAAAAAAAAGTATGCTTGTTAATTCTTTTTCTTCCTCTTTTCATAAAAAAACAGCTTGATATGTGCCAGACAAAGTAATGAAACTGTGAGGCTCTTAGAAAAAAAAAAGACAGTATTTTCTATATTAAAATTATGAAGCTAAAAATTCTTGACCTGTATGGTGGCATTTATGCACAATGCAAGACAGCAGGATTTCTGTCTAGGGCTTTTGCAAGAGAGGATTTGAGCCTCTCAAGCCATCACTCAAATGAAGTTTGATGATGATGATGGTGATTAAAATTATGATAAGTGAAACAAAAATAATGCTAACTAGCTAGTAGCTAAAATATCATTTTAAATGTTATTTTTTTATATGTCAACAGAGACAGGAGCAGTCAAACCTATCAGTCAACTTAAAGCAAGTCTTTGAAGCATTGCTTCGGCTGTGTTCAGGGCACATCAACATGATTGGTGAAGGTAATGGATTTATTGTGTACCAGAAACAAGGATTTACAAAAATTTTATTCATCTTCTTTTTCCTTGTATGCCTTTTGCTATCTTTTTTTTTTTTGGAAATAAATGAGTAAAAAGAATAAGTTTTTTTGTTTTTTTCTAAAAGAACATAGCTAAAAAAAAAAACACTCTTTAAAAAATGTTAATGTTGTTTTCCAGTGCAATGAAATAGTTCAACAATTTTTTTGTATATTTAATAAATGAAACTCAAGTTTGGCAGCACATCTTTATTAAATATTCTTTTAAGTGGGGAGGATGGATGATTGACTTGTTTGTTGACTGCATACATATCACAGCTATTGGCATTCTTTTCTTGTTGCTATTCATTATAGTATTGTACATGCAATTTGTTGTTCAAAAAAACAAAAACATTAAATGAAACTTTTTCCCAGTGCTTACATCTCAATGGTTGTTGCTCTTGCTGGTATCTGACAGTCCTCAAGTGACAAATGTTACTATGGAAACCATGGAAAAACTGCTTAGATTGGACCCGTAAGAAATCTTTTTATTCAATTGGTTGATCTTGAGACTAATGGTTGTTTCTCTTGGATTTTTTTTTTTGATTGGGGGACAGAAAATGAACACGCATTCAATAAGTAAATGATATAAATTATTTTAATCAAACATATATCATTGTTTTCTTTTTGATTTTTCTTTTTTTTTTTTTATTTTAATTTTTTTGTTAGAATTGGCTAAAGGTTAGAACTGTTAAGGAAAGACATAATGATTGAACACATTCAAATGTTAAAAAAAGCTATATTACAAAAGCTCAATATTAACTAACCTTTAATTTATAGAAAGTCTGTCAACTATTTTTGACATTGATAAAGTTAATGATTCAATTTTTTTTATATTTTTGTTTTTAATAGATTTTTAACCATAGGTGCTATATTTTGTTGTTTCAAATAGTTTAGCCACCAAATATTTTGTTATTTCTAGGCATGCATTGCACACCCTAGAGGAGTCTACAGTCTTCACATTACTTGATGAGCTTATATATAAACTGACAGTCAACACTGATAAATCTGTTGCTCAGTAAGTAGTAGTTGTAAAGTTTCTCTTTCAGATCTTGCAATCTATAGGACTAATGATGTTAAGCTCATCTGTTTCTTTGGCCAACGGTTAACAAACAGGGTGTCATGTGACCAGAGCACCAACCTACCAACTTTATTCTCATTTTTTTATGTTGGAATGTTCAGATGACTAGACCAATAAATGAGATTAACTGCGCAGTGGTTTCCAAATCAGGGAGCTCTCCCAATAGTTTTCACCAATTTATGTCAGGTACCTATTAGAATTGGGTAGACTAAAAATCCCAAAATTCAAGATCCCAGTCTTCACTAAGATTTGAACCCAGGACCATAGGTTTGGCAGCCAAGGCATTTCTTAATTTGGAATTTCATTTTCTGACAGTTGTATAAGCATTCAGATCAAATAATTAGTTGTTTCATAATACTATGGGACATGGTGACTTTCTGGTTAAGCGCTTGTCTTCCAAACCTAGGATCCTGGGTTTGAATCTCTGTGAAGACTGTGATTTTTAATTTGTTTTTTTTTTCCTTCCTAAATTTCAGTATTAAAAAATCTCTTAAAGGCACATTCTTGAAGGATTTCAAATAGGCTTTCTCCTACACACACACACATTCTTGAAGGATTTCAAATAGGCTTTCTCCTACACACACACACATTCTTGAAGGATTTCAAATAGGCTTTCTCTTACACACACACACACACACACATTCTACCCTAATCTTGAGTGTGAGCACCATTGTCTTTTTCATCCACCATTTTGTGATTATAAGTAAACTCTTTGATAGAAACAGGTCACTTCTAGATTCAAGACTAGAGATGGCATTAAAATGAGAAGATATAGTTCATGTCTCATTCATTACTCAAAATGTATGGGGTTTTTTTCCTCTTTCAGAACAGCTTGTAGATGTTTGGTCAAATTCTGTGAAAGTAGTAACAAGATAGTTCAGTCTCTTGGCACTAGATATATGTAAGTAAAACAATCAACATCGGCTCTAGATATATTTAAGTAAAACAACCAACATGATGCTAGATATATATAAAATTTAAAGTAAAATTATAACTTTTATTTTAATAACTTTTTTTTTTAATGTTAATAACTGTATTTTAAACAAGTTTTATCTGTTGACAATAGAGGCCTAAGACCATTGTTGAGGAGATGGGATGCTAAAGGATTTGACAGAGATCTGCGTCACATTATATTATTACTTGAGTCTGGCTCTGCTGTTAAAGCTAAAAATCAGGTTAGAATCACATGATAAACAAGTCATCCAATCAGAAGTCATTCTTCTCGTTTTTTTTTTTTTAATTTTTGGCTTCTGATTTTTTGTATCTTTGGAAACTTATGTTTTTTTTCGATTGTTTAAAAGAGTTATCATGGGTTATAAAAAAAAATAAATCTATATTTCAATTAGATAGTAATAAAAAAATAGACCTACTATTTACTTTTTATTTGTTTTGTTTTTTATTCTATTAACTAGTATGCATAAAGTGACAAATATAATCTCCTTTACATTTTATTGTTGTTGGCATTACATCCACTGGAGTTCTTATAGCCTTTTTCTAAGACTTCAGTCTTGAAGCAACTATTCTTCACCTCATAGGAATGCTTGGGCATTAGCTATGGTCAGAACAATGTAGCTTTCCCCTCCCCCTCCACACAGTTGATGTGCCAGATTCCGCCAGGGTGTAGCACTATGTGCTGCAAGCTGCCTATGGGTTGCTGGCACCCATTTTTACTCTCAGTTTAACCCCGAAGCCTTTTCCATGTTTGGTTGTAGCTGCAAGGTAACAAAGGTTTGAATTCAGAGTTGTTTTCCTTCTCCTAGGTGGTTAGCTTACTGCTTTAAGCGTGACTTACTTACCTTTGTGCCTTCTACTGTCAGTAACAACATCCACTGGACCCAGTATCTGAGCCAGACGTGAAGAACTTTTTCCACCTTAAAAAAATTCTACTTGTCATTCACAGCGCCAACAAGAGTGTGCTAAATACATTCAGGCCATCTGGAGAGGATACTCTGCTAGGAAAAAGTTGCGTAGGGCTGATCATGCTTTTGCCAAGTTTCAGAAATCTTACAGGTAAATATTTCTCATTTGTTTTTTTTTATTCATCATAACTTTACATTTATTTCAAGTAACATTTTACCACACTGGAATGTCGGGTCTTTATTGCTTGTTAAATTACTGATTATTATGAAGTCATTAATTATTACAGTATTACAACATATTGTGTCCAAATTTTGTTACAGTGTATATATATATATATATATATATTAGTATTATAAGTAACCACTAAGTTATTGTAATTATGGGTATGATTTTAGGCCCAGGCTCAGCCTGACAGTCACACCATACACATTCAGTTATGCATAAAGTAATAGACAATGTGTATGATGATTTTAAATAAACTTATGAATTTAATACAATGGAATATATACACTGAGTGGGTATGAATGATAATAATGAGATGAGTTAACAATAGGGTATATAAATGCTTGATATAAAATAATATATTCGAAGTCACGCTAAGTAATTATATTCAATACAAATAATAGAATTACTTAACTTCCAACCAACAACTAGCAATACCGATAGAGCAATCTTCAGCAACAGCCAATAGTAACGTTCACAATATCATCAACAGCTCGGCAACTTCATAGCACAACAACAGGTCTGAATGCAGCAACCCGCAGTCTGGAATCGGTAACCTCAGACTTGTAAAACACACATCAGACAGAGAAAACCAAGATGAACTCAGTTCAATAGTCCATGGCTTAGAACCACTCTGAAGTCTGAAACTAGAACCTAAAATAAGACCCTGTAGAAAAATAAAAGAACGAATCTTCTTACCCTTCTAGTCTACATATAGAATAACAAATATGATCGAATCAAATAGAATAACTGTTCAATTGGAAAATTACAACTCACCCTAAATAGGGATCAAGATAATCCAATCCAAAATAATCAGAATATAAACCAAGACACAACAATAAGGCTATCCAATATTGCATTATAATAATAAGGCAAACATCAGAGCTCCATAAAAAGGCGTCTTGTCTCTACACTACAAGATGGAAAAACAGGTAGACGGACCATCCACTACGTCACTAGTAGCGTGTGAGTATTAGTCAAAAAGAATGCTGACCAGTAACCAAGGGACACAACTTGCTACACAAGATATTTGGAGGAAAAATAAACACGATGACGTCACCAACGTGTTGAACTCGGCATTATTTACATTTGATTGTCCTGACTACCGTATGCAGTTACCAAAGTAACTGCGACATGGAATGTATAAAATGTTTTGTGAAAATATGAATTTAATGTTTGTATTGTTGTGATGAAAGAATATAATATTAGAATATGTTAGAAATATATATTTGTTTAAATCTTTAGATTGAAGAAAGCCAAAGAGGAACAAGTGAAGCTACAAACACAATACCAGTCAGAGCTGTACCATCAGATGAAGATGAGAAGGCAACAGCTACTTAGAGCATTAGATGAAAAAAGATTGAAAGCCTTGGAGATCCTACCTGCTTGTAAAAGATTTTTATTGTTTGAATGTCTTTTGACAAATTTAAAAGTAACAAAAGCTCACAGAATGCTGGTATTAAAGTGTAGCGAAGTTCAAATACCTTTAGAGCCACAGAACGAAACACAAAAAAAGGTTATAATTCTGGGTAAAGTCTTTTTAGTCATGTCAGATAAATATCAGATGAAAACAAAGTATCTGGTTATAGGCTTCTTATCAAGCATCTGCTAGCCATGCAATAGCTGCACTGGGTCAGGCACTTTTCCTGCATGGGGTATGCTAAATAGCATAACAAAGGAGCCACCCTGAAGTACTATAAAAATCATCTCAGGTACCATTTTGTGCTTACTATCATAGTGGAAAGTAGATGGCAGCAGCTGGCCTGTAAAAGAGAATGAATTTGAGGCCTAAAGAAATACCCTTGCAAAAGATGAAAAGAAAACTTAAATAGACCTTCTGAAGGACAAAGGCTTCTTCTGCATTAGATGTGACAAAATATTCAGGTCACAACTGGGTTTGCGTAGTTGTGCACTCATCTTTGGAGTCGAAGACATTTCCATTTTTAATCAACTTATTAAAAATACATGTTAAATTAATTTCTCACAAGCTTTTAGCATATCAAATTAATCAAAAACCTATATTATATTAAATAAACATTGGATACCAATCTATGATGCACAAAATAGTCGTAAGTTTATGAGTCATTATTTTTGCTAGACTAAAAAAATAATTGAGACGCAGTGGCTGAGTGTTAATGCACTTTGCTTCTGAACTGATGGATCACAGGTTTAAATCTTGGTGAAAACTGTTTTTTTATTTTAATTTCACGATGTTAAAAGCGCCACTGAGTCCACCCAATCCGAATAGGTACCGACATTAGTTGCGGGAAGTAAAGTGGTTGGTCTTTGTGCTGGACACATTACACCCTCATTTACAATCGACCATATAACCAGATGACCTTTATATCATCTGCTTTATAATTTGACACATATTTAACTGTTTTATTTTTTAAAACTAATGAGAAAATGAGTCTACAATGATGTGTGCTCCCTTCTGGTTAACAACATTGTATTCTTTTGTTTCACCAGCTCAAGTAGAAAAATATTTACTAAAGGAGAAATCTGTAGCAGCTACACACATACAGACATTGTGGAGAGGTCATAGAGAAAGGTCAAAGTTGACACAGAGACAGATGGTAGCAAGGCAAGTCCATGCTGCTATCATAATCCAGCGAGCAGTAAGTTTTAAGTTTTTTTTCTTTTTATATAGAATTTGTTTGTTGAATTTCTCTAAGTGAACTAGTTCTAAATGTAAGAATTGTCTATATTTATATTAAAAAATATTGTTTAAAAAGATGCGAAGGAGAATAAAATAAAAGAGAACATATTAAAAAGGTTAAAAATTAACTCAATTAACCGAGCTTATACATTTGTCGCTTTTAAAGAGGAAAATATTTCAATTATTCTCAATTTCAGTATCGCAAATGGTTGGAGAAAGCATCCACCTCTGACCAGGCCTTCCCTACATATCTGAAACCTCAAGGTCTAACAGACATAAGAAGAACAGAACTGATGAAACAGATAAATGAGTGGAATGAACAGAACCCAGTAGGTTTAAGATTTCAGTTGGCTCTATATCGCTTTATGCTATACATTTGATTGCATCATTATTTTTATAATCATAGTACTTTTAATTCTATAAAAAGGAGTCCTTACTTCACTTACTTTTTGAGTGACCTCCCTTGTGTCATATGGTGTTCATGTCAAATTTGCCAGAGAAATGTAAACAAGATGACTTTTTTTTTTTTGCATTGGATTCTGGTAGCTGAGGAGACTTGTTTATTAAGTGATATAATCAGTTGTAATTAGTTCAAGCTTCATGTTCAGTATACTACTGTGAATTTATTATGAAATATTAACTATATTGTACTACTAATTGAAGCACTGTGTCTGTTGCTTTGTGGATGGTTATTCTTTTTTTTTTTTTTTAAAGAAGAGTTCTGTTGGTTCTTCACCAATACTAGAATCCCTGGCATACAATAGAATATTTGGTCATGAGATTTAACTTTGGATAATACCTAGACATCTTAACCCTCTCCCCCAAACCTCCCCCTCCCATCCCACTGACTACTTGTATAAAGGAATCTGGAATTTGTATTTTATTGGGTTAACTTATGGTTTAAAATTCAAGGCCAGCTAGTCAATTGTTCTAAATATCTCAATAATAATCCCAGATACTTTTCTAAAATAAATAAGATTTTATAGCTGTAGTCCAATAAAAACATTCAGATTTTTTTTATACTTAATGTTTAGACTTCTGTTGTTTTTCCCCTTTTTCTCCACACTGTACTGATCATTCTTTCTTTTTGTCTGGCAGACCAAAATTCAGACACATGAAGAATTAGAAGCCATTCACAAAAGAGCTCAGGAATTGTTAGTCAGACATTATCAGAACATCCGTCCATACAGGAAGCTCGAATATCAGTGTGAAAATATGATGGCCAGACTGGATACAGATATGGAACTTATTCAATGTAATTTTTTAAAAAAAAATTTTTTGTGATTATTATTAACGTGAGCTACAAAGTGACTGAGTCATATAAGTCACATAGTAACTTAAGTCCAGTAGGTCATAAAGTGACTGTCAGGCTTCAACTTCATTTTAGTGAACATTAGATCCATCAAAAATATACATTTAGATAAAATAAATGTAGTATATTAAGCTATTACTGTGTTACTATGAATGGATCTCAAAAGGATGCAGATTTTTTCAGTTAGCTATAAGTGAAATAATTACATAAAAGGACCATTTGTGGTTTAGATTTTTTTTTTCTTAACTTTGGATAATACCTAGACAGCTTAACCCCCTTTTTTTTATTGAAATTGTCAATTATTCAACTTTTGTATTTAATCATGTAACTTTGGGATCAGCAGCATTGCAGATCTGTTCTAAAGTGCTGACTGCTAAAGGCTTTCTACCATGGCTAACAAGCATCTTATGTATGGCTTTCTGGTTTAGGTGCCAGTTACTTGCCTTTGCCTTTTCTGTCAGTGTTGGCATTTCTGTTGGGCATAGCACCTAAACCTCTATTGAAGGCTAGAGTTTTACTGTCTGTCAGAGACTATGTCAGACCCATGCTATTGAAGCATTTTTATAAGTTGTGGAATGTTTAAAACAACTACAAACTCTGACAAAATTAAACTTATGTTTAGTCATAACAGAAATGGTATTTGAAAACCTATTGATGATTAATATTTTGAATTCTATATCATGCCAGCCATTTCACTAGTTCACATATCACTATCATTAACATGTATATTTTTTTCCCACATCTAGTTTATTTTGTGTGTTGAAATTATATGAACTCTTAAAAATCTTTGTGCTACATGGCATTCATTGTTAACTTGAAGTACCTAGAGATAATGTTATTTTTCATATTTGTCTATTTAGTGGCTCCTCGGTTGCAAGATGTTACCCAGAAGGACATTGACATGTACTCCAGCAGGTCACTTCCTATTGCCACTGTTGCCAAGCAACAGCACAATGAGACTCTGAGAAGGCTGCAACAGCCTTGGTGGAAAGTGCTAGGGATGGAGGAGGTTGAGGTCAATGAGGATGAGAGAGACAGGATCAAGGCAGAAATATTTCTGGATAACCTGGGCATATGAGGCCTCTGCCGTTCCACAGAATTAAACTTGATGCACTATAATCTCAGTTCATTAAGTAGTATTCCTTATAATGTAGTGATAGGCTCAAAAGCCAATAGATAGTGGTTGGTGTCAGTTAAAAATATAGTAGAAAGGATCTCCTTCTTTGTTCTCATCTGAAACATTGAAGTTGGAGAGACTGTTAAATTATATATTGAAGCTACTTGCACTAAGCCTTGTATCTGTGATATTTTTAAATTATTATTATTGAATTGCTACTGTAAAGCAATATATCATGCTATGCTCAGTGCACTCTCTTTTGAAGACCTGTGAGAGGGATCAGGTATTTAGGAGAAGGTTTCTGTTCTAAGCTTCATTCAGGATTCAAACTTGAACCCATTGATAGGTAGCCAAGCAGTTGATGCCTGTCACCCACACACTCCAATAGGCCGTCAAATAGTCTCCAGATTTGCCTATTCACCATAAGGTTATTTTTTTTAAAGGATCTATTAACTCTTTCTCTCCATATTTTTTTTGTCCACGTCATGATGGAATTATCCTTTTAGCTCATTTCTATTTCACTACCCTGTTATGATAAAACTTTATTAAGGCTATGTGGGACACTAAATTTGGGTAAAAAGGTCTAAAATTTGGATTTTCAGTTTTTACCTAATTTAAATAGCCCAACCATTTGTGGACATGAAAATATAATTTTCACGATTGGCAAATAATTACTTATTTTTTTATAATTTTTTTTTTGTAAGGTATTTACATTAGTTTTATATAAATTTGTCTTCTTTTCTTTCGATTTTCTCAAAATACTATTTTTAGTCACTTTTTTTACTACTCCTTCACTAATTCTGCATAGAATTCAATCAAACTTGTCCAGCTTATTGTTTATACCATGTACAACAACTTCTATAGAACATTTTTTTAAGTTTGAATTAATATTTTGTCTAAATTGCAAGAAAATATTTGAAAAAATTGAAAAAAAAATTAGCAAGGTTGGAAAAAAAATTTAAAAAAAAAGTTTTTACTATATTCAGAAACTATTCTATAGAAAATGTTCTGGAATCATTGGTCTACACATTGTATATTTTTGTTTAGCAATAGCTTAAATAGTTTTAAAGCCTTAGCGATTTAAAAACAATATACAAAAATCCAATATGGCGGCCGTTGCCATGACAACCATAAATAAGAAAACATTTTTAACCACATTTTTTAAAATGGTTATTCATAGGGAGTATACATATAAATTTTGGAGTAATTTGATTGATAAATAAAAAAAAAAGGTGTTTAGTGTCGCACATAGCCTTAACTTTTTTGTTTGCTATCATAAACTCTTCCTATTTGGTATAGAATTAAATGGGCATGCAGACTTTTTTTTTTTACATAAAACAAATTGATCCTTATCAAACCAAAATGAAATATTTATTTTTGGATAATGGATTTAAAAAAAATTAAACAACTGTCTACAAGTCTCTTAAGATCTGGACTAGATGTAGGCAATATTGTTTTATACAAATTGAGTAAAAGTATCTTTTATCTTAGTTATTCATCATAATTATTCATATTTTCACAAAACATAATGTATAACATAGTCTATATTTAACATAAATTAATTGTCTTGAGCTCATTATCCCATCTTTACATCATGTTTAAAATTAATATTGAAAAATATACCTTTTTTTTTAGCCCCCAAACTTTAGAAAACATCATTGCTAACAAAAGCATTGAAAATTTTAAAAATTTAGAAGCAATTAAAAACATTTCGGGAGGAAAGAAAACGAAACAACTAACTTCTAAACCTCAAGATAATATCATCAATTCATCTAAAAAAAATGGGATCAAATCAACTGGCTTTTTCGATTAGGATAGAAAGAGTTAAATCAAACATGTTGAATTATGCAAATCTGAAAGAAGTATAGGTAATTAAGGAAGTAAGGCTATAATGTTTACAAGATTTTGTCTTGTACTCTTGATTAGAACAGAAAAAAAAAATTATTTAGATGACAAGTTTTTCTTATCAAAAAAAGATCTAAGACAAATGAAATATTTTATTTTAATTACAGATTATCAAACATTTTTTACTTATTGCTTAAATACATGCCTGAAATATATCATTTTACTGTCACTTATTCACTAGAGCTGTACCTATATTAAAACATTCATACATCTGCAGGGCTGGTCTTAGCAATTTGGGGGTCCTATGCGAATTTAATTGTGCGGGGCCTAGTCTGGGTGGGAATAAGGATAAAAAGTGAAAATTAAGATTTTGTATTAGAAAATTTGTGTCTATTTTCAGAAGATTTTTGAGTTTTTTTAGGAGATTTTTATGAGTTTTCTGGAGATTTTAATAAGTGCATGACATTTCCAGGAATTTTTCGTATATATTTTGCAATTAATAAGTACACATAGAATTAGCAACCGCATAGGTTGCAGTGGCCTTAGACCGGCCCTGTACATCTGTTTACTTTTAATGACAACTTTAAATCCACTATCCGTCCATTATTTTGTATAAAGCCTTTAACCATTTCAATAATTAAATGTGTCCATTTTTTTTGTTCACATTGTACATTGTTTAGACATATATCAGTGAAGTGAAAAAAAATGAAAGAAGATATATTCCAATGCTCTTTTTTTTAAAGATGTGATCTTATTTAAAGGATGTCAGATGTTATTTTATTTGAATTTTTATAGTCTATGCATAATATAAAAGCCCCAATCTTTGTAACTAAAAATTAGAAATAAATATAGAAAGGTAATTAATTCCACTTTTTATATAATCTTGATAATTAAATTTATTCCATTTATTTTGACATGATAAGATGATAGTACTTATTTAAGTGTACACATTTTTTTTTTCTATGATTGTATGCATGCAATCAAGGATGTTAGCCAAAAGGGCATAGTTTTAAGTAGTAGAAAACAAATTAAAGATATTCAATTGTTTTTGTTTGGTTTTTTTTTTGTTGTTTTTTATTCACACTGTTTTCTTCCAAAGCCCATGAATAAAAATGTTAAAAAGTAACATAACACTTTAACAGGATAGAGCAGTTGTATAACTATATATTAATTCACTGTAGATGTATAGTAATCAAACATAAAGCTATTACTATTAACACTATAAGAAGAGTATTAAAAGAAAAAAAAAACAACAGCCAAGTGATTCTAAAAGATGTGTAAATCAAAAATGAATATGGTTGGATATTATTTGAAAGATATATATATATATAATCATACTTTATTATTAATTGTAAAGTTCCCCCTTCATATTTTGCGATCTAGGGGGCACTTATGATATATGATCATACTTTATTTTTAATTGTAAAGTTCCCCCTTCAGATCTTGCAATCTAGGGGGCACTCATGTTAAACTGTTTCTTTGGCCAACGGTTAACGAGCAAAATGTCATCTGGCTAGTACTACGACCAATCGTCTTTTCTTTCCCCAGCTTAAGTCTGGTACCCATTAAATTTTGGTGGAATCAAAGTCGCCCTAAAAATTTCAACATCGAAGTCTTCATCGAGATTTAAACCCAGGAACTCAAGCGATTTAAACCCAGGAACTCAAGCGATTTGAACCCAGGAACTCAAGCGCTTAACCACTCAGCCACCGCGTTCCGATTCATTCAGTATTATAAAAAATATGGTTAATGAGAGAACTATACAAAAAATGTTTTGTTCAATAGATGTTGTCATGTTAATCAACTTTTTTTAAGTCCTTTTTTTTTCCCCGGGGGAATTGCTGCCTGGTCGTGAGGTTTGCTCGCTGGACTGTCTTTCAGATTTATCGATGGTCCAGGATTCAAACCCTGCCCGCTCCCATCCCCCGTCGTCCTGCGGGAGGTTTGGACTAGGAAGTAATCATCTTCAACTCTGAAGGAACATCTGAAAACATGTAAAACAAAAACAAGTGATCCGGAATGCCTTTTTTTTTTTCGTTTTACTGCACGTAATTTAAGTGGTTTTGCTGGTGTACAGAGAAAGATCGGATATTATTTCTCTAAATATGGATAAACTACCACGTAAAACGCTTTGTTCTCTTCTATATTTGACTTGAATTTTATGTTTAAAAAAAATCATAGGAATTTTCTTAATATTTTCGGTAAAGTGGACCGTTTATAATATTCCGCATTCGATTATCCGGATAGACTCCGTTCCCAATTAATGCGGATAATCGACGTAAGTCTTAGGTGATTATTGGGTTAAATTGATTATGTGCGGCTATTATTGGAGACGGTCGCTAGAGGAGACGATTAGACTCATAAAGAAGCTAAACAGTTCAGACCCCCGTATGGGTGGGTTATAACTATTTTCATTGCACTGGTGGGGATAGAGGAGAGCTCCAACAGTCCATTTAGGATCATCACACCATTCTTCAATGAACAGTTTTATGACTGGCACCAGCATGGCC
>JADKLZ010001913.1:8965387-9000712 GCA_021533235.1 Biomphalaria straminea
TATATCAAAGATAAACGACAGAAATATACATCTTCCGTACTTTGATCTCTCAACGGGGGCCGCCTCTGAGTTTGTGTATCACACAAGCTCTCTTTGTCGCTGCTAAACGTTCATTTTATAATAAAAATATATCAAAGATAAACGACAGAAATATACATCCTCCGTACTTTGATCTCTCAACGGGGGCCGCCTCTGAGTTTGTGTATCACATAAACTCTGATTTTTTTTTTTTTTTTTTTTTTTATTAGGAAACCTCAGCTTTTTAGCTTTGGACATCAGTTGTCGAGCTATTTACATCCTAGGGATCCTTGGGCTTTTGCCTCTTTTCTTGCCTCTTTTATGGGCTCTGCCTCTTTTTCGGGCTATTGGCCTCTTTTTTGGGCTTTCTCTTTTTTTTTTTTTTTTTTTCCAACAAAAATTTTTATTTCTATAAAATTAACATACATTATTGGTACTTATAATAATAGTGTAAACAAGCATTTGAATATATGTACAGAGTGGGCAAGAATCATCTCAAGGTTCTATATTCCAGCTATTCCTTTTATTTGTAGATTTTCCTGCAAAGTAATAAGGATTAATGTCAAAATATTTTTACTTCCCTTCATTGACAATTTTTCGATTGCCTCCCTTGAGATTTGGAAACCACTTCCTCGTCATCAAGGTGGCAATCCCGTCTGGTAGAGTCAGCGTTCTGGGAGTACCTTTTTCCGACAATATTCCCCGACTGACTATTCGTCATGGGCGTCTATTAGAGTCGTACTAAAAGTATTTTATTTAATTGAAATATGTGACATATGCAGATATCTTCAATATCTTGGTTAAGTTAATTATAAATATAAGAAATTTATATCATAATTAAGCTAGGAATAAAATTATAGAGGTTTTCTAAAAAAAACAACAACATAGTAGCAGAATCAATGAGATGTTGGCATAATGAATAGGAAGATGGGTCCATAGTCATCTGGCGGTTGTTATATTCTTGTAATCTCCCTTGGAGCAGATCATTGGTTCTTCCTTTACGCCTAATATTGTAGTTGGTTATCCGAGTTCCTTAAAAAAGAAAAGAGTTCTTTGTCTATTTTGTTGTATTTCGTTCTTCGGTGACTGTTTTAAGTTGGTACACTTCCTCATAATCACGGCGACTTGGTTGTTGAAGGGTTATCACATTTTCCCGTCACCAGGTGTTGGCTGTCTATTGTACAGGTGATCTAAGAACAACTATAGACAATAGTTCATTTGTTGGGTGCGCTGGTCGTGGGTCACTCTCCAAGATAAGGAAATAGTCATATCGTACGGGCTTTCTACTGGCTAGCCGTGTTCTAAGAGTATATAGTCTAGCAGGTAGATTACTCGTGTTGACCTGCGCCGTGCTCTCTGATCACGTGTTCAGGAGAACGTAACCAGGAAAAAAAAATAGTCTTGCAGAGGTGTTTACTTCCCGTTTAGAAGAGTAGGTCTTGGGTTAAAAGAGTTTTTATTTACACGTTCACATGCTCACATAAACTTTAAATAATATATTACTTAATAACAAAAGAAATGTCATGTTGTCCTTTAAGAAAAAAAAATAATAATAAAGTAAATTAAAGAAATAAAAGTAAAAAGTAAGCTTATTAATAGATAGAAACGAGCTGGGCTTAAGCAGGTTTATGAAGTACATTAATTTCAACAACTTACTGTTTCAATTTAACAAGTGATATTATTTATTTTATGTTCAATTATTTTCCTAAATATTAAATCTAAGTTATAGGGATGTACAGAAATGTTGTCATGAACAACTTTAGTTATACTGCGCCAAACTAGACTTCTGTATTCTGATACTATTATTAAATTAAAGTTATGAGTCTTTTTACTTGTTATTGTAGGTAACTTGTTTAAAACAATAGCTAAGTTAAGATCAACATTACATTTACAATTTGCATTCAACAGGTCTTTCATAGTACTTCTGACATTCTCAAATAATTTACACTGTAAGAACAAATGACTTTCGTTGTTCCCATTGTCTATATGACATAAGGCGCATGTTTGTAAATTTCTCTTCTTAAATTTAATTGGGGTCATCCCGAAGATTAGTCTGTATGTTATTTCTCTAGTTTTATGTGTAATGTGTTTGCTGTGTAGATTTATGAAGGTATCTCTGAAATTGGTGATATTAAACTCTCTACCCCATTTGATTCTATTAATTAACTTATCTTGTAATTGTTTCTTAATGGTTGTATATATGTCTTTTAATTTACTGTGTATGAGATGTTCATTGCCAGGGAGTATTCTTGATATGGATCTGTAAAATGGATGTGTGTTTGCACCAAAGTAGTGTGGGATGTCATTTTTTATTGGAATTATTTTACTTAACCTTAGGCCGTAGTAGTATATTGTTAATGGAAAATTGTTTGGTTTCTTGGCTACTTGTCCTATGTATTTTAATCTAAGTGCTTGTATTTTTGTTCTAATGTCTTGTAAATTTATCCCCCCATCTTCTTTGTTTTGTAAACTCTGATTGTCGCTGCCAAAAGTTCTAAGGTTTGAACAATATAAATCGTGTAACTTTCTGCTATATATTAGATTTTTAATTGTCTTAAATTAGGTTTCATTTATATTGCATACTAATTAGGTTTGTTCTCTTTAAATACTGCTTGCATAAAATATTTTTAAAAATTAGATTTTGAGCTTTTAGAAAAAAAAAAGTAGCCGTTGCATCAGAACTTTGAATGATCTATATTATCGTGATGTCAGATTTTCATTATCTCTTCTACTTTCTGAGCACTAAACGGGACGGACGGACAGACAGACAGACAGACGGACAGACAGACAGACAGACAGACAGACGGACAGACAGGCCACACAAAACTAATAGCGTCTTTTCCCCTTTCGGGGGCCGCTAAAAATAAAACTGTAATTGCCTATATATAAAACTAATACATTTAATAACAAAATTACTCTTCGAAGTTTAGATCTGGTTTGTAATTGGCAACATTGAGGTAAAATTTATAATCCTTGACATTGTTTAGTTTATCGTAAGAATCTTTAATTAAAACAAAAATATTATGGCCTGCCAAATTGTTTCCTTTTAAGTTTTTGGCCCACTACTAAAAAAAGTTTGTCTGATCTAAATAGTTATATTTAAAACAGAATAAGCACACCTTAGCATTATTATAAGTCAATATCCCATGTCATGAAAAATCCATGTTAACTGAAACCCATATGAGAATTTAAAAAAAAATCAATCGCTCATCTTTGCATTTCCCTGATGCAATTTTGTACGTCAATAGCTACATTAATTAAACCAAAGTCTACAACTACAAAGGTTTATATCTGCACTAGTTGTGACAGATTATGTAGGTCGAGGCTGGGACTGCGTATCCACGTGAAATACTGTCTGCACTTTTCATTAATCTTCGGACTCGAAGAAAAGCCTTATTATTCTATCTTGATTAGTTCTTTACCCATGATGCCTTATCGCGTGATTTAAATTCTACGTATTAACCTAGCTCTGTTAAAATGAATGCCATATCGGTATCGTTACATATTCATTTTGTTTTCATGGGAAGTCAGAGACTCTGGGTGAATACCACAGAATGCAAGAACCACTTGACAAGTGCGATATCTTCTTTGATGAGATGTTAACAGGTCCTAAACAAAGTGCTTTTTATTAATTGAAGAATACTTCACGCAAGCTCTCAGGCAGGTGGTCTGCCCTATATCTTTAAATTGATGCACATTTTCAGTATCGTTTTTTTTTAAATTCTTTTCCATATTATTTTTCAGTAAATTTCTTAGACAATATTATATATCCGAATCTCGCGACTTTCAAATGAAATTATTTTTATCATCAAAAAAGTTAAATAGCTGAACAAAAAAGGGTTATTATTAATAAATTATTATTATTATGTTAGAAAACAATGAGTATTCATTCTCTGGCGCAGCCAGGGTCGAGTTTCGTTATTATTATTGTTATTATTATCACCATCAATAAATCCTGGGACAATATTAATCACACTTCACTGAACCTTTGACTTCTGAAATGATGCGCTCAAAGTTCTTAACACCCTATCAGAAGCTGTTCCTTATTATCATAAGAGTTTAGTCCAAGACTCTTGGCGTTATTGGCCTATGGAAGCGAACCTTCATCTGTCTGAGCGCTACGTTGGGACTGAGAAGGAATCCCAATGAAGCTGTTACACTTAATCATGTTGTTCAAGCATAGTATCAGTGGCGTACCGAGTGGAGAGCTGGTGCGGCATCCGCGCCGAATCGAAAGGGCATAAAAATGGGTATCAAAGCATTACAATTTACATTATACGTAAGTTTTTAAGGCATTCTGCAGAGGTGACTTATGGAAATTATGAGGAGGGAACGACATGCCTTGTTGATTGAGCCGCCTGGCTTCCTCGGCACGCCGCTGACTTAAAGCAATTAATCCAGTGCATAATATAGGCCTACACTGAAAAAAAAAGACTTAATTATAGTCCCTCGAAGTTCCTCTTATCTCCTGGCAAGCAGTCGAGTCTGTTTTGATAATGTCTTGGTTATATTGACATCAACAAACAAGCTCTATCATATGACACAGCTTCAATGGTTTTAATCAAGTGTGACCGAGTTAAAGCCGCGTGTCATTGTTTACTTTAAAATAGGCCCACAAAGGAATAATGACCGAAACAGTAACTACGGGCATATGCAAATGAATATAAGAAGCTGAAATTAAGTTTATTTGAAATTCTAAGATGCTTATCCTTCGTCCCATAAATTATTCTTCCATACCTACGTAACTCAGACAAACTAGATTCACATTATTTTAACCAATATTTTAATTTTCTGAGCTTTTATGAACCAATAGATTATACAGCCTGGTCGGACTATAGGAGTCGAAATCAGCTTATCTTATAAAATACAGACGCTACTTCAACAAAAAAAAAAAAAAAAAAAAGAAGATGATTAAACTCTTACCAAGTCGTTAGTTTTCCTGGTTAATTTAAGCAACACATTCCATGCTCTAATAGCACTTGTGAAGAAATATTTCTACAAAATTGTCCTAGCATTTGGAAAAAGAAAGGTGCTTGTGCGTGCCTTTATCTTTAAGTCTTTCTGAATATTTTATTAGGTTTTGTTTTTGTGTTTGAATGTTATAATTGATATTTTAAGTCTTCTATCCTGAAGGCTTTCTAAATTTAATGATTTTACTAAATGTGTGTATTTTTTAAAATGAATCTCACTGCTCTAATATGTGTAATGTTTTAGTTTCGATTCGTAATGTTTTCTTGAGTTGGTGGGGTCCCAGATAAAGACTTCATAATTCTAATATTGTTAAATAACATCTATGTTTTATGCTCTTATTTGATTTTTTAAATTTCTTTTAACAAACCCTAATTAATGCTTTATTTGAATTTAATATTATAGTTTCATCATTATGTGGGGTTTCCATTACAATTTTTTATTTATTTATTACATCTCAAAGCAAATTATCCTAATATTCCAAAAAAATAATAATTAGGCCTATAATTATGTTCTACGAAAAGCTCAAACTAAGGGAGTAATTTGAATGCATTAGGTGTGACATATACTGATATAGATCTATAAACTCTAGGCCTATTTAAATCTAGGTCGTCACGAGAAATAGGGCTTATAGTAATACTGATCGAAGACAACGCCTTATTATTTAATATTACATACAAAATAAAACAAAAAATAACTCAATGCGATTTAAAAAATGCAATTATTCTTTTATCCAGGCCATCCTTTATCCCAGTTCATGGAGATTTTTAGCCTGCTTTGGCACATCCCTCCATCTTCACGTTGCTTTCTTCTGGCCTACACAACTCACAAGTTTTCGATGGCGGTGGTTTGGTTTAGGTAATTATACTAACAGGTCGAAGATGCAAATATAGATCTATATATACCAGTGATAAATATTTTTATTTAAAAAAAATTGGTATAGATTCTTTTTCCAGAAACGAAACAAAAACGAAAATAATAAAGCTGCAGTATCTCAGTGAAGGTGACTAGATTGACTAGCATAGATCTAGAACTAGATAAGGAAATCCGAAAGATAATTAAGAAGAAAGCTAAATATTCGAGCAGATTACTAGATCTAGATTCTATGTAGCGGACTCTAAAGAAATATAGACTATAGAGATTAGAGTCTAGTAGAGATCTAATTTATTTAGATCTAGATCTAGTATCATCTACTAGGCATTTTAGGTAAATAAATAGTTTTTAATTAAAAATAGATACCCCAAAGCCAAAAGTCTTTCTTTGGCAAAGTGAAAAGTCTACTGTCTACTCACTAATCACTAAACTGTCTAAACCAGTGATGCCCAACCTAACTCAATCTGCAGGCCATTTAGAATTTAGATTTCCAACACTAGTGACTAGTGTCGCGGGCCACATGATGAAAAAGATACAAAATTATATAATATAACAAATATAACTAAATATATATATTAATAATTTTATTATATATGAAATTGACCTGAAGGTAAAACTATTTTATTTCAAAACCGAGGCGTCCGAGGATCTAGTACTTTAAAGTACTTACTTTGAATTATTGGGATAGTCTCAATACCGGTACACTTCAAAAAATGGCGTTACAAGCTCCGTTTATATTTTGTTGATTTTGGTTTTTGGGGATTTTGTTTTATTGTGTGTTGACGTTTCGGTAGGCTGGATGAAAGGACGTCCGGCCCGCGGGCCGTGTTTTGGGCATCACTGGTCTAAACTAATACTTATCACTAACTCTTAGTCACAGACTAATCACAATCACTGTGAATCAGTGAATTAGGGATTTAGAACTTTAGATTGGTCTTAAATTAGTCAGTTAGTGTTACTGTTAGTTGTTAGATCTCATCCAACTACATGACGTCACTATCTAATTCTTTATTATAATAGTATAATCTATAAATTATTATTTATGTCTATATTCTATATTATAGATAGTACTAGTAGTAGATCTATTATTATAAATTATAGTTATCAAAAAATATTGAATATTTCAGGCGCACATAGTGACATACTCCTATGATACTCTGTGATAGTGATAGCCTCACTGTTAGGTCTCACCAGCAAAGCCTTAATCCCCCTGGATGACTATAGTATTGAAATGGTCATCATCGAACCACAATGGACGAACTATTATTATTATTAATATTATAATATACTTATAGTATATTACTATTATATAGAGTCAAAGTAATTTATACTATCCCAACACCTTCACCCAGATCTATATATATATATAGTAGTTTTTCACTATAGGTCAAAAATTAAAGTTTGACTTTGAAAGCTTATTATTTGATATATGGTTTGACATATATGTAGATCTAGAATTATATAATCTCGAAAAGAAAATGAAGTATCAAAGTCTTCTTAACTGTCTTGACTTTAGTTTGGAAAATAAGGATGACTACTATCTTTTTACCCCTAACCTTTTTTTGTTACTAGATAAAAGAGGCCATGTGTCTTCATTTTATCCAAACAAATTTGTTCACACTTAATTTGATTCCAAACACCAAAATTTATTCCAAACACTGTCCATATTTTGGCATCAATAAATGCCCAAAGATCCCATGTGTAGGATGTAAATATCTTCTTTAATCAATAAGATGGGGCGTGGTGGTTGAATGGTTAAGCGCTCGGCTTCTAAACCTGAGGTCCTGTGCTCAAATCTTGGTGAAGACTGTGATGTTTATTCTCTGGATTTTAGGAGGCCCCTGAGTCCACCCAACTCTAATGTGTACCTGACTTAATTGGGGAAAGTAAAGGCGGTTGGTCATTGTGCTGACACATAACATCCTGCTCCTTAACCATTAGCCAAAGAAACAGATGACCTTAACATCATAACCCCATAGATCACAAGATCTGAAAGGGAAAAATTAATTGATAAGATTATATATGTACTATCATCTAGTCTAGATCTAATAACAATTATCTTAGTGACAATAATGTTATATAGTTAAGAACTATTTACACACACCCATAAGCCTACTTGACACCATTTGTTGTTTGAATTTTTATAGCTCTTACATGATCTGATTAGCTGGCTGATCTATTTTCCATTTCAACTAGAACTAGAGATCTAGTTTACTAGCTCATGGTTTCCAAATACTATCTCATCATGGTTTCCAAAAAAAAAAAAAAATATAATCACACATAACATTGTCCACTTCTAATTTAAGTCCACAGAGTGTGCTGCTGACAGCTTATTATTGATTGACAGGGTTAATTGCAGGTGCACTGCAGCGAGAAAGATGATTCATAATTATTCAATTATTCACCCAAGTGAAAATTTCTAGTCAATAGTCTTTTATTTTTAATATTTTTTTGTATTGTTTGGTTAGTGTTTCTATTAAGCGACAGTAATCTTAATCACTCGCACCCATATATTTTACTTTGGTTCATTTGACAGAAGGAAATGAAAACATATTTTCTGTCCATTTTAGAAGCGTATGAATTCGCTGATGCATCATGGATCTAAAAAAAATCCCCTTAACCCTCCACCTAATTAAGTTTTTCCGGGCAAGGAAAAAAAAATAACCATTTCACACCAGTTCACTTTGGCCAGTGATCTTGTAGAAGAAAAGAAAGAGAAAATATAATCAAAGTATAGAAAAATAGGAAATTTAGCATTATTTTCAAAATAAACCAGCAAGGAGACAAAATTATCAAAATATTTGCTGAAATTCAGCCTTTCATTGTTCACAATATTTAAACCAGATACTGGTAGCAATTGTGTTCAAATACTTTAACTTTTTGGCTAACTGATTATTGTATCACTTCACAGATGCCTTTCAAATGTCTCAGCATATATCACGTGTAAGGGCCCTTTATAAAGGCCTATTAAAACTTCACAGAGGCCTGCCATTAGAGTTTCAGGCTCTGGGCACACAGTATGTTAAAGAAGAGTTTCGGGCCCATAAAAATATTAAGCAAACTGAAGCTGAAATATTTCTTCATGAATGGACAGTAAGTAATTTCCTAGAAATATCAAAATGTTAAACATTAAAAAGCTCTTTTACTATTTAAGTTGCATTGCATATTACTATTTCTATTTTCAACTTGATACATAAAAGATCTTCAAAGACTGAAAGAAAGCATTTACAAAACTTTAATCAACTTACTCAGTCGATTTAAAAATTAACCAATCATAATTAATTAAAAATAGAAAATGTACTAAGCTAAGGGGAGATAAGCCTTGTGCTGCACTTAGGTTGTTCATTTACAATTTTGATAAGACCACAGGTTCAAATGTAAACTCAAGCAACTTTAAAAAAAAACAGCTTTTGAAAAAGCAGCACAGAAACGTACCAGATACCCAAAATTTAAATTATAAATATTTCCAATTGCATAAATTTATTATTGTTGGTCTAGATATGTTAAAAAAATCAATTACATGATTGATTCAACTAACTGTGTCAATTTCAGTTGGGGAAATAAAACCATGCACATGATATCATATCTCGTTCATATTTTACTTTCTTTTTTTTCTCCAGAAGTACTATGTAACACTTGCTGGGCAGTTGTCCAAAAGAAAAAAAAAACAGGAGATTGGAGTGTATCTTTCTCCTGAAATGTTGGATAATTTCTCCCAAGAACAATTAGGTCAGTTGTATGAGTTGTTTCAAGAGACTACAAAGATAAGCTCAAAGGAAGCCAAAGGAAATAACAATCAATAGCAAGGACTTCAAGTTTTGTTATGCACAAGACTGCACATAATTTGTGATAATTAGTATGGCCAAGTCTGTGCCAATATATGTGCATGGTTCACTTGAGCGAAGTATATGTGACAATGATTTTGTAAGTCAAGTGACAGAGGATAAATTTGCCCATTACTTCCCATGTACATGATTGTGGTGAAAACTATAATAATGTGTTTGTCCACTAACTGATGCTAGTACTGAGGTAGAGGAATTATTTGTCAGCTTTTTCCTGAGTACCGGGTACTTATAGATTGGTAAAGTAAATCTAAAGAGGAGTAATTGTGTACACGGTTATGCAGTAGTTTATATTTATATGTGGGTAATAAAAAAAATGAATCTATGGAAATTCTCTTATCTGTGAAGAAATCATTTGCACATATCATTTATGTACTATACAACTGTACTGTGGATTTAAAAAAAATTTATCTGGAAATTCTCAAGTGAAGTTTGTCATTTTCTTTACTAAGTAGCAATGTTAACCATTTGGTTCTGTCTTACAGTATGATGATGTGTTAATTGCTTGTATATTGTTTATAATGTATTTATATGAACATTTTTAACAGTTATAAAAAATTGCAGATTTTAATAAAATAATATATTTTTGTATTCTTTTAAATGACTATAATTAAAATAAGGGTGTGTACAATTTGTTTCTTATCTGAACAGCATGGTTCAATTTAAAGCCAGCTCTTCTTAGTAACAAGAGGTGCATTCTTAGAAATGCTTTATAAACATTGGCCAGAGATAACTGATAGATGTTAGCTACTAGTACCAATATTTCTAACTTAATGTACCATATATGCAATAAAGACTAGGTGAACAGTAAACATCATCACACCCTAGATACAAAAAAAAAAATTCCATTTCCCAGAAAAATATAATTAAAAAGAATAGCTTCTATTATTTTTAGATGATTAAAGAACAGCTTCTTGGTTGTGTAGTATGAACTCTTAGTGGTCCAAGTATGAACCCTGCTTGATGCCATCATGGGCAAGGATGTAATAATATTCAACTCTGATCCAGAAGTTATTTACTCACTATAGATCTTTAACAATCTTTAAGTCTCTAGACATCATGTTTAAGTTTTAAACCTCCTCATGAAGACCTGAATTATTTCTGATGCTTTGAACCACAAGGAAGACCTTGTAGGCAAAAAGAGAACTCCCATACACCCTTCAATACATATTTCTTATCTAACAGCAAACAAAATAAAATAGAACAATGTCATTGATAAATAAGCAATGTAATGTATTTTTATGTTTACATCAAGATTTTGTCTTAGGGAAACTAAATTTAGTAAAACAAAAAATTTACAAGTCCAAAAATATTGGAGTCAAAGCCAATGAAATGTGTATGCAGCATTTATATATTTTGCAATAAAGAAGAGCTAACTAAAATATTTGTACAAGTTTTCTTTGTGTCTTATGAAAAATACCTGAAACAATAGGTCAAGCAATAACAGTGTGCCACTTACCACTATACTTTGTTCACAATAGCACAATACAAACATATATGTTAACAGATTTCATACTTCATCTATCAATATATGATATTGCACTTACAACTATCCATGGTCAATAAAAGCTTAAGAAAACCACCAAACATAGCAGCTTTAATCATACAACATGACAACAATTTTTTTCTTCTTAATAATTTTTTTCTTCTTAATTTTTAAAAAAAAAAAGGGGGGGGGGAGAAAGTCTACTTAAGGGGTGAAAATCTACACAGCCCATGTCCATGAACATTAGAATTGGATAAATAAAAGTTAAATTTTATTAAATAAAGGTCTATCTCAGAGGCGCTCCAGAACCAGCCAGTGATGAATCCTCTTCTCTTTCTGCCGCATGCTGCTTTAACTCTTGTTGGGTGTGTACAAAGTTGGACCATTCATCTGACCTTGGGTTAGCAATGTGCTGCAAACAGAAATAATTCTTAGTGAATCTATTTTTTTTGTTCTAGGCTAAAAAAAAAAATTTTTTTTAAGCATTAACATTAAATATCAACAGTATGTATCTATATCATATCAGTATATCAAACAGTTCTCATATCAGTATATCGAACAGTATGTATACCAACCAGGCTCTAGAAATGCTGAGTTATAAATTTTAGTGCTGGCTAAATCAGTGTTTATTTAAAGCAATAACTATTTATAACTAGAATGAATACAGTCTATGGATATTTTATCACTGTCCTATATGAAAACTTGAAATTGGCTCACCTCTCCGACATCATACACATGAATACGTCCATTATTATCTCCAACACCGATATGGTGGCCAGTCTGGTGCCATCTCAGTTGGTTCAGGGCTGGACGTCCATCAACTGTTATGCTGGCAGTGGGGACCTGAGGGGGATAAAATCCTATTATTCCTTATCTCAGTCTTATTAACATGTACCATCATACAACTATATCAAGGTACATGCCTTTACTAAGTAAAAGTTGACATCTGTTATGCTGTAGTGTTCAGCTAATAGTCTCAATGTATTTAAGTCCAGATATCTTTTTTTTTTAACTTTCCAATACTGATGTAAGCCATTAAAAAGCTCTTCTTCAAAATTCTTTGGATAGGCATCTTCCATTTTCCTAGGCCAACAGTAAAATAAAGGTGTCATATTGATAACAAAATGAGCCACCAGCTTCACTTTTCCCATTTTCAGGGGTGGGATTAGGAACAAACTTCACAGTCTCCACCAAGAAATTATGTTTTTTATAATCTATATTGTTTTAACCATTAGTTCAATTTTTGAGTGGCAATAACTGTACCCAAAAAAAAAACTCACAACACCCAGAGTAAATTCTCACCTTATAGAACTCAACCTTATGATATCATAGACACAATCTAAAATTAGCTAAATATTAAAAGCATTGAAGTTGAAAACATAAAAGAATTATGAAGACCAAGTTGAAACCTACATATTTTGTCACATCTGATGCAGACATAGCAATAGTCCACCAGGGACCTATACAAGTTCTAATCCTTTTCTTCATGAACATTTAGAAAAAAAAAAGGGAAATAAAACATATTTACCTCAGTTTCACTGTTAAGATTCCATAAATCCAAACGTCCTTCTCCATCCACACTGGCAAACAGGGCTGGGTGAATGGGAGACCACCTGACATCATACACATAGTCATTGTTGTCTTCAAAGGAGTGGATGTAGTACGGTTGCTGGGGAAAAGATTGGGTTCCAACAATTACATGAGACCTTTTTCTCACAATAGTCGATTCTGTCCTAAATCTCATGATACAGCAACATTTTCACATCATGTCACTACTTTCTCAAGATCACAACATTTTAGTACTGGTACCTCATATTATTTCAAAATTCATGACATTTTATCAAAAATATTGTGCACAACAATATCATGACATGTTATCTAAAATATTGTACACAACAAAAAAACATTTTCAACGCTTATTAAAACAAACAATTGAATAGGAATTTGAAAAAATTAAAGCATACTGAATACCTTAATGCTCCACAGTTTTATAGTCCAATCAAAAGATGATGTTAGGAAATATGGTGAGAAGTCAATCTGTCCTGGAACTTTATGTGTATCAATGCTGGTGATGGGACCTTGGTGACCTTCAAAAGCATCATTTATACCGGCTTTACTGGAAAAAAACAACAACATACAATATTATCTATTTTAAGGAATGAAAATACAGGTATGGTATTAAAGAATTGTTATCAAAAATCCTAATGATATTTTCTTTTTATTGGAAGGACAATTTTTTAAAATTAGGACTAAGTAAATCACCTGTAAAATACAGAAAAAAAAAGGGATTGACATAGTAGACTACAGCACACCACATTACATAATTACTTTCCCACCACACACTACGACCTGAATTGGTATTCTGTTAATGATGTGGCATGCAGCTACAATCCTAGACACAACAGGAATACCACAGAACAACAGAAATATTCACTCACCTTCCATGCCTGCAAGCAGAGTATGTTATACATTCTTCTGAACCCACAATGAAATTGTTGGCATCTCCAGACAGGAAACTGAAGCAAGTGGCAGCCACAGATTTGTTCTGCTTGCTCTGGAGCTCCATACTGTCTTGGGGCTGTGATAACATATCCAGACTCCAGGAGCAGAGTTTACCATCAGTTGACACGCTGATCAAGTTGTGGGCATTTTGGGTACCAACCACATTCACACAGTAGACAGGATGCTGCTCGGAACAATTTATTCCAAACATGAACATACATTCTTTAATCATTAAACAGTTGTTTTTTTTAATATTTAATTTTAGTATGTTTATATAAAGGCAAATATTTCTCTCATTTGCAACAAGAGAAATATTGAGCAATGAATTATTAAGACGTTGTTAGAGTTTCTTTTTTTCTTTCTAGTCAAAATGAGAAGTTTTAGTGAAAACATGACAGCATAACTTTCTTAAGCATCACAACACTCTTATTCCTCTAGTATTTATTAAACTGAAATTAAAAAAAAAAAAAAAAATTACTGTATGTGAAGTGGCAGATAAAGGTGTACGCTGAACAGGTGTCCTTTTGTTGACTCTGTTGTCCCAGAGGACAATGCGACCAGAATATGTGCCCCCGATAACTAAGTTGGGGTGAAACTGTGCAAAGCATGTTGACATGACGGAAGACTGAAAGGAAAAAGAGAAACACATTTATCCAACACTGTTCTATGATATTCATTTTTGAAGAAAGAATTTCATTCATGTAAAGGTTAAAATTGGCCTCAACTTTCTCATATAATATTATTTTAAGATACTGACCTGACAGTGAAATATATATTCAGGATCCATGTTTTTGAACTTCAGATTCCAGATGAGAGCAACTCCATCTGGGTCATTTGGTGCATCTTCATTGGCATTGTAAGAAGCCAACAAGAGCTCAGGATACTAAAATAGCCACAAACACACAAAAGTAACAAATGTTGTGTTTATGGAAACAACTAACTTTATTTTATATTGGAATAGTTAATGTTAATGTCATAATATTCCATTCTAGTTTATAGCAAGTCAAATTCTTAAATTTCTTTTTCTAAATTTCCAAACCAACACTTACAATGCTATAAGAATAATGTGTAAGCATCATAAAAACTAAAGGCTTTCAGCAATGTTGAATAAGGCATATATCTATCTTAAGTTTCATGTGAAAACCCAGACAAGTGAATGAAAAAAACTTTTGTCTGGCAATCCTAGTCGAAACTGTAACAAGTACAAAAAATAAGTTCAAGGAAGTTAATGAATCTATACTGCTATAATGACAAATATGTAAAAGAGACATTACCTGAGGTGACCAATCCATTCCTGTAATAGTTCTACGCTTAGACCACTTCTCGTCAAAAAACTCCAACTGTAATTTCAATCTCTCCCCAGCTAGACTGTCACTGTTATGGACAGATTGGTAGATAAAAACTTTGTAAAATACTATTCAATGCCACAAAGGAACTTGTTCAGCTGTTTGCTTGAATTTACTTTAAAAAGTTTAGTAACAAAGGTTCAATGATAGAATCACTGTTAAGAAGTCAATAAAAATACAACTATACTAACAAAATTGTACATACTCATCTTTGCCATCCATGTCAGCCCCACTGTAGTCAATGGTGAGACCAGTGTCATTCAATGCCAGCATGCGCTGCATGACCCTGGCAGCTCTGGAAACACTCAGCTGATACTCCTCAGACATGATGATCTGTTTCTTCTCCTCTTCACTCAGCTCGCGAACTGAATTCAAAGGTGTAACATTCAACACATGCAATTACTCACACACCAAAACAAAAGTAATTTTCAAATTCTTTTGTTACATTTACAGTTTAGATAGTTTGAACTGAGTATTGATCAACAATTTATCAAACAGTATATTTTTTCTTTGATTACTTCACCCTTATAGGACTAGCTCCGTTTTTTAAGATTTCAATGTTGAAAAATCCTAGTTGGAAAGATCTTCAAGTCTTCAAGTGAAGTGGAAATGTAAATGCTATACATCAAGTATTTATGGTTTTTTTTAGAAACTTTAACATTATCTAAGCACATTGTAAAAAATATTGAAAAAATAAACAAAACCAAAAGGGCATTTATGGTGATACTACAGTTGGAAAACTAAAAAAGTGGCAGGGAAAAGGACAAAAGAAACAGGAAGACAAGAACTAAATGTTTTGTTATCAATCCAGCTTAAGTACCAACTAACAATAGTAGAAATTACATCAGAGCAACAGTTATAATGTATGCATATAAAACACACACACCATGACTAGATTTTTTTCTTCTATCAATAATTTTTTGTTCTACTTTCGTTTCAGATTAACAAAAAATGTCAAAGGTTCCACACTATTGTAAAAGTAATATATGTAGCAATTATTTGAATCTTAGGATTTCAGAAAAACTAATTAATATGTAGACCTACTTGCTGGGGGTTTTTCCTCTTTCTTTTCTTCTTCAGAACTTGGTGGCGCCACCATCTCAACTCGAGGCATGCGATGGGCCATTTGATGGCCATGAGGAGCGTCAGCACTAACATCCAAGGAATCTGTGTCATCATCTGTGTGGTCAGCATTGTCATAAACCAAAACTATCATGTTAATAATTCCCAAAGGCTGCTCAATAACTTGAGATTTACATTCAACAAACAAATCAACTATGGAAAATATGTTATACTCCATTAGCAAATATTTTAGTTACAATACAAACATTCTATGATATAGGATGTATTGGGTAATTTTTTTTTATAACTTCTAGAAATCAATTCAAAATGCCCCTTTGAGATTTAAGATGAAGATTTTTTTTTTACCAAGTCTCAATTTTTGAGTAGCCAGCATTTTATCCAAAAAACTTTTTTTGTTGTTTGTATTTTTTCCAACTTAATTCAGCGTAAGAGCACGAGGACCCTAAAATGGGCTCACTAATCCCTAATATAACTGTAGATTTGGCTAACTAGTGGAATGGAGCCATTTACCCTTATGTTAAATGAAATGTATTGCAAGTTAGAATCAATTAATACAAGTTTTGTTACTGCAGATACAAATCAATGAACACTAAATAGTACATTTGTAACATGAGGTCATACAATTGAATTCCTCTCTATTTCCAAAAGGTACTTGTCGCCAATAGAATCATCTTTGGTTATCTACTATAATGTATGAGAGTGACAGAATAAAACTAAGGTTTTATGAGATTCTTATTGTCTCAAGAATTATTATTTCTAGTGTGAAAAATGTTTATTAAGTTTTAGACCTGAGTCTCTAAAAAAACTTGCTCTGCTTTTATACTAACTGATAAATAGAATAATTGCTATTTTTAAAAAAATATTTAATTTTGATTTCGCAATGTTTATGGCACTTAATACTTAATAAATAAAATTTGAAACTAACTTGTCAAAAAAAATGTCCAATTTTATAGTGAGTTTTGTTTAAATAATTTTTTAAAACCTGGATATCTTCTGTAAAACTGATAGCCAAAGAATTAAAATTATAATGAATCCCTAGTACCAAAAAAAAAAAGTGCATTGATTTAAACAATTCAATAATTAAGTAATAACTATTTCAATTAAATTGACAGAGGCGAATATGCATTTAGAATCCTGTTCTAGAAAATATCAAATATTAATCTGCTGACAAAGGAAACAAAATCATTTCCAAGTAAGCATATCACCATTAGATATAGGGACTAGAAAACATTCAAGAATGCAGGCATAAAACTCATTTCTCTGTCTACTGATCAACACTTAGACATGATAAAAAGAGTCAAAAAAAAAAAAAATCAAATATTGCGCAGCAACAAGACAGCAATGAAAATGACCAATGAAAATATCAACAAAAATATCACAGTGACTAGAAAAAAAAATAGTTCATTAAATGCACCATCTCAGGCCTATACAGCAAAAGTCACACTGACGTTAAAGGGAGCCAGCATTTTTACCATGAGTTTCAATTTAAATCTTTCAGTTTCAGCACTATTTGAGTTTTATGGGGAGTTTGTGTTTTTTCTAGTGCTTTCTTTTCCAGTTTTAAATTTTTTTTATTTATTTCTAAAGCTCTTTTTAATTAGGTTTAAAGATTAAAAAAACTTAGTACATTTATCTATGACATAAATTTTGACACCCGCATTTTAAAGATGTACTAACAATTATGTTTATTTTGTTTTTTTATTCAACAAAGGAATCTAGCTACACAAAATAAAGCAGGGGTAAATAACACGCAAGATGCAGCCATTTAAAAAATAAATATTGTTTAGATATTATATAAATTTAACTTTTATAAATATCTTTTCTTAATATATATAAAAGAAATATTTTCTGAAACAAGCCACACACACAAAACTCTCTAATGATAAGGGCCTAATGAATCAACACTGAGAGGCTTACATAGAAAGAAGAGATGAGATAAATGAAACTAAAACAAATGCTACTTTAAAGAATCATGCATTCACAAGTCCAACATAATGCCACAAGTTGTGGATTATCTTCTTCTACTTTGTTTTTCCAATTAATTTAATTAATGTCTCTAAAACCTGGATCTAAAGTTTATGAAAAAAAAAAAATTGCTTAAAAATCGAAAGATTTACTTTTCTTTGAAAACAGAGAAAAATTTGTGTTCTGTTTATGCAAAAATAATATTCAGTCATCAAGCAGAGTATAACCCACACTTTCTAAAAAACCAAGGCGATAAAGAATCTACAAATAAGGAAATACAAATAATAGGTATGCAAGTGGAATGTATATACCTTTACATTTTAAAAAAATCTTTATGAATTTAAAAAAAAAAAATGGGAAACGTTCATTTAAAGATTAGCCCCACACATTTCAGGATAAAGAAAAATAAAAAAAAAAATACAATTAATATAACTTGACAACTAGGAATTTCATATAGGCCTGCTGCTCAGAAAACTATAAAAAAAAATAATTAATGATGCATTTTAAGAATGTATAGATCTCTTCAATAGCTCATTTTTGTGTGATCTAACGAGGATAATTAAGTTTAAGTTTTACAGAAAACATAGGCCAAAGTAGGAATAACATGGGTATCCTACTGCATGCAGCCTTTCAAAAATAAGTTGTATAAAGTAAAATAGTTGTTAAAATCTTATCAAACTACCATGTTATGTTTGACATCTAGGTTTTTTTTTTTTTAAAGTTATGTTAGACAACTAGTTTATTATTCTTTAAACAACTAGTTTATTATTTTTTAAAAAATTCAGAAGCAGGTCTGTAGCACAACATGAGATTAGAAAAAAAACAAAGCACAAAACAGAAGGTGTAATAATGAAATACAACAATGCCACCATTCACCATACCTTCTTCCAAATCATCAAAAAACTCATCGTCCCATTCCATATGAGGATGAACAAATTTAGGGGACCCAAAGCCTAAGGTAAGATGGGGGCACAGGGCAATCCAAAGATTAAATCAGTCCAAGAAAATGGCAACATATTGAATAGAAAAAGAAACAAATTTATCCTGGACTTTTTGTTTTTTCTCTAAACTAAAATATTTAAAATGAATATTACAATTTAAATTTGAAATCTCATAGGATTTAATTAAATTGAAAATCTGATAAATACAAAAAAAAAAAAAAAAAAAAAAGACATATGCCTAATTATGACAAAACGAAAATTTAATTTTTTTATTATGAAAAGCATTAAACCAATTTTCTTTAAAAGCAAATGTCAGTGCATAAAATAATATAAAAAAATACACAGCCAAAAAAAAATAGTAACAAGGCCAAACATTCAAGGAATCACTAATAGCAACAAAAAAAAAAGTGACATTCAACAAATTCATAAACTAAGCTGGCATTTGGATATTAATATAAGGTTTAAAGTAGGAAAATCACTTTATATTGCAGATCCACACTGTAACCAGATATAATTTGGCTTTTTTTTTAAATCCAGAGGCCAAACTGGCCAAACGTAAAAGGACCATTGTTCATAGAACAGCTAAACCTAAAGAGTGTATAATTAAATGGGTGTAAAATAAAATTAAAAAGCAACACATTCTAGTATGTAAAAAAAAGCACAGTGTGACTACCATGCCAATGGACAATCTAACAGTGTTCTTGTGCTTAAAGCATGTATGTGTAATTTGTAGCAGATCAAACAGACAAAACAAAATTATTTTCTAATAATTATTTAGTAGTTATTTAATTAGTACCGCTAATATACCAAGTGTTTACAAATCTAAATAAAGTTTTCGGTTCTAATTTGTTTTTTTAAACTTGCAATAATTATAAGCTGGCTGCAATAAAATAACCTAATCCAATACCTAAAAGTGGATATTTCTAAGACTAAAGGGTAGGTTGTTAAAAAGTGAAAGACAGTATGGCTTTAGTCCTTTTTTTTTTCTTCTTTCACTTGCCAATGCATGCTTTGTATAACACTCAGGTCACAGAAAAAAAAAAAAAGGAAAATAATAAGTTAACAAAATGCTTCAAATGAATATGTGTAACATCATGAGAACATGAGTTCATACTTTCAACAAGAGATGGTGCATTTATTGTTCCATTACACGTTCTTTTCAAGTATGTCACATGACAATAGCAACACAGAAATCCAGTCCACCTGTCTAGTCAAATAGCTAAAGCTTTATAAGCCCCACAAAAAAATGGTTAAAACAATTATTTTTTCGAAGAGAGACCAAGAAATATGAAAAAAAATGTGGTAAAATCACCGTTTAGCACAAGATACTAAGACAAACACAACAACCAGAAAGAAAAAAAAAGTAAAACAAAAATGTCAACACTGTGGGTTAGCTATCTAGAGATGGAAAAAGAAAAGCGGAAAGATGTAACATCTAGCTCCCTGTGCCGCCTGCAGCATGGCTCCCAACTTACCGTAGTAGTCCCATGGTCCTCGGCCTTGAGGGCAGAGATAGAATGGCGACATGCCAAATATTAGTATATAAATCTACCTAGTCATATATTATGCATTTTAATAATTGAAATAAAAATGCATAAGTGGTTTGTTGTGCAATAAACATTTCGCAGCTGCAGTTGGAACTTCATGTTAAAATATTTTAATGCCGGCTACAAACTCATTTTGATCACCAAAAAAAATTATTTTTATTAGATAGTTCTTGTTTGTTTTTTTTTTGCTTAATTTTATTTTTACATAATAAAATACTAAAAAGGGACTAAATGATATATATTTAATTTTTTCTCTTCTAAATGGACAGGTGCAAATCCCTTTAAAATAAAATTAATAATAAAGAAAAAAAAACAGTACAAGACAAACAGAAAAATAAAACTTTGTTTCTGTCATAAGAGTTTCACTTTTTCAAGTTCTACAGCACACTGAAAGGGAATCATATGATTCAATCCAACATTTTTTGTTAGCCCTAATACTCGCACAAGATGATCAATTATTTGACATTACAAGTTTATACAACTAAACCAGCTACCCGGTAATACTATTTTTTAAAAAAGATTTACTTTTCAAAGAGATAAAATTATATTAATTTTTTTAAATTAATAAGCAGCTTATATTACTGTACACAAAAAAAAAACTATTAATGAACATAAACTTAACCTAAAATTGCAACTTTGTCTTTTGCTTAAATGTTCAGTTATCTTGGAAATAAGATCATGTTCATTATTTTCAATGTTTAAATATTGAAATATTTCATTTTCTCAATATTGTAACTTCTAGTTTCTGATAAACAAAATGTGTTCATGCACCATTTAAAAAAAAAAATTGCATGCCTTCAGTGCTATGAATGTGTCAAAGACGTTTCACAAATGATTCAATTGGTGGAGAATTTCTGAAAGAATCAAAGACTAAGCAACCCTACAACAGTAACTAAATATGTGCCACCAGACGACAACTGGCTATAGAATAATTATGTGTTGAGCAGAAAAACAAATATAAAAGTTTTTTTTTTTTTGGTTTGTTTTTAATTTAAGATCAATTATTTTAGGAAAATAAAACAGCTTGATAATATTTTAAAATATTGTTCATAGTTGTTTATTTAGAAATACAACAAAAAATTGTGTGTTTGTTATATTTAACAACATTTTTTTTTACATAAAGTAAAATTTAGTCAAGTATCAAAAATATAAATCAATTGGTCTTCATGAAATTTAAAACTGCTAGGAACTTTCAAATATATAGTTCAGGCCTAGGATTGAATGATGAAACTATAACCTGGACATAAGAGTGGCACCAATGCAAATATATAGAATGTTTTTAGATCTAATTACCAAGAAATTTCATAAACCTTTGAGAATAAATAGATAATGTTAATTAGCTAAACTTGTTCAAAGATTTCAACAAATCCTATGTCAAAATGACACTTGGCCTGAAAGTCATACTAATGGAAAATGTTGAGGTCGCCTCTTTTTAAGGGCTTTTTTTTGGTGGTGTTAGTGCAATTAGCACATTTACCAATTTTCTAAACGTTTTCAAATTATTGCTGGATCAAAACAGTATAAGCGTGACTAGAAACCTGAAGAAGACATCGTGACACTAATCCTGCTTCAATAAAGCAGTACTCTGCAGCTTAATCAGTTCATAGTCTCACGTGTTAAAAGAATGTCAAACTTTTTTTTCTCATATTCTACACTTGGTGAATTGGACTAGACCAAATCAATTTAATAATGCTTTGAAGTGTAAATAAATCAACATAGACAAGTAGAAAATGTAAAAGAATTTCAATTCTTCATTGCTACAATAAACCTACAATTTATAATGCTGCCAAAAGTTGTTGAACATTGCAGAAGAAAGTGTATCTGACTAGCTATAATAAGTTGTAAGTCGCAATGAGTGTGGGATAAGCTAATAAGTTGTAAGTCACAATAAGTTTGCAATGAGCTAATAAGTTGTAAGTCACAATGAGTTTGAAATTAGCTAATAAGTTGTAAGTCACAATGAGTTTGAAATGAGCTAATAAGTTGTAGGTCACAATGAGTTTGGGATGAGCTAATAAGATGTAAGTCATAATGAGTGTGGGGTGAAATGGGCCAAAACTTTTCCAAAAGTCTTAACAGTTATTTTACATTTTTATAGAATTTTATCTACATTTTGTTTGTTCAAAAGAAGTGTTCGATAACACTGGTAAGATAATTTTAAACTTTGTCTAGAATTTGTACATTTATTTTTCAATTAATTGAGTGTTTAAGCCACCAAGGAACAAATAATTGTACCAAACAACAAAATCATAATGACATTTCATACTTCACAAATGACCGCTTTGTATGTTGAGGATCCAATTAACCAGAATTGACTGTTTTGTAAGAGCAAAACAACTTTCTAAAGTATTGCATTATTGGCCATATATCCCAAGTAACTGGGCCAGTGCAAAAGTCACAACTAAGGAAGTAATTGTCCAGGGCACAACTAGATTGTTTTGAGGGAGCCCACTTCAGTGGAAAATTATGGATAGCTAGTGATCCCAAAAGTGCTGCGAACAGTATGATGCATAAACAAAGAGACATTTGATTACATAGAGATTTATTTAAAGAGAACCTCTTTAAGCTTTATAGATAAGTCAAGTCTAATGCCCATCTCTTGCTCACAGAGAGAGAGAGTAAATAAAATGTGCATAAGGTATGAAAGAAGAACAGGAAACAAACAAAATCCTCCATTAAAACACAAGGAGAAAATAATAACAGAAATAAACCACATTAAGATATAACATCAAACAACAGCACAGGCACAATTGAAAGTTGTGTTTGAAAGCATTTTAACGTTAAGATTGTGTTTGTCGTGCATGATTATTGTGGTGTTTTGTTTCTGATGAAATAGAAGATCATTTCTATATTCATTTAAAATAAAGGGCTGAAATTTGGGCCTATGCTATTTTGAGTAGAACTAATAAAGCAGCGAGCACATTAAGCCTACACTGTACATCAAAGTGCTGAAATGTAAAACACATAGCCATTCAACCTGACAGAATCAGAGAAATGTACAAAAAAATAAAATACTATACACACACATCTATTTTTAGAATGCTACTACTATTTACAACACTTGGAGTAGTAATAAAACTGTCACAAATGGCTAAAGCACTGATGTTTAACTTGAAACGCTGATTTTTTTAAGCCTCAAAATTAAAGAAATTGGTTTAATCTTTTTTTCATTTACATTCTCATTTAACAATGAATTCAAGATTCATTTTGGAAAAAAAAAACTTTTCTAAACAAACCTTTACCATCTTTACATTAACACAAGAGTGAGCTCCAAATGCAATGGGACACACTCACATACAGACATTCACACCTATAAACTACTCACTTCCGTGAGAATGGGATCGCTTTCTCCGTCCTAGTGGGTGAATTCAGAAAGCAATATCAACATTGTGGTCAACTTTTTTTTTTTTTTTTAAAAAAAAGCTACACATAACAAACAACAATAATGTGTTTCTTGTTGATGAAAAGTACTAACTACAGTTGACAGTAATAAAGCAGGAGAGAGACATGTTTATGTTGATACAGATCATAGAATTCATGGAACGAATTACAATACAATGAGTTTTTATCAGCTTAAAATTTTATTGACACTGAGCCTTCTACTGTTAAGTTCATTGAGCCAACTACAAATTCATTCTAAAAACAAAACACATTTTTACTACTAGCTAAGAATTTGTATGCCAGCAAAGCCAACAATTAAGCATATATACCAGTAATGAATAGATCTTTTAATTTTATTTTAATGAGCAAACTTTAACATTAATTGTAAAAGTAAAAGGAACAATAAACTCATAGAAATTATATATATATATAAAGAGAAACAATTCACTGCAACTTACCATCCTTCTCTATTGGTTCAGGGTTGATGGTCTGTGTCTCTTTGCTGTAGGCGACATTTTCTTTTGGGGGAATGCTTGTTTCATTTACTTTGACGATGGAAAGCTGCACATTTCTTCTGCGTGGACTGTTAATATAAACAGACACGCAAGAGTTAGATTATCTAATAGCATGAACTGCTATCAAATAGAAACACACAAATTAGCTACTATCTAATGTCAAAACCTGGATATTTTAACTAGCGAGGAAGAGGTGTCATCTGGACTACATATTTAAAACAGACACACAAGAGTTAGATTATCTAATAGCATGAACTGCTAATATCAAATTAAATACACAAATTGGCTACTATCTAATGTCAAAACCTGGATATTTTAACTGGCGAGGAAGAGGCGTCATCTGGTCCAGAAATTGGGGCAGAAAGACTTGAAGTATTTGTTGGTTGAGCTGGAGTTTCTAAAGTATAATACAAACAAGTTAACATTTTAATGAAGACATTGTGATAGAAATGTGATAATCATAACAGGCTTTGATTGCACTGTGTAATAATTACAAGATGTCTAACAAAACAAACTTCTATGAAGTATGCTACCTGTGATAGGTATTCCTAAATCTCGAAAAAGATCATCCGGATCTGAAGGATTACCTGTAGCCCCTTGAGGTCTGACTGGTCCCTAAAACGAAACAGAAAATTTAGAGATATATCATCTATGAAAAGATCTAGAGACCAGTGGCGTTACTGACTGAGGGCGAGGCTGCACATCAGGGGGTAGAAAAAAAAAACACTTTTTCTAAAGCAATCAACTTTTTAAAAAAGGAGTTTCTGTATATATAGATAATCCCCTAGACATACCTATATATATTTAATATGAGTATATATTTTTGGTACAAAATTTCAAAACATTCTGTGCTGAAAACAGGGCGAGATATAACTATTGATAAAATAGTCATAAACAATAAGATTTTTTACAGTAGTGTAATAGTCATCGTATGTTGTTAATTATCTCCCTTTATTGGGACTTACATGAAAGAACAATACAGCAATAGTTTTAATTTTAAAATTTTGAATCGTAAATTGGTGGTGGTGGAAGGGGGTGACACTCTGAGCTAATTGTACCAAGTGACACAGATCTTAGTCACGCCACTGCTAAGACTTTTTGTTAGTATAGACTAGATAGGTAGTTCAATAATAATTTAATAAAAATACACTGATAAATCATTATACATTGTTAAAAACAACATGAAAAGAGTTATAACAAAATGTGTCCTCATTTGGAGATAATTAATTGCATTTCAAAGAGGAGGTAATAATGTTTGCTCTTATTCTCCAGTGCCTTTTTCCTGGGATTTTTCAAAATCTAAAATGAAGTTCTAACAAATCAAGAGAATCTAATAGGTCACTCATTTAAATTAATTCAGAGAAACACTGCAACTTCACTACAAAACACTTTTTTAAACAGCTTTTAAAAAGATCCCTAAAACTTAGATCTATCAAGCAATTTTATTTTCTATGCTTAAAGCTGAGGCTGAAAGAAAAATTCAAGTCTTTGAGAGTAAATGCTGCAGAATATTCTTAGGTTTCAGATACCAAGAAAAGATGATTTTTTATTTTTATGAGTCAAAACTCTGTGAAAGAAAAGCTGAGCTAGTGAAGTCTTATAAATATAGAATGTCATGAATGACTGTTGAAAGTCATCCTTCAATTGGAGGGAGCAAGAAGAAGGGTCATCCAAAGAAAAGTCTGGACAATGTAAAAGAATGGACAGGCCGCTCTCTTGATAGCCTGCTAAGAAAAGCTGCTGACCATGGATGGATTTGGTTATATTATGCCAACTGTCACAGCACCCCCAAGTCAGAACAAAAGTCAAGACCAACGGACAGATGAGATGCACAATATCAAATGAACTTCATCTATAACTAAAAATATTTAATAGTAATAACTTTTAATAAGTTGTTATTTATTAATTTTATTTATTTAATGAAATGATTTGCCTAAAGTAGGCTCTAAAGCTTGAAAAGTTCTATTAATAAGACTAAGTTTTCTAAGACTAAGTTTAAGATAAAAATACAATAGATCTAGTCTACTAGATCTAGACTTCAATATCTTTATCTTGAATATGTAGGACTTTACTACAACAGATTATAAATACACATGGGTGCCCACAGGGGGGCTGCAAGGTGGTGCACCCCCCTGCTGACCCTGGATTCTAAGTAGCCGAATTCTTTTTCTTTTGCATCATCATATCAATTTTTAAAAATCTAAGTAGCAAATGAACTGGTAGTGCTTCCACTGGTCGCTCACTAGTGAATGGCACAACATGGCTTAAATTGTGCAGATGTGCCAAAAACCCAAATATCAGATATGTCCACTGGTGAATGAATTACACTAATTACAATTGTAGTAGACTAGCCAAAGCTAATCACATGGATGCAAGCAACGGAACCCCATTTTGCCTGCAAGGGGGGGGGGGTCGGCAACCCCAAAAAAACTGCAAGCATGGTGCCTCTTATATCTTCAAGACATAAATAAAACATTGGTTATACATATACATATATATATATAGGGTTAGTAGCACTTTTCCATGACAAAATTTAGGAGATTTTAAGAGGTTTTCTTTTAAAGGATGTATGATGCTACATATAGTATGTGTGTCCGTGTCCCGTTCGTTTGTGTAGATACTAAGAGACATGGTGGCCTTTTGAGGTAATGTTTTATTCTAGAATTAACTGAACTTAAATCCTTCTCATAAACAGAGCCTGTAATGTACAGGCCTATTTATATGTTTAATTCACACTTGCTAATTAATGGCTTTTGGTGCGTGTGTGTGTGGGGGGGGATTAGACCTATTTGTGTTTTTTCTTCAAGCAGAATTTCTTTTTTAACTAGATCTGTGTAGTTACCCTTGCATTCACTGGCTCTGCCGTAAATCAAAATCTAGATTCTATTATAGATCTAAGTCTCTAAAATTTGCTGACTTTTCATGGCTGTGCGCGAATTATCGTCACTAGATTCTAGAGATTTAGCATAAGATAAATGTAGAATATTGTAGAATCTATCATATTTCTAGAGTAATCTAGACGCTAGATGTATCGAGATCATTAAATTGACTAAAATTCACGGAGTTCTCAGGTTAAGGGCAAATTATATTCACTAGATTCGGTATGCTACTAGCATAGATGATTTAGGGAATTTCCATGCGAAGTCACTCTTACTGTTACAAGAAGATTTTAGGTGAGAGAGGGCCTGGAGGGGTGTAGCCTACACATTCGGTCTGGTTTAATTTTTGTTTAGAAGATGTTATGCCGGCAGATCAAACTTACTAGAATTAAATCTACTTACTTACTTAAGTGTCGCATGCCGGCGCCTTATGGATTTGTTTCTAACTTTTGTTTACGTTCTAATATAAAGTGAACGTACGGAAAAAAAGCGCATGCGCCAAAAAAGTCTGATACCAAGCCGGCAATCGGTTGGACTGGCGTTTGCCGGCAAGCTTTTTTTTTACTTTGATTTTGCTGGCATGCCGGCTATAGCCGATGATCTTGCATCCATGCTAATCAGGAACTAATGGCTGACCATGTACATATGCATGCCTTTGAATAATGAGAAGACAAAGTTTAGCCCGTTTTTTTTTTTTTTACATCTCTTCAAATCAATTAAAATTTCTGCTAGGACTAGGACGCTAGGTACTAGGAAGCAACTTAGACTTAACCTTATAAGTAGAGTTGAGTCAGTAGTAGAGTCTACATAAAAATTTATTGACATTAGAATTCTGATTTAGCTAGATCCTAGGATGCTATTATTATTATACAATAAAAAAACAGTAACATCAGAATTCTGATCTAGTTAGATTCTAGCTAGATTCTAGGATGCAAGAAAGAATGTAAACAAATTACAATAAAAAAAAAAAGTAATAATTATACTTTTATAGTATCTAGATATACTTAAATTAAGTTAATTATGACCACTTTTGACTTTAATAGTACTTATTATGACTTCCCAGTTTATACTACTTTATATAGATCTAGATCTATCTAGAATCTAGTTACTAGTTTATAGTTATACATCTTAATGATTCTTATCTTATAAATTGTATTCTTAGGTCTTAGTTTAGACTAGACTTTAGAGTCTTAGACTTAGAGTAGTCTTTAGTACTCTTTAGTTGTTAGTCATCTCATTATCTCATCATGAGATGACATTGACAGTCAGTAGTATTTGACTTGAGTCTAGCCTTGATTTCTAAAGATAATAATATAATTAAATTGGTAATTTCCGCATTTATATCTTGTCACTTACTCGATTGATTTTATTGGGACTCATGATTGGTTGTCTTCAGTCAGTCTTACCGACTCTTCTTGCCTTACCTCTTTTTTTGCTATCTCTTTTTCTTTACGTTCTTTACGAAGTTGCTCGATTTGAGCCTTCTTCCTGGCAATCTCTGCTCTTCTATCTGCCATGCTTTTTTACAACATAAAAGAACCAGCTAATGTGTCATTAAGACTCATTAATATAGATTTAGGACCTAGATCTATCTAGACTAGATTTACAATTCTAGAATCTATAGACTAGAAAGCCTAGATCTAAGATCTGGATAGGTCTATCTAGACATCAATAAAATAAAGTTACGAAGTGAGTCATAACATTCAGCCCGAGTCGCCTAATTGTAATAATTCTTTCCGGTTGCTCTACATACCGAAACATACTCACGTTCTAAGCACGAAGGAGGAGCTATAATACATGTTGCCAGCACAATGGCCAATCGCCTTTATAATGTCAGGTACCCATAGACTCAGAAGAGCCCTAAAGATCTCGAAGTTAAAAATCGGACCACCGATTTGGACGACAAACACTTTACCACTCAACCACCGCGCCTTGTAAGTGCATTAGAAAAACACTACGAAAAACTTTGTATGATAGAGCCTTTGAAGAATTTTGTTTGAAAGCGCGTGAGAATTTTATGTCTGTAAGTAGACTACTTAATTATACACTCGTACTTACAGACATAAAATTCTCACGCGCTTTCAAACAAAATTCTTCATTCTACTTGTGATGTGACTGTGATGTCATGTCATTACTGTATAATAGCCTATCTATGCAACGCAAAGCTTCTTCAAAAAGAATATGTAGGTCTATTCCAAAAAATCTCAAAGCAGGAACATCCGTTAATATCAGGGCCGGTCTTAGGCCACTGCAACATATGCGGTCGCAGTAGGCTCAGCTCTTTCATAGGTCCCGCGATAATTCTTGGTGTAATTATTAAATCGCAAAATATATACGAAAAATTCCAGGAAATCTCCTGAATTTATTAAAGGCCGCTATCATGATTGACATTGCCGTACCACTCTCATAATATAAGAAAAACTGAGTTAGAGAAACAGTAGGAGTATGGGAACCTAGGCTTGGAGATTAAGCGTTTATGGAAGTAATCTAAAATAACAATATAGGCCTACCCCATTGTCATATCAACCGAGGGGATAATAACAACTGACCTCACAGATACATTCAAGGCTCTGGGCATTCCTAGGAACATTCTCGTTGCTTGCTGTCAGAGGGCAGTACTGCTGCAGACCTGCCACATCACCAGAAAATTCCTAAGTGGAAACTGATAAAGGGAATACGAATTACTCTTGTCTCCCTTTAACGAAACTCGACCCTGGCTGCGTCAGAGAATGAATACTCGCTCTTCTCTAACATAATAATAATAATAATAATAATAATGCTTGTCTTCGAGTCCGAAGATTTGTAAGAAGTGCAGAATTTCACGTGGATACGCTGACCTTGACCTACATATTTTGACACATCCAGCGCAGACATAACCGTTGTCCGGTGGTGGTTGATTTATGTTCTATTTTCGCCGTCTACGTTAGTCATCAGCAGGGGATTTTTTTTTTTTTTTGGTCTCAAATGTTTATCCCGAGGCGTTTTTAAGAAACATCCAGCTCTCTCGTTCGGAATCCGCCTTCTGTCAAGTACTCTCTTTGATGTCATTTAAAGCAAGTTGGTGCCTAAGCTCCGGTGGATTCTAGTTACCAGTTGCTTCAGAGTGGCGCCTACGGTGGAAACGTCTAGTAGTGAAACTAAGGCTAAGAACGAGTAACGAACCAGGCCCTTGCTGGTCTCCCTGGGCGAGCTTTTTTTTTTACCTCATTCGGGATGGGGATGGAACAAATAGCCCGCACCCCAGTCCAAAAGGTCCGCCACACTAGGAATATGAGACATGCTTCACGCAGTTATCACTGTTCTCGGCCAATTATAGCGAGTGGAATCCAGAAACAGGGACGGTGCGCTGTTTAAGCGGCACGGTCCGATCTGGCCCAGTCAACCACTATGACCGTCTACCCTTGTGAGCCCTCAGACAGGACAAGGGATGGAGAATCCCAATGTCCAGGCCTGGTTGTTGGATAAAAGCCAACGAGATGAACGGCGCCCCTGCAGGCGCCGATTCCCTACTGGACATCATTGAAGGTGCCTAAGCTGGTCTCTAAAACGTTTCCATGTGTGTGTGTGTGTTGTTGTTGTTGTTGTTGTTGTTTTTGGGGGTGGGGACATTTGTTACGCCGACCAACTTTCATCTTACCAAAAAAGACTGTCTTTGGCATGCGGTCGTCCCTCATGCGTGCCCTACACAGCGCAACTGTCTAACTAGCCAAATTCAATTTTTTCAAATACTTTGCAAAATTATAAAGGTCAAACTAGAGTTTTCCCAGTCTTGCTAGTTATCCTTTTTCCTAATTCAAATTTCTCGGAAAATCGTTAGAGCCGTTTTCGAGATTCGAGTCCATGTTTTTCAGGCCACCCACCTAGAAACACGAAGTTTCCGCGAAGGTAAGAGTCCAATAGAGGCATCGTAATAATCATTAGAAATAAACTAGGCATCGGTATATGCATTTTTTGTGATTGTAGTCTCCTTGATAAGAAATAAAAACCGGAACAATTTTTACAAAGCTTATATCAACTCATTTTGTCTGTTTGGTAAAAAAAAAGTTTGTACACCTTTTTTTCTCCGACACCCAATCTCGGGATCAAGCTGAAATTTCGCAGAATTTTTTTCTTTTTCCTCACATCACAAGAATAAATGTAAAAAAAAAATAGTTTATTAACTTTGTCGAGAGGCTAAGTGCGGCTTGAGCTTGGCTTGCTTGGCTACCTAGAAGGGGGCTCGAGGTTCGACACCCGACTCGGGCAGAGTTGTGTTTACTGAGCGCCCAAAGGCAGCACGGGAAACCAACTCCTAGATACCCCCCCCCCCACTGGTCCACAAATGAGATTGGATCAAAGCGCTCTGAGCATGCTATAAGCATGAAAGTAGTGCTATATAAAAGCTATAATAATAATAATAACTATTGTTAATTAATTATTTTGTTTGGTATCTCGAACAAGGGAAAGAAACTGTACTCAACTGAAGTGGTGGTATAAACTGAATTAGTCCCCTTTATATGTCGCCGTTCTAAATTGAAACAAAAAATTTTAATCCATACAATCTTCTCTAGTCATGTCAAGTGAAGAAGAGACAACCGAGACAGATGGGTGGTTGTTCTTAGCAGCTTCACTAAGTAAAGAAGGCAGAGTACATCATTGTGAAACGTTCAGCAGTGGTGCTCCCAGAGATTTATCGCGAATCTTTTCTTAAGTAAGACAAGGACGTGAATACAAAATGTGTTTAGGTAACTGTGTATGAATGGTGCCTGGCAGTGGCGTAGCTAGGGGGGGGGAGGAGGGGGAGATTTTGAAAATGAGTTTTTTTAAATTAAAAATTAAGTATTACGCAAAATGCAGGGGCCCCATAGAGGTCAAGCCCCCCGCCCCCCACCCCAAACGATGGAAAATTCCTAGAAACGCCCCTGGTGGCTAGAACTAAGTTGAGCTGAGTTGAACAGATATGTGTCTAAAATATACACATCAATTGATTTCCTTATCAAACTGAATTCTTTATTTTTTCCTTTACAATTCCAAACAAATCTATATCTAGAATATTAATAATAATAAGGTTTGTCTTCAAGTCCGAGGATTAATGAGGAATGCTTATTTCCAGTGGATAAGCAGCCCCAGCTGTGACCTACATAATTTGCTTTTTTTTCTCGCAACTTAGCAAAAAAAAAAGGTTTGTCTAAAACTCAAAAGTTTTCTAAAAATGTAAGCTTAGGTATTGAAGACGATAAGGACACGGAAGTTCATGAATTGATGAACAGGGGCGGACTGGCTATATGGGCATACCGGGCAAATGCCCGGTGGGCCGGCACCAAATGGGCCGGTCTGGTCGCGACCAACCAAATTTTTTTTTTAATGCAAACAACTTTAAAAAAAAGTTACAGTGGTTAAGTTACAGTACATGCCCGAACAAGCTTTATTTTATTTTTTTTTTAATTTTTTTTTACAATTAATTTTGTTTGAAATTCAATAAGCATATCAAAAAATGTACACTATACACTGTGCATAATCATCATTTGCAAAACGTTAGACAATACATTTTGATGTGTAGGCCTACGAGCGGCATTGGTTTCAATACTGCTTTGATGTCTCCGAAGTTGTGTTTGGCCTAAACGTTTTGCTGGTCGGCATGGGCCTTTGATGGCACTCCCCTTTGGTTTTGCTCCTTCCCTACCCCGACTTTTGATTTTTTCATTGACAATTTTACCAAACACATTGATATAACACAGCAAAAAAAAAAATAGTGGCGATAAGTAAACTTTTAACAATACTTAATAGAAATTAACCTTTAACACACATAGCCGCGAAATTGTAAACCACAAATCTTATTCACAGCTCAATATATAGTTCTTTCTGCCATTTTCAAATTAGTTTAATTTTAATAACATAGATTTAAAAATAATACACTAAAGCTTAAAAAAAATTTTATATGCTTAAAAAAACAAACAGATCTAGATCAAGATCTAAATAATTATTTTTGTTATTTTAATTAATGGCTAATTTATACTTAGTATATCATGGAGGCGCGGTGGCTGTGGTAAAGCACTTGGCTTCCGAACCGTGGTCCGGGATTCGAATCCTGGTGAAGACTAGAATTTTTTATTTCGAGATCTTCGGGAGCATCTGAGTCCACCCAGCTTTATTACTATTATTATTATAGCTTTTATATAGCGCTACTTTCATGCTTATAGCATGCTCAGAGCGCTTTGATCCAATCTCATTTGTGGACCAGTGGGGGGGGGGAGGGGGTATCTAGGAGTTGGTTTCCCGTGCTGCCTTTGGGCGCTCAGTAAACACAACTCTGCCCGAGTCGGGTGTCGAACCTCGAGCCCCCTTCTAGGTAGCCAAGCAAGCCAAGCTCAAGCTCAAGCCCCACTAAGCCTCTCGACCACGCTTCTTTAATGGGAAAAGTAAATGCGGTTGATCGTTGTGCTGGCCACATGACACCCTCGTTAACCGCAGGCCACAGAAACAGATGACCTTTACATCATCTGCCCTATAGACCACAAGGTCTGAAAGGGGACATTTTTTATGCTTAGTATGAAGTCAATGACGGAAATTCGTATAACAATTCTCTGATTTTATATAGCGCTGTAACATCTGATATTTAATGATAGAAGATTTATATTTTTATTGATCATGTTCATATACAATTCTCGTTTTTTGAGAATGTAGTAGGAAGAGCAAGAGCTTTTAACAGTAAGTGTCTCTCTAACCGTTCTGCATTCTCTAATGTTTTAATGGAATGTGTCAGACAGGAATACCAACGACATGCCTAGATTATTTTTAAAGTAACGTCTGTAATCTATAAAATACCAAAAAGTCTCTAAAACATTCAATAATTCATTCATTTCAAACTCATTGATGCTGCTATTGTATTTTTTTATAGTTTTCATACCACATAGGCCTACATAGACTCCCTAGCTGTCTATGGCGGTGTATACTGTCTTTCCACTAACTAAAGGAAGAGCCTATCTAGGGTACAAAAAAAAAACGTGCGAAAGAATGAAAGATCAGTATGTAATGAAGACACATTACACACACACATACACAATCACTTATAGGCCTATATATGCCTGCTTTTTTTGTGACGGTATGCACCAGTACGGTGTACCAGCACCTTTTTCAATGTGTGGAGAAATATTACTATTCTTGTATTTTACGTTTATTTTATTAACTTATTACTAATTAAAAGTTAGGAAATCCATCACTGAATACATTTTTTTTTATACAAAAAGCACTGATACAACATATGACATGCTATTTGTGGGCCGGTTAAAACGGTAATGCCCGGGCCGATTTTGATACCCAGTCCGCCCCTGTTGATGAATATGCTGAAATCTGGGTTTAGACCTAAACTGCTTTGTGGAGTTACTGCCATTGCTTGCGTATTCACTGAATTGTTTAGATTTGTGTTTTTATGGGTATGTTTAAGTTTGTAGAAAGCTTAGATCTACTCACTCAGATACTAATTTTGAACCCATCACTAACCATTCTGGGAACAAGGTGAAACTTTGTACAATTATTTATTGTCAAAGACAACACATGAACCAATCCCGAAAAATTAAACAAATACTTAATTAGATAGTGGTAATTAATTAATTTTGTTAGCTATTGAAATGGGAGAATAGTTATCACAGTATTGAGAGTTATGGCTTAAAATATTTGGAGTTATTCCCCTTATACAAGTTTTTAAAAAAGTATTTAAAAAAATATTTTGCTCTTTATTTTTTAACCTCATCACTTTGTTGTTTCTAAACAGTTTTAAAAGATGTTGATTGAACAAAAACAAAACAAGAGTTTTTATTAAATCATAGAAATAGGTTTATTTACATTTTTTTTTGTATCAAGTGTATAAAAAGGCTAGAAAACACTTTGGAAAAACATTTACAAAAATGTGTAATGTACAAAGAATGTGTATATTAACTCAAATTGTATCATTCATACTGAAAGATTCACTTACATTCATACAAGTCAGTATAATATATACA
>JADKLZ010001913.1:9019666-9029807 GCA_021533235.1 Biomphalaria straminea
TATATATGTGCTTTGTTTGAAAAGATTTATGATACACATACATTTTATGTACAAACAACAAATTACAATGCTTCCGATGATACACACGAAGTTTGTCTTCAACTCTTCATTAGAAAAGAAAGGTCACAGTCAATGTCCATCAAGGAACCTAACAATTTATTCCTTTAAATTCCATATTGATCTAATGATTGGCCAGTGAATACAACTGTGTTACAAAACATCAGAATGTTTTAATTCCAAATCTTCACATACTTTTGGGAACTGCCAGTCCGGACCGGCCTTTTTAGAATTGGAGGCTATAGGCGAAGTGAATTTGGTGGCCCCGAATAAAATAAGAATATACAAAATAAAAGGAAAAACAAATTGCAATTTATTTAAGACGTAATGTACTTCGAACAATAACATTGAGTACAAGTTTCGCTATTCCTTTTGTGTAATAACAAACTGTAGTTCCTGTGCCAGCCATTTAACAATCATGCACCTTTGCAGCAACATACATTGACTATGCCTAGGGGAGGCCCATGAGCATATAAATAATGATTATTTTCTTATAACACATTCGTTGTGAATTTTATGTAGCTTTGTGTAAACTTTGCAGTTACTAGCTTATGGTAAGAATATTTTCTTTATTTTATTAAAACAGTTGTTTTTCTCAGTCAAATCTCCATCAGTTGTTACCCATGTCATCATGTACAAGCCAACCCAACTCTTTCAACACAGTTCTCCATAGCATAGAATAAATACTGGCCAGGACTTAGATCTATGTCTTTTACTAAATTTATATAGTATTGCTATTGAATATAATCTTCATTTTTTTGTCATAACTCTTTAGAAAGACGTATGGAGACAATGTTTTATAGCCTCTTCATTACAAATGATAAGAATCAAAAGTTTCAGTAATGTCTTTAGATATTTACAATGATTTATTTAGGCTTTCGCGGGCCGCATAAAACACTTCGGCGGGCCGCATGTGGCCCGCGGCCGTAATTTGCCCACCCCTGATCTAGGAAGTCTTTTTTTTTTAAATTATTGTTCTAAACAAAACCATAACTTCAATCTAGCTGAGAATACATATTTTATTTTTTTACATACACATTTTTTTGGCCTGAAACATTGTGCATGGATTAAAAACTTTTTTTTTTTAATTTCCATTATTCATAGCATGAAAGTTTATTATTAGTTTAATATTAAAATAAAATACACTTGTCTCCCTCACAGGTGAGTGGATTCGTAACTCAAATGGACCATCAAGTTCTTTGGATGATTTTGAAAATGATGCAAGTCTTTTATTTATTTATTATTATATATCTGCCATATTGTTTTGTTTATAGCAGAATTTATTTTCTTCTTTAATTTATAAGCTCTCAGTAATCATTTAATAGTTAAAATATTTTGTATTAACTATTTTGCCTTTAACAGGTACCTTAGTTTATTAGTTTTTGATACTAATACCTCTGTAAACAATTGTTTTTTTTTTTTTGTTGTTTTTATTTTATAGGATTCATTTACCCTTGAGGCTGCTCTGGACTATCTCTCAACAAACATTGACCATGCCCTCATTAAAAACTTGGATATTTCGCCCGACATTATCCCAAGTTACTCTAGTGATCAGTTGACTGATAACTTTATAAACAACACTCCAGAGGGTCAGGGTTTTCAACAGTCACAACAGCTTCTGTCACACCAAGACAGTCTTGAGGAAAGCTTAAATGGTCTCCTGGATTTTCTAAACAATGAGCCTGTTGAGGACAACTCTGCTTCATTGGATCAGTTTGGCATAGACGTAAACAATGGTAATCTAACATCAGACATGAAGCTAGACCAAGATTTGGATGCACAGACTGATTACCTTATTCAGAATGTTACTATGCAATCACAAGGTTAGATTTTACATTTAAAAAAAAAAATTGGCCCAATACAAAGTTGAAGTCTGAGACATTTTTTAACATGAATTTGATTACACTTGTGTACTAATTTTTACTTGTGAAACTATCTAATCTACTAGAAATTCAGCCTGTGGCCAATGAGATGAATGCCACATTTCCTTTCCTGTCAACAAACAGTAGTGACCAAATGAATTTTGACTTGGACAGCCTCACTTTCCTTAACAGTTTGGCTACAATGCAGAATGGTGGTCTGGACGACGGTGAACTGTTTGAAAATATTCCAGTTGACTCAAACGAAACCTCAATGATTGCTAATATACCTTTAAATGAAAGTAAGAAATGTATTGATGTTTAAATAATTAGTGCACATTAAGAACATGATCTCTTCAGAGCAACTAGATTCGAACACTACTTAACTAGGTTTCAATCTCGAGTTCTTTGGTTCAGATGTCAAATGCTGCCACACATCCTCATGAAAAAAAAAATTCAACAATTGGGGGGTCTCAGCTTATGCAAGAAGTTCTGTGTAACATTAGCTCAATGGAATTAATTACCTTATTTCACAAGTGCAGTTATTATAAATGATTAAAAAAGTAAATTTAGAAGTTAGTGTATTCAGTATATATTGAATCTAACTCCAGGCTAATGTCCACACACACAAAATATTTGTCTTACAAAATTATGTGCCAGTAATATATTCAATTTTTTTTTTTTTTGGAAGGTATGGATACTTATACAGTTCTACATGATAATTATAGTCAGTCACTTGGAGCAATGGCAAGCCCTTCATCTTATGATGTAAGAGACATTGTAATGCTTTAGTTTTACCATTGTAATTGTTTCTAGATGTTCCTATGGGGTGTCTCTTTATGTATACAGTATAAATATAAGGTGACCAGACACCTCATCAATTAGGCTCAGTATGTTAATTACTTAATTACACCTACATGTACTTATGTTTGCAAAATGCACTTTATGCAATGAAATGTCTCGTATAATCAGATGTCAGGGAACCTTTATATATATATATATATCTAAATGATCTAAATTTATTTGATGTAAACTTATCTGTTTCAATCTTCTTAGGGACTGTGTGATTCTTTAGATGGTCTTGAAGGAGCCATAGGAGGCTCAGACCTTAGTGCTAGTAGCCAAAACAATATTACAAGAGGCTACTCTAAAGTCAACAGACTTTCTGAATCTTCCAATGACTCTGGCTATCCCTTCCAGAGTGGATTTTCATCCTCTTCACCTGCATCATCCAGCGCTAGCAGTCCTGCAGGTTGCCACTATAGCAACATTTCTACCTCTGGCAACGACACTGAACAGGATCCCCAAAACACTCAGACAGTGGTTCGCCATGCTGTGGCTCATAACCACACTTACAATACTCCACCTGGACAAGTGCCTAGAGAGGTGAGTCATGATGAATAGACATTTATGCTGTTGGCAAAATATAATATTTTCTATTTCTGACAGCAATGTCAAACGGAATATTTCACATCCACATTATCAACTACCTACAGATTTCACAAAATACTTCCTGTCCAACTTGAACATTCATACAAACTTATAATTTCTTAGTACTCTATATAACTATGCATATTGTAACATTCCTTGCCTCACTAGGATATGAAATGTTTAACATTTAAGTAGTTTATTCTAAGCTTGCATTCTCTGACATTGTGCTTATCAAATCTAAAATATCTCAAACGGATGTAATGTATAAACATGTGCATGTTATTTATGTTGTACATTGTAAAATAAAAACTTTAGATAACTCTAAATGATAATTATATTTTATTTTACTGTTTCTTTTTTTGTTGTACATTTAACATTTGTAATAGGTTACCTACATGTTAATTTTTTTCTTTTTTTTTTTTTAGGTAAAAAAATATGCTCCAAAAGAGCCTTCTAGAAAAGGACCTCATAGCCGTGACCAAAGACGCTTGGAGGAATTCAAAATACCCTATACAATCGATGACATAATTGAATCCCCAGTAGAGACATTTAATGAAATGTTAAAAAGTCATAAACTTAGTGAGGCACAGGTAATAAATCATGTCTATATATTTTTTTATTTTTTTTTAGTAACTTTTGTAGTGGTTTTAGTAGTTAATGGAGAGGGCTTTCTCTTCTTTCATCTACTTGGTCTTGTATATGTTTCAAACAATTTTAACTTGTACACACCTTTTTTTTTTTCCATAGTTATCTCTTATCAGAGATATTCGACGCAGAGGAAAAAATAAAATAGCTGCTCAGAACTGCAGGAAACGAAAAGTGAATGTCATTGTAAATTTGTCTGATGAGATGGTGGACTTGGAGAAAGCCAGAGACAAACTACTGAAAGAGAGGGCAGAGATTGAGAAAGAAACTCTCAAGATGAAAGAAAAGTTTGGGCACTTGTATACCCATATATTCCAGTCACTGAGAGATGAACACGGACAACCTTATGACCCCAACCTCTACTCCCTGCAACAGACCAGCGATGGGGATGTGTTGTTAGTCCCACAGAGCATGAATAGAAACAAGTACAGCAACTCGTCATCGGCTTCATCATCTCCTACATCTTCTAAAGATTCTGTCAATTCAAAGAAACGCAAATCCTTCGATGAGTAAATCCATGCATCAAATCCTTTTTTTGTGGCCCTTTGATTGCACTTTTAATTTTCATAAATGTATGATTGTGTTGCATAATAAAGAAAATTTAAAAAAAAAGCTTTTCAGTAGTGTAGTGTAAAGACTATTACATATTATTATTTGTAAGTTTAACACAAATTGTAGACTTTGATCACACATTATTTTTCAGTTTTGTAAAACAGATATTGTGCCGTTTAATTATTTTGTTTACTGCCCTGCTACAACACTTGATTTCTTAAGTTTATATAATCTTAAACCCTTTTTTTTATTTTGGAAACACTCATCTGTAGATGTAAATGAATACTTGATGTATTTATAGTGATAAGTTGACATATGTGTGTAGTTTTCTTCTTTAGAAGAGCATTTATACCAGGCAGCATGGCAGCCTTTTTTTGTTTTAATCATCCATTTTAAACCATTGTTTTTTTATTACATAGTTATTGAATTGTGTGTGGTTGTTTTTTTTTTTGTTTTTTTTGTTAGTACTAGTACTGATCAGGCTGATCAGGCTAAGCACATGAAAGATTTTTTTTTGCCATCAGAATGTTGTTTGATCTCGTTATGCTTACCATGTTTTATTCAAATGTTTTTAATATTTTAAGTCATAAGGTGTTTGATAAATTCATGTTTTTTGTTTTGTTTTTTTTTTGTTCTGTTTTGTTTTAATAACTAAATTTGCCTTACATTGTGTATTATCTCTCAAATGTTAAGCAATAACTGTACATTTCAATAAATAGGAATAGTTAGGAACTTAAAGGGAAAAAAAAAAAGTTATTCTGTAATATTTAGCTATTGTAGCAAAAGAAGAGAGATGATATAGAATTGTTGTAGAAGTGTTGACATTTGATAACTGTTACCAACCAGCATCAGAGAATGTTAATTTAGTTTTTGATAAAATATTCTCCGATCGTTTGGTCTCCTTTGTGTTAGCTTGCCTATTGTCTGTGTGAAGACTAAGTATAAATTGTAAATATATAAATATATGTAAATGTGATGATCATTATATTCATGCACTTAGTTATTATTAGTTTTTTTTTCTTAACATTCAAAGACTATTTTTTAAGTTGAAATTGTTTCTATAACTGACAGAAGAGATGGGGGGGTAAATGTTTTCGCTAACATTTAAATCAAATTTCGTCCCTAGCCCTTGGAAAGAAACTTTTAAGGAGGGGTGGCTGATCTGGTAACAATTGTGCAGATCAAGACTGGTTATCTGAGGACTTTAATATTGATAATGAAAATTCAAGTCCCTAGTGTAATTTATTTGTATTTATTTATGCTTAATTTTTTTTTTCTTTATGCCCACATTATTCATTGTGATTTATACACTTCTCATTCCAGAATTTGACTATTACCACACTAGACTTGTTTGTTGGTACAGTGGGTGACTTTGATTTATTAGTGCATATTTGGCCACGTAAAGAAGAAAATACATTTAGTGATAATAGGTGTTGAATGTATTTTCACTATGGTCTGGACAGGGCTTGACTTGACTGTGTAAATGTTTCTTACTCTGACAATATGTTTTCACATCGTATATTATTACTTAAAAATTATTTATATACTTTTTGGCTTTTTTTGTTTTAAATCATTGTAATGGTATGCTTATTGCAAACATTGTATATAAATAAACTTGTTGATTATCTGGGATGGCTGAGTGATTTTGGCTGTATATGATCATGTTGCCACTGTGAATTATAATGTTTCTATAATCTCATGTCCATATTTCAACTGTTTTATGAAACATTATTATGTAAAACTTTTTTTTCCTCATGTTTTTGAGTTGTTTTAATCAGCATATCATAAAATATGATCCAAAACAAACAAAAAAATTAAATAGAACAACTAAAACATATAAACCACAAAATTTGTTTATTAATAGTTTCTGTCTTTGATGTTTGTTGATCTGAATATGCTGACTGTAGCAAAGGTAAATCATTAAATGTAGTAATATTGTCTCTATACCATAAAGACCTTGCGGTCTTTAGGGCAGATGATTAGGTCATTTGTTTCTTTGGCAAACAGTTAATGAGCAGGGTGTCATGTGGTCAGCACAGCGACCAACCTCCTTTACTTTCCCCAATTAAACTCTGGTACCCATTAGAGTTGGGTGGACTCAGTGGCGCCCCAAAAATCCTGAAATTCAAAATCCCAGTCTTCACCAAAATTCGAACCCAGGACCTCAGGTTCGGAAGCCATGCATAACCACTCGGCCACCACACCCATCCCATAAAGTAAACTACAGAAAATCTGGTTTGTTTCTGCAAAGAAATGCAGTCAAAAATAGAACTTTTATTTGTAAGAGGAGAAACTTAGGTTCATTTTTTGTTCCATCACATCCTTTTTAATTGGTTTTCACTAATAATGATGAAGTACACAAGTATATGACTCAGTATTTAAAAGTTGTGTACCTGTACATTATGACTAAACTTTCGAAGCACATAAAACAAGTCATCATTATACAATGTTCACCAAAGGGGCAGCCGGTCATTTAATCCTCCCTTTTAATCTCACTGCTCTTTTTAATTCGTTGGCAATACAGAACAGTAACAAAAAAAAAAATACTTGATCTAGGGAAAGAACCTCAAAATTACTGCCATATATCTCAATACTACATGAATAAGCAAAAAAGATCTGAGAATGGGAAGTCTGAGAAAAAAAATTAGCAAAACATAGTAAAGCTTTTTATTTATGAGATGTAGGCCTACCTTCTTTTCCTGTCTGTACCTTGGTCAAAATAGCATAGATAGTTGTTTTTAAGGGTGATAATGTCTTCTCAGGGAGTTCATGTGTAACAGTGTAAGGTTCAATTTATTTAGATGGACATTTGAAACACTGAGCATGTTTAAATATCCCCACTATATTCATCATCCTCAAGACATGTCGCATGCATAGACATGGTCATGTCCGAAGTATTGAAGGTAATTCTAATCCCACAAAGTCATCCTCTCTGGCAACTTGCACAAGAAAAATAGATCATGCAACTTCCAGTATGTAGGACTAAGATTTCATCAATAGGTAGGCCTACCATTAAACAGTGGATATCGATGTTGACAATACTGTTGGAAAGATACATACCGGTACAGCTCTAGACTGCACCACTTGGAGAAAGATGCTAAGAACGCGACAGCGGAAAGGCAATGATCTCACTTGGGAAGAAAAACGAAAAATGGCTTGCTCCTATACCACAATTTCCTTCTAGTATTGGATTTTGGTCACAAAAGTTGAAAAGAAGCATGCTCTTATTCAGGGAAAGGAATCTAATGGACTTTCACACAAAAGCTGGAAGATCTTGAATTCGAAGGTGACATAAAAGTAAAAAAGTAAATTTCTCCTTTCAGACCTTGTGGTCTATAGGGCAGATGATGTAAAGGTCATCTGATTCTGTGGCCCACGGTTAATGACGGTGTCATGTGGCCAGCACAACGTCGAACCGCCTTTACTTTTTCCCTACTAATGTCATGTATCCATTAGAGCTGGGTGGATTCAAGGGTGCCTGAAAATCCCGAAATAAAGATCCCAGGATTCGAACCCGGGACCTTCAGTACGGAAGCCAAGCGCTTTACCGTTCAGCCACCGCTATACTTCATATAGCCATATAAAAAGTTTCAGCTTTTAAATGAAGTAGGAAAAAAAGTAGGCACCAAAATAAACCACACAAAATAAAAAAATAAAATAGAGACGTAGAACTGGATTCTCAGACCATAGACCAGGTAGATAGTTTTATATAGGCCTACCTTTTGGACTGAGTGTATCAGGTGGAACAGATGAAGACAATAAACATCGTATACAACTATAACCAACCTGGAAACTCTCCATATCATTAACAAGATTAAAAGAAGAATTTTTAACTCATATGTTAAATGTCGATCCTATTGTATTGGTCAGAAACATAGAGAACAACTGAAGCAACAACAAGAAAAAACGTACAAACCTTCATCAACAGATGGCTGAGAAATATCTTCTTAAACTGTCAGGTAGAGTTGAGCATTCGGCTCTTGAAACTCAGGCCAGCAAAAGTGAACAAGAGCTCCCTCTCACCGGCCTGAATGAGAAAAGTGTAGGCCTACACTGTTTTGTCTGGCTACACTACAGTAAAACAGTAAAATTAACAAGAAATAATCATTAAGACTTTTTTAATGAATAATACCGTTGTAACGGTTGTTTATTAGTAAAACAAGGCACAATTTAAGTGACACATCTCAATTCACATCGCTTTACGTCGTGTTTTCTGTGCAGCAATAGGCGTCTATAACATCCTGTACATCGATACTGTCTAGTATTTGTGACTCCACTGACATAACATTAAGGCCATGCTGCTAAGCCTTTTTTGCGTCATTGTGCTCCTGAGATAGTTTTTGATTAACTTACTATCCAGTGCAGTGGCGTAGCATCCATGGCGCGAAGGGGTTCAATGAACCCGGGCCCACGACCATTTAGGGGCCCACACCCAATGGTGAAACAACCATGGGGCCAGGGTCCCTCTTTACAACATAACAACTAGCTTGGGCCTCTATGAAATATTTAGTAGTTACATAAAATATCTGGACTTATATGGGGCCCCATATCTCAAATAGCTTAATGAGTTTTCAACTTTAAATATGACCTTGAATAGCGCGTAGGGTTTTCATATCGCCTGGTCCCATGACTAATGACCAATTGTGGCCTGCCCTAAACTGCCATTTTGTTTTAAAGTTTCTTTAAATGATCCTTCACGTCATATCAAACTTTATATTAACTTCCAAACATTAACCCTTGTTTTCAACTAGAATCATTGTAAGGGCCTGCTTTCATCAGTTTTATTGTAATCTGGTGACGGAGCGTTGGTGGTGACGTTTGGATCTTATACTCTTATTTTTTCTTTTGCTTCGTCCCTTCTGTGTTAATTAAACCATTGATAGTAAGACTATTACCTTTTTTAGGCTTTTTTTTTCTATTACCAGAAATATAGATTTAGACTTACAATAGGTATTGAACAAGAAAAAAAAACCACAGAATATTCTGTTTGTTACTTAGGAAAATATTAAAGATGTAGAATTTTTACCTATATATTGCGACTGAATTGGGAAGGAGGTTTATATAGGCCTAATACACATTTTTAAGATATAGCGATAATTGATAGTAGTCGAAGATGAGCACATTTCTCATTTCCTAGGGACTCGAAAAAGACTGTAAAGTCCAATTCTCACTATAAAAGCCAGCCGCACACGTGGCATGGTTGGGTTAGGTCAGTTTTAGATAGGCCTGCTTCTTCTCTCAGCTTTTTGTTGGTTCTTTCGCCCAGGCCACTCTTCTTGCTTCATTTCTTGAGACTCCGAGACTTACAGCTTCACGCAATGAGGAGCAATCGAGAGCTAGTGCAGCCGTGAATGTCGATATCGCATTCCTTGAAGAAGCTATTGAGAGCCTCCTCGGAGCGCTTTCCTGCCCACAGCTCCCCGTAGAGAAGGCGTTTCTCTGGCATGCGAACTACATGTCCCACCCATCGAAGTTAGGACCTTTTTACTGTCGCATTGATACTGTACATGTTGGACAGCTTTAATGTGTCTGGTATGAGGTCGGACCAACGCACCTTATGGATACTCCTTAGACAGAATGGCTGCTTTGTCGTCTGG
>JADKLZ010001913.1:9029907-9075855 GCA_021533235.1 Biomphalaria straminea
TGGAAAGTCGTACGGAGGGTCTCTATAGTCTTAGGTTTATACCCTGAAATCACTAGCGGATCCAGAACTTTGGAGTGGGGGGGGGGCAATTTTTTTCCAAACCCTAACCCTAACGCCCAGTAAACACCCTAACCCTATGCATAAATGTGCGTACAGCATATATAGTATAGGATAGTCAAAAAAAGGCCTACTATATATAACTCCATCAACAAGCTTACCAAACATCCAGACACCGTGAACGACTGGTGTATGTGAATGATGTAGACACATTGAAGAAGTTGACGAAAGTAATTCATCGCATAGCGAATGCTAGTTTTAACTTTAGCATGCAACAACGTTTCATTTAGTGGTCATCGTGAAGATTATCGTTTAGGTGATACAAGTAACAACAACAATGTCAAAGCAGTACATAAATTCTTAAGAAAACAAAAACAAAACCCTTTACTTCGACCCACAGTTTCTAAACGATATAATAGACCTGTTGGGCAGTGCACCTAAAGGAGATCCAATCTAGGGGAGAGGCTTGCAATATGGACCATGATCAAAAATGGACCACCACGATATTAGGGAAACTACACTATATTGACAAAAACTAAATATTGAATATTCAACAGTAATCTCCCTTAATTGGTTTGCATACATCAGTACATAGAAAACGAAAGTATATTTTATGAGCTAGGTGATTTTTTGTTTTCGCATATTTTTTTCTAACATCTGTTCCTCGTTTATGGCTTGTATGGAGAAGCAGACTTACACGAGAAGACTCAAATAAATTTGTTCCTGTTTTAGGACCACTAATGACTTTGTGAAAGAATGTTCAACACAGTAATCGTGTTATTAACTTTTTAGTGACAACTTTTGCTAAGCCTATCATTTTTCTAATATGGACCACGTAAAAATTCTAATATGGACCAGTGGTCCATATTTGATTCTCGGCCATATCAGTGGTTCATATTAGATCACATCTCTCTCTCTCTCTCTCTCTCTCTCTCTCTCCTCGATATGTATATATATATTGTAACGAATCTCACCTTCCAGGCTCTCTTCAAAATGCACCACACGACACCACCAACTTAAAGAACTTGATAAATCGATGCTCCAAAATAACGCAACAGTTAAATGTTAAATAAATCATAGCCTATTCTGTTCAATTGGCTACAACGTAACAAGGACTGTACAAAATCTTCACACTCTAACGTATCAACTCTGCAACTCTGTATCAACTCTCTGTATTCTGTATTTTTCATTTTATTTATTGTCATTAGCTGTGAAAATTAGGTTTTAGAAAATATCGTCAAGAACTCGTTAAGAAAATGGTCACATAGGAGCTCTTGAAGCTGTGAGGTGCCTTGTTCTCATCAATGAATATCTCTAAGAGTGTAAAGCAGCGTTTCTCAAAGAGAGAGGGGGGCGCGACGTCCTTACATACAATGCATACAATACACGGGTGAGGCGAAGCCGGTCAGTAAATTTGTCAGGATAATTTCCATTGCAACTATCAATTTATGTTTGAATATTAACCAAGTAAAAAAGCATATTAATTAAGTAAAACAGTTTTATTACCAAGATTTAAAAAATTAAAATATTTCAAGCTAGACTGCTAGAGATATCTTTTTATCTTCCAAGTAGAGCCTTTTAAAATATAAAAATGTAGGCATATAACAGTCTGCATCAATATCGACTCAAAACTATTTGAAGAAGACATTTAAAACGTCTCCGCTAAAGCGATTCTTCTCAACTTTAACATGATGATGATTTTGCGACGATCAAGTCTATTGTAGACGTTGCGCTATGTGTAACTCAAATGTAGCTCGCATAAAAGTATTGAGTTTTTTCCTCCTTTTTTATTAGACTTGATCTAAGACTTTTTTTTAATTAGGATGAATTGAGCACTCTGATTACAGGAAAACACTTGCATTATTAAATATAAATAAATTGAAACGTCACAAAATTTGTTTTTACGACCTATAAATTTTGTTACATAACTATTTAGCACTTATAAAATTTTCATGTCTAATGTAAAACAGCAATTAATGATAATGACAAATGAAAGTGCTTTTAATTGCATAATTAAAAAATAATAAAATCTTTAGTTTTTGTTCATTAACCTATGTATTTTTTTCTTCATTACCTTTGGTCCATATTGAAGTTTGATGTGGTCCATATTAGAAAACTTGGGTTTCAAGATGGACCACTTTGACATTTCTTAATTTTATTTTTAATTTTATTATTATGCATATTTATATCATGGCGCGTTGGCATTATGATAAGAATGATAGCCTCTATATACACAAGAAAATTCCAGTTTGTAGGATTAGAAACTTTTTTTTTATGAAGGGTCAAAAAAAGTGGTCCATATTGGAAGCCTCTCCCCTATGTCATTTTCTCTATCATGGTTGACATTACTCAAAGTTTATAAAATTTGCATTATTTTTTCAAAATGTTTTGTCAACTCCGATGACGAACTACCTAAAGAAATTGCATTCAGATAGTTATTTGTAGGTTTTCATATTTTCGAAAACCAGAAGTCTGCAGAATTGACTGAACAAATACTCTTTAGTAATAAAATATGCCCATCTTTCTTTAAATTACAATGATGGTTTTTAATATAAGCGAACAGTACAATAGCCTCATTGGCGTAACTAGAGATTTGGGAGCCCGTCATAGGCTTGACCTTTTTAGGGGCCCCTTCCTTTTGACATTCGACATCATGACATTAGATTAAGGCGTAATATTTAATATATAATGTAAAACTAATTTCAGACACTCATTTGCGAGACCCCTCAAGTGGGCTTCCGGGGGTATTTTCAAATTTGGACCCCCACCCTCCCTACCTACGCCACTGAATAGCCTTCATGTATTGTTTCAACAAAAGTAGCTACTTGCGCACTTAGCTAAATAGTACTTCAATATGGTCTTTATGTAAATGCACTAATACACACAAACTACTGGGTTTCTTTGTAACAAAAAATATCTCATATTTGGGAGGGGGGGGGCCCATCAACATATTCTTGAACCCGGGCCCACGTGTACCTTGCTACGCCACTGATCCAGTGAACGATTTGTCTGTGAACAATTTGTCCGTGCCGTGAATGAATTGTCGTGGAACCTGTTAGGATAACCGGTATGCTCGTATATTTTAATAACTATTTATCTTTGGAGAAATCAAACTAAAAATGTGTAATCTGATTTTTTTCTGCATATTCTTAAAATATAAGAGAAACCTGATTCTGCGTAAACTAATACCAATTTTACCTCTATATTAATAAATAGGAAAAAAAGATTTTCTATGTGCAGCGCCTATAACCCTTAGCTTCGATGAACGGCATGGAGATGGATTGGTCACACCATTAGAAATGATATACCAACAACAGAGCTAGACAGGTCTTAGAGTGGAACCCCCAGGGCACAAGACGTAAAGCCAAAAAAAAAAAAAAAAAAAACGTGGCGATGCTGTATGCCTGATGAAACGAGAGGGCAAGAAAGAGCCGAGAACCCATTACAAAAACTAGCAAGAGACCAAGGAGAGTGGCGTGTTTTTACTGAGGCCTTTATGTTCCATGGTGAACGCAGAAGAAAGATAATGATGATACTACCAAAGCAAATGCCAACTTTAACTTTGAGTTAAATGTTTTAAATGTTCTTTCAGAGTTGAAGATAATCTACTTCCTCGTCCAAACCTCCCCGCAGGACGGCAGCTGGCAGGGTTTAAACCCAACACCATCGAGAGGACCGAATGACAGTCAGCGCGCACACTGCACGGTCAGGTATGTGGACGGAAATTTCTCTATAAATGCTCCACGAAATGAATCTCAAGTCACACAAATACATGACTTTTGTCTACAAGACTAAGAAAAGAAGCAATTTGTTTTCAGTATACTTCCTCCCGCGACGTTCGGCCGTGCGGTAAGGTGTCTCCACAAAGATCTGTCACTGGCAATGTCTGAAGCCTCTTCCCACCAGGTGTCCACTGTTCTGAGGTCCTCCATGAAAGTATGACGCCAAGTTATACAAGGACGTCCCTGTTTGCGCTTTCCTCGAATTGGCCTCAATGTCATCGGAACTCTAGGTATGCGTAATTCATTCTGTCGGATGATACGTCTAGTAAATTCCAAGCGGAGCTCGATCACTGTAGTGTAACTGAGTTGTTCGCTTTCTGCGTGCTCCAGCGTGACAGAAGGTCACAGGATGGCTGCCTGGTCGAGTGGTTTGCACGCTGGACTGTCGTTTGGATTTATTGATGGTCCTGGGTTCAAACACTGCCCGCTCCCATCCCCCGTCGTCCTGCGGGAGGTTTGGACTAGGAAGTAACTATCTTCAACTCTGAAGGAACATCCGAAACATGTAAAACATTTTACAACATTTTACAGTGCGTTTGTGTTGATAGTACTGCATCCGTTTTATGTGAGACGTGCTGGTCTCATCTACTGTTTACTGTTGTCTAATTTTGTCGAATAAAGCCATGTTATTGGTATATTAGTATTTGTTGTTTCATTACAGTCACACCGTCATTAAATGGTAGACTTCCAGTCTGGCAATGTATTTCTTTGTTTGAGACTATAAATCTTTGTAACTAACACCTAAATCCGTCTCAGCCATTTTTGTTGAGCCCCATTTAGTCGTTGCTGATGAAAATTGTGTTAAGTAGGCTTTTTTTTTTTCTTCTTCAGTCCACAGCTTGGCTTGTTAGAATAGAACAATCGCAGGTGGTTGGAAGTTATTCAACTTATTCCTATCAAATTTGTTAAAATGACAAAATGCGGGTGTATCTGGAAGATTTTCCCATGCTGCCTTTTCAAAAGGCTATTTAAAAGTTGATAAAATTTGAATCCAAACTTGAATTCTGAATTATTAAAGTAGGCCTACTTAAACAAGATTACAAAGAGAGTTTGTGTGATACACAAACTCAGAGGCGGCCCCCGTCGGAGTCGAATCCCTGTCAGATCCGCCTATTCGCAAGATGTTTCGGATGTTCCTTCTAAGTTGAAAATAATTAACTTCTCGCTGGACGACGGAGGATGGCGAGCAGGGTATAAACCTGCCTTATCTTGATGTTTGCGCACTAGACTGTAGTTCGGTTTTATCGTTGGTCCCTGACTCAATTCCTGCATGCTCCCATCCTTAAACTATCGCAATATTTCTGAAAGAACAGTAAAGGTTAAATCATATTTTCAAAAGCCTTTAGTGTTTTTTTTAATCTAACCTGACGGACAGACCAACCAACAGACAAAACGCACAAAAAATATGCTTCTTTCATTCTAATGGGGGCACTGAACAATTTGTTAAAAAAAAAAATCTGATTTTTAAAAAAGTTTAAGAAATTAGTTTAGAATCATGTCATTGCCGGGCTTTACGCTAGTACACGAAAGTCGCTGCTAAAAGTTCATTTTATTAAAATGTGCGTGATATCTGCATGCCGGGAGCATTTCTTATAGTAACATTTCCTCCATTACATTTACGTAATAGTTTTAGAATTGGTGTTTTGTTATTAAAAAATCGCTTGCATAATTAATTTTATAAATTAAACGGTTTGCTTTTAGAAAACTAAAAGCAGCCGTTGCACCTAAACTTTTCAAGCCGCATTTAATGCTGAAAAATATTTTTTTGTATCTCTTCTAGTTTTGGCACCCTGAGTGTGACAGACGGACATTTTGCACAAACATAATAGCGACTTTTCCCCTTACGGCGGCCGCTAAAAAAAACAGGTTTAATAGTGTAAAAAAAAAAAGCTACAGTTTAAAATTTTTAGAAAACAACTTATTCACTACACAAGGATTATTTCCTCTTTGCTTAGTAAATTTTCTCTAAAAAATACAATTTATGAATTATTTCAAATTAATTAACTAGACATTGACAATGAATAATTGTGTTAAGTTTTAACTTGATCTGAGAAGTGTGAAAATAACACATAAAAGATTCCACCCTGACAGACAGATGGTGTGAGTTAATATAAGCTTTGTAAAAAATCCTGTAAAAATTGTTGTCAGTCTTAAAAAATGCTGTAATAGTTATAAACCAACTAAAACATTATCAAACCATCATAACAGTAGTAATAATAGTCACAAGTAGCATTTACAACTAAAGAAGCATTTTTTCTTTAAATTTTATTTATTCACATTTTGTCAGCAAGTAAAAAGTATATAGACATATATCATGGCAACTTATTTACAATGCTTGTTGATCTGAACGGAAATTTTTGATTCAGATCTAAGTAATTCATTCATAGCTTATGATAAATCAAATTGGCATGAGCACTAGTTTCATTCACATCAACCATTAGGAACTTCAGAACATATTCTGACTTTAAAGGATACCATATTTATGATTTTAATATTTTAAAAGTTAAAAAAAAAATAAGTTTTGAAACATACATTACTAGAATAGTTGATTATGATGTAAAAAAAAACAACAAAAAAACTGGTATGTTTTTAAACATACTGGAATGTAAAAGTAAGGCATGTTCAGAGGGAATCTTTCTTTCCAAAAAAAATCTTAAAAACAGCTGAATATTTACAAACAATATTACTATTTACACTAATTTTCAGTTTATTAATAGTTCATAAAGTAAATGATCGAAAAAAGGAAAAAAAAAGTTTGCAGACTTTAACAAAATTTCTCAGCTTACATATTGATATCTTAGGTCTGTAAGCAATTTAGTTATTACTAACAACAGTCAAAACCAAGTCAGTTAAATTGGAATGATAACGTGAAGTTCAAACAACTGAATAAACTGTGTACAAAATATATTGACATCAGTAATTATAGCGAAACTTTTCATGGAGCACCGCTCCTAAGATCCATAAAACTGTTATGAATGTACAGTATAGGCCTCCTGCTGCTGTCCCTTTGGCATAGGATCCATATTGTGATGCTTTGAGGTATTGACATTTAGCATAATAAATCTTGGATTGCTCTAGAATAAAAAAAAACAAGGAAGAAACTTTAAATGATTTTAGTATAATGTTTACTGGTTTGATGCTGTGAGCATACACATCTTGGGGCTCAAAAAATAATAAAATTTTAAAACCATTAAAAAATTAATGGAAAAAAAAATTAACAAATGAATTATTGGATGCAAATCTAAGCTAATGTGTAAAATCATGTCCCAATGGGAATGATGCATGCCTAACTTTGTTTTTTTCCTAGTCAAATTTTGTTTATGAGAAAAAATTATGCAAAGCTAAACAACAAAATTGTTTTTAATAGTAATAAAAATAAATTGGTTAAATGTATGGTTTTGGTACCTTTTTTTTTGGAGGTCTTTAACAAAAAAATTATTTGACATACCATTCTCATTTTTTTGTGTTCCCACACAAACTACATTGTCATTGGCAATCAATAAATAATTCTTCCCTCTAGGCATGAGTTTATATAATGCAAATTCTATTAGCATAACAACCAAAATTACACAAAACTACAAAGTTAGAGCAGGAGTAAATTTTCTTATAGTATTTTTTTTTTTTTAAATTGTTAGTTGATCATTGAAAACATCGGAGGATTAGAAAGTTTTTGAGTTCCTTTCTGCACAATATGTATTCCTCAATACATACAATGGTCTAGAATCACAGCAATTTTAGTTTTTAAAGTGAGATACAAAAAGAGAACAGCATACTTATCAGTTTATACTCAATCAGAATAAAAGAAAGAAGCAAAGTAAAAAAAAAAAAACAACAACAAGAGGTTATCCAAAGGGGAAGAACTCCACCCTTAAAACTAGAGAAATAGCATTAGCAGTTATTTTAGGGGACTACACCCAACAAATTTAGCCATATATGTAAATACTGAAGTACCGGTACTAGTTTCCCTTGTTGGTATTAAACAAAATAATTAATAACCAGTAATTAATTGTCTTATTGTTTTTTTTTTTTTTATTATTCATGACTTGATCCAAGATTGGATGTCAGAGAATTAACAGATACACACTTTTTACTAGACAGACAGACAAAGTGAGCTGATATAAGCTTAAAAATAGTAATAAATAAACATTCTACAAACCAGCCAACAGTATTGCAAAGATTCCAAATATTGGGTTGACAAACAGGGACATAAAAGCAATGGGCCAATTATCATTTGGTCTTCTCCATGGGTCTGGTTGTTTGGCTACGATGGGCAGCACATAGGACATTCCAGACATTGTATATGTGGAGTACAAGCTACGTCTGCTCCCATACAGCAGAGATCTGCAAAGAAAATAGCATTAATTTGAGCAAAGGAAATGACTTTACTGATGATAGTTAAAGTTCATTGAAGCAAAAGTCACAACTATTTGCATTATTTAAAAAATAGAAAAACAACCTTGATCCGGTTAAGCTCTGACCACCAGCAATGCTGGATTTGGAAGCATAACGACGCATTCCTCCCTCACTGAGGTTGGAGACACTGCCTGTGTTGGAGTCTCCATAGTAGTATGCTGGATAGCCCGGGGTAGACATGATGTCCGCTTTAGAAAAAAAAATATTTTAAATGAAGCAAAAAATATTAAGAGCCATCTACACAGTTAAACCTATTTTGGGTATTCACTAGCATTAAATCTTACTGTTTTTTTTTTTTGGGGGGGGGGGGGAGGAGGAGGAGTTTATTTATGTTTTCTTGAGTATAAAGATCCTATGCATATAGTTGTATTTTCCAAGCTAAGGTTAAATAACAGATTTTTATTTGTTAAAAATATAAATAAAAGTTGCAAGGACTTCTTTTAATAAACCTTAATTTGAAATATTCCATCAGTTTATTAAGAATTCTATAGCTACTTTTTAAAAATTATAACAACATCATTATCTGTTGGTATCCTAATTATTTTTTAAAATTCAGAGCCACAGGTTTCATTAGGATGATAAGTAGTTTTTCTAAATTTATTTTAAATTGCATTACAATTTCTGATTTCCCAGCTATCTATTGAATTCTAATATTTTTCTAAAATATTTTTTTGTGATGAGTATTTATAATTTTTTTTTTCTTTTGCTCAATTATCTATAATTAGTCTCTATACAGCAAAAAACAAAACAAACTATAAATAAATTAGTCTATAATTTGATGATTCATAATTGTTATGGCAGTTATGAATGGTCTGACTATTAAAGTATGATTTGAATCAATTCTACTATCTAATATACCTAATAGCATAGAGTTCAGTATAGTTGTAAACATTAGTACACTTTTTTTTCTAAGACTAAGACTTGTCACTTGATTAGATCTAAGTAAGTCCTAACCTCAAAGTCACTGGACAGGGTCAGGCCAGGGTATTACTACTGATTATTAAAAAGTATTAATGTTAATATTATATTATAATGAATAATAATGTTACATGTAATATATAATATGTCATTATGTATCAAAATATCGAATGTATGAGTAATAAGATTATGATAATAAAGATTATAAAAAATAAAGCATTGTTATGAACCGTTTGTTACAGTTTGTAGGCCTACTACTCAATAATACTCAGTACTAGTCTACTCTAGGTCACTAGACTAATCAGTCAATAATTCAAGTCAATAGAATATAGATAGTCACTACTAGTACTAGGCCTATAACTAGGCCTATTATTGTATTATTAGTATATAAATCTAGTTTATCTAGTAACTAGATCTAGAATTCTAGTACAAGTAGGTAAACATAAAAATAGTAAAATACTAGGTATACTAGATCTAGTAACTATCATTAGATTTATTAATTTAAGTCTATTATTATTTACTATAGATCTACTATGTCTGCTATTAAACATAATTAACTAGATCTATCTGTCTCTTCTGACTTCGTGTTCGTAAACTAAATCTTAATCAACTTAAGTCTTAATCATGAGTTAATCTGACTGTACCCTGTACAAGGCTGTAGTAGTGTAGTCTACTAGTCAGTCACAGTCAGTGTACTATTATTACTATAGTGTAGTCTGTAGAGTGTAGGGTAGGCCTACTTTAGTTTAAATTAAAAATTACTTACATCTAACTTTAGTTGAAAATTAATTTTGAATTTTTGTATGCTCTCAAATCTTTAAGAATAAATATACTAACTTCAAAGAAACTTTTATCCACAACTTACTTAAATCGTAATACACCTGTGTTTATCCAGCACCTTTTAGTATAAAGTTGATAGACCTAAAAACTAACAGTTCCTGGTCGGAAGTAGTAATGGAGACCAAGTCTACGCATGCGCGACAGGTAAACTTCTCCACCGAGTGATTGTATTAGGCCCAAGAGTCATAGACTCTAATAACAAGAGGGAAAGTCGGATACAGTCACAGCCTGACAGCAATACTAATAGATCTAGAAACAGACTAAACTTCACTAAACATTTTTTTAAAAGTTCGACTCAGGAAAGGCTTTTTATAGTTATTTGGTTTACTACCTATAAGACTTTTAGATACCCGGTATCTTCGAGAAACATTTTTTTTTAAAATACGGTATCAATTTAACTCTGCTAAAAAAGTTTATAGGCCTTACAAGCGGTTCCCAGTCACTTCATCCCCGGTGACTTACTTATTTAGGTCCTCCCGCGCCGTTCAGCAAGCTGTGTCCACAAATATCTGTCACTGGCAATGTCTGAAGCCTCCCCCCACCTGGTGTCCACTGTTCTGAGGTCCTCCGTGAAAGTGTGGCGCCGAGTTATACGAGAACGTCCCTGTTTGCGCTTTCCTCGTATTGGCCTCCATGTCATCGGAACTCTTGGTATGCGTAGTTCATTTTGTCGTAGAACATGTCCCGCAAACCTCATGCGACGTTCTGTCACAATTTCACTAATGATTAGATTAGCCTACAATTCAAGATAATTAATCTGATGATAAATGTTATTATTACTATTAGGCCCTAAAGACCCAAAGGATATAGATCAAGTTGGATTGAGCGTGTTGGCTGAATGGTGGAAATCATTCCTCTGAACCAAGGGGTCGCTATTTCCTATCGGTGAGGACTGGCATTTTGAGTTCCTGGATCAATACAACTCTAATTAATATTCACTTTGAATGTTGTAAGAACTGAGACTAGAATAAGTCTATTGAAACTCTAAGCCAATGGAATCTCTTCTCCACTGGCCTGTTCGTTTTGTCTGAAAGGGATCCAGGAGCAAAGTTGTTACAATTCTGTTTCCTGGGGACTAAGTACTATAAGAAACTTGAACATGAGGTGAAGCCTATAGTCGTGATTTTTGCCTATAGAATGACCCCTTGAGGAAGGTGTGTGCTGTGTGACGCCATGTGAAGCTGAAATAAGCGTTGCCCTGGTTAACATCGGTACCCGTACTTACTTCAAAGGTATTTTGTTTCCTGTGTTACTTAAATCGTATCTTTTTTATTTTTAACGTGAATCGGAACAATCTTAAAGGATATCTTTACGTGCGTGCTATTAACCCTTACGTGCATAATGTAGAATTAGAGAAACCACAGATAAACCAACTCAAGAAACCAATTCATTTCGGTCAAAAACTACCGCCAGTAAGGTAGCCTAGCACATATTTTTTAGACGTACCGGTAGTTAGAAAGTATAGAAAAATATTATGATTTCTAAAAATATATTTGATAATCTTTATGATTATAAGTATCACAGCGTAAATGTAATTTTTTTTAAATATTATTTTCTGTGTTGCAGGAATGCTACTTAAAGCATTGGGAGTTAACATTTTTAACACTCTTGTCATTTATGACGTCATAAGAGACTACCCACCTTATCCGGTTCCTGTTTGTGTGTTTATTTATATATAGAGATACTTTTCAGCAATGACTCGTGAACAGCATATCGTACAAAGATTCTCACTGAAGATGCATACGAAACACATACACAACTAGCGCTTTATACATTTTACTTCTATGTACCGGTACTTCTCGATGACGACAGCTGATCTTGTAACACTCTGACCGAAAGTGGGACAAAGGGGTTTTTAAATCTCTCTTTTAGTCCTAATGGAAAGGATACGACCACTTCGTTCAGATCTTATGTAACTGGTTTAATGGGTGCACGTTGTCTTTAAGAATCATTAGTGTTTTGGAACGGCATCTTTCATGAAAAAACTCTTCAAGAGACTTCAAAACAGTGAACATTGATACTGACCTTTGGGAAGACATAGCCCTAGACCGCACATGATGGAGAGAAACAGTGACCAAGAAAGCTGTGGACAGTGAAAAAAAAACAAGGGCCTCAGCGCTGGAAGAAACGCATGCCATACGAAAAATTTCAGGCTCCTCTACCAGTGACCATCAAAGCGAAAGCCACCACTTTAACTTGCGATATGTGGACTGGAATTTCTTCCAAAATAGGGCTCCCAGTCACACAAAAGGGGGCGCTGTGTCTGAGTGGTAAAGCACTCAGTTTCTGAACCTGAGGTCCTGGGTAAGAATCTTGATGAATGCTGCGATTTTAATTTCGGGATTTTTAGGGCGTCCCTGAGTCCACCCAACTCTAATGGAAACCTGACTTTAGTTGGGGAAAGTAAAGGCCGTTGGTCGTTGTGCTGGCCCCACAACACCCTGCTCGTTAACCGTTAGCCATAGAAACAGATGAACTTAACATCTTCTGCCCCATAGGAAAGGGAGACTTTACTTTTTAGTCATTTGAAAAAGTTTTCGAGATGAAGGAGGCCTGAGTGAAGACGAAGATTTCTCTGACAGAAGGTCATCGATAGATCCTTTTAATGATGTCCAGAATCTATAAATGAATCTCAAATCCAACTGAACGAAAAAGAAGCCTTAAATGTAAACTTGATTCAAGATGAGACAGAGAACTCCCTTACAATAATTGACTTCAAAAAATTCAATCACTATTTCATCCCGCCAATTAAACGCCTTCGATGGTTCAATCTGAAGCTTAACTTTTAGTCAACAATTGATGAACAATTGTGCTCAACAATCAATGAACAATTGTGCTCAACAATCAATGAACAATTGTGCTAAACAATCAATGAACAATTGTGCTAAACAATCAATGAACAATTGTGCTAAACAATCAATGAACGATTGCACTTAACAATCAATGAACGATTATGCTTAACAATCAATGAACGATTGTGCTCAACAATCAATGAACAATAGTGCTTAACAATCGATGGACAAACGTTCTAAACAAAAGTCTCTCCATGAAGCATCTGATATTGAAGCCAAATAAGCCGGGGGGGGGGGGGGGGAATGTACTAACGTTCCTTTGTGCTGTATGAAGCAGTATGTCTGCACATTAGAATCCAACCCATGACAAGAAAATAATGACAATCAAGCAGCTAAATGTGAACAAGATCTATAAACTTGTGCCAATGTAATGATCAGTTTATCCAAACTAAAAACTAGAAGCCAGAACTTATTAGTTCTCTTTTGACAAATAATAACCTCCCTTGCATAGGTACTTGGGGCAACAATTGCAATTTACCAACTAAATAGTAAAAAAAAAAAAGCCAAGGGAAAATTAAACAAGTTTGTTAGTATACAAGTTTGTTGGAGAATAATTTGATGGGATAGACGTCCCCTTAATTATGTGGAAAACAATAGTTTCTCTTTTGTTCCAATATGTGCTTAAAGTTGCGATAAAGCGATTTGACAAAAATATAAAATCAACCACAAAGATCAACTACTTTATGTTAGAATGGCATGGCACAAATATTACTTAAAGGAAATGGATTAGAGTTAATTTGTACACTTTGTTAACAATAAGGCTTTAGCTAATGCTAAGATTTTGTGGAAACTAATTAAAAAAAACAAAAAGGGAGAAAAACTTTACATGTTTAACTACTGAAAACAGGTGCTTCTTTATTTATCTTCCCCAATATGAGGATGTCCATCTGTGGAAAAGTTAATGTCCATAAAGAAAATAAAAGGCAGATCACAGTATGCCTCACCCCGCCCCACATCCCAAAAAAAAAAACAACAAACAAACAAAAAAAAAAAAAAAAAACAACCAGACCCAGCTGGACACTAGTTATTATGGTTATTATTTGAATGTTTTGGTTTCATGTTTATAGCAAGTATATACTTAAAAAAATTAATTAAAAAAGTGTGAAAATGTAGTGTCTATGTGGGTTACAATAACAAAACAATTACTTCAGAAATGATCACCTTAAAGTGGTTGGTTGCAGATCTACTATAATTTTTATTTCGTTACTGTGATATTTGTACCGTTTTCAAATAATAAAAAGAAAAAAACTTCAATTCAAATTTTAATAATTTATTCAATTCCTGGTTTTAAAAATAACCATAGCAGAAATGTATCCAGAAGTTTTCAAAAAATCCTTTATGATGTTTGCTGTGCTCGTTTAAAAAAAAAAAAGAAAAAAAAACAACAACAGAAACCATGTCTGCCAAATAATAATTGTTGATCAGGACTTTTTCAAGAATAAATGTAAAAATAATCCAACCAACATTTCAAATTGTGTCTTGTGTCAGATATGATTTAGATCATTTGCATGATTCTTCATTCTCAAAATTATCAGATACATTTACACGTAATCAACAGACAAAAAAAATCTGATTAACTACGTCTTCATTGGTTCTGAGCTGTCTAAGCTTTTCCCTTGCTTTTCTAGCTCTGCCCTGTAAAAAAAAATTAAAAAAGCATAAAAATATTATTAAAAAAAATGACAATAACTCCATTAATATATAATAAATAAAAAAAAAAAATATAAGATTCAATTTGAGTATCGAACCTGTGACACAGCCAGATGCTTGAATATATTTTTTTGTCTGATTCATCCAGCGGGTAAGGCTTACTTGTGCAATTATTTTTTGGTATGTTTTTATTTATATGAACACAAGACTAGAGTTTGGATTTAGAACTTTTTACATCTAGTCTAGATATACTTCTAGATCTAGAATATAGATGTAATCTATATGGGGTGTATGGGGTTCTGTAGGAGGAGTAGTACCTCTGTCAATTGGGCAGTCGGGCTCCTTGAGCAGCTCATTGACCTTGGTCTCCACTCAGAGCCCAGCTCTCACCTGTGGCTCCAAGCAGTTGTCTGCATGCGGCAACGGCCACACTCCGGCAAACCGTCTCGACTGACGGGCAAAACCAGGTGAGGGTTAGCCAGAGCTAGTATCTGGCGAAACTATGGTTTCTGTCCACCACCAGCATGCAAAGTCTAGTTGCGGCTGTATGGCGCTTAAGTCGAAATTGGACTACAAGGGCCATCAGGCGTCACCTAGCAAACGCTGTGGAGCGTTTTGGAGCACTGTGGGACATGTAGAGCACACTGGTCATCCACTGCACCCCAAACCAGCCCCAGTTGTCTGGACTCTGTTCTGCCACTGGATCCAGCTGGCAAGGGGCGAGAGAGTGAGGCTGATGCAGCGCAAATCTCCCTCACTTTAATAAATTTTCATCGCGCAAGCCACATTCTCATCTCCCATGTTCATCAATCAAAAAGCCCTGCGACGATAGGCAAGTGGCGAAGTGGCAGGTGTGGATACACTGGCAGCCATAGCCACAAACCTACACGTAGGCGGCCCAGACCATGTGGTCGCTTGACAGTGACTGGGACAGCACTGGAACTCGGCAGCCGTCTGAGCGTCTAAGCAGCCCTTTTTAGGAATGCACTGCTTACCTCCTAAGCATGAGGAAGGGGCTAGAAAAGGTGCCCTAAACATTGCCTGTCCCCCATGACCCTGGCCAGTCTCCAGCGGCTGGCGGGGATCCCACAAATGCGGGAAAAACAAATCAAACACAAACCTCAAGATGTAATCTATATTAGATTTATGTAAAAATATGGAATAATTCCAATAATTGCCTTTAATTCTATACTTACAAGATGGTTCACACAATTTTCCAGAACATTAATTTGTTTTACTCTTTACAATAATGCCTTAAATTCCCAAAAATGATAGCCATTCAAAACCGATGTTGAATCTAGACCTAGTACGTCTATTTAAAAAAATTCATAACATTTAAACCAGATTTTTCACAATTAGGCCAATGAACTAGTAATTCTTTTCTCAGCGATATACATCAATGTTAAATTTATAACAAAATTGTTAGAGCAGTATTCGAGAATCACACCCACCCAGGTACCATAAAGGAGCAAACTGAATAGAGGTATTAAAAAAAAAAAAAACAAAAGGGGGGGGGGGGGGGGGGCACGCAGCAAGAAGTGTTAAAGAAGGTATTGACTTAAAAAAAAAAAGGATTTTTAAAATAATTTTCTTGTTTACTTTTAAATTTCTCTTTTCAGACTTTTTTTTTTTTAATAAATGATGGAACAAATCATGCTTTGCTAACCTCAACTGCTTAGAGAAGTCATCATCAATGTTGTCATCATCCCAGTTATCTTCCCACACATTGATATCATCTGGTTCTTCATCTTCACCTGTCCAATCTGTAAAAATAACACAAGTGTTAGAATGAATGAAGAGTTAAATGTTCCTTTGATTAAAAAAAATATGTCTATGTTCCATCATTTTTATCTTCACAGTGGGACTGATCAAAACAGTCCCTGCAAAGCATGTCCTCTATAAAAGGAGAAGTACTAAAAGTTAACAATTGTGTGGTACAAAATGTCCACAATCATATTACTGCAGGCATAAATTTTGACACATGTGATAAAAGTCTTGACCACTGTCAGAGATCAATAGGATATAACTCCTAGAGAGTCAACATTTATATTTATATCTAATTAAACTATTTGTCAAAATGATGTATGACAAACAAAAAAGACAATGTGAGTTGCAGTTTGTGATTAATTTATATAGTGTCATATCATTTCACCTCTCAATTATTCATTGTGAGTGGGTTTTAAAATTGCTCCTAAAGAATGTTCATTTAGCCAGAAATTTTTTTTTTATAGCTACTTTGAATATATGCATATTTAAGTGTTTTCTACTTTGTGATGTTTTGTTTAAAAAAAACAATGTATATACCGGTACCATTATTGATCAATCAGGTATGCTAAGTTGCTATGTAAAGGGTTAGTAGCATTTTTCATGACAAAATTTTAGATTTTTTTTTTTACAGAGGAAATGTATGACATACAAATATGTATATATATAAATACATGTGTGTGGGCGGGTATGAGTATGTGTATATGATACAATAAAAAACATACACATAACTATACATTTTTAAAATCAATTATTGATATCAGGTGTGGCGATAATAAATATCTCGCCAACATACCACCAAGAACAGTAACAATATCATTAGCTGTGTCACTAATATTCAGAGTTTTCACAACTATTTGCAAATTTTATGAACACTATTTTGGACTAATTAGAGCAGTGATTCCCAAAGTGGTCTATATAGACCCTAAGGGATCTACGAAAGTGAAAAAATAAATTGGGGGTCTATGAGAACAGATTTTTTTTAAACAGGTCATGACTTAAAGTAATTTTTACATCCCATTTATGTATTTCTTTATACACTTAAATATGATTTGCACCTTTGTTAATCATTTAAATATTTATCCTGCTATTCAAACAAAAAATTGTTGTATTTAATTTCAATATTTATTTAAATATCTAAATTTTTGTCTTCTACATGTAACTAATGTTTAACAAAAAGAAATGTAATTGTACAGCGTTGATTATTTGAAATTGATCATTCCTTCCTTATCAAACAAAATGTAGCCTAAGTGCCTTTTGTATGACGATATGAAACCAATTACGCTTGAGGATCATTTGAGACAATGCCACACTGACAAAAATTAAGAAAGATTTGAAAAACTTGTGAACATTCAAATATTAAGTACAGAATTAGACCCACAAAATTCCTCTCTGTTGTAAACAAACCTACATCTGAAATTATTAAAAGAATCTGTTTAAGCAACAATCCATTTCAAGGTCAAATGTGTGCTATGAGTTATAACACATATTATAAAATCTTCTGTAACTCTTTGATAACGACATAAACACAGTTTGAGATCAGCAGTGTCATAGGCTGACAGGTTGTAGTGTTGTGTATGTATATATATGTATTTTTCTTTTTACTGATATTCATTTCAGTTAATGTTTAAAAGTTGATTTTTTTTTGTACTAATAGAATATATACCGGTATAAAAGTAAAAAGTGTACCCTTCAGACCTTGCGATCTATGGGGCATATGATGTTAGGGTCATCTGTTTTTTTGGCCAATGGTTGTACGAGCAGGGTGTTATGTGGCCAGCACAACGACCAACCGCCATTACTTTCCCCAAATAAAGTCAGGTACCCATTAGAGTTGGGTGGACTCAGGGTTGCTCTAAAAATCCAGAAATTCAAAATCTCAGTCTTCACCAGGATTCAAACCCAGGACCTCAGGTTTGGAAGCCAAGCGCTTAACTGTTCGACCACCACGCCCCCAATAGAATATATATAGAGAGCCATATTTCTGCCAAGTTTTATCACGACACCTAGCCCGCTTCGATTATAATGTTGAAACAAAAATTTGCACTGCTTACAATGGGATTTTTTTATTTTTCACTTTTTAAAAAAACTAATCTATTTGAAGACCAAAATCTTGCATAGGCTAGTAGATATAACAATTATGTATATTTCTAAATAGTTTTAAAAGAGTTTTTAAGGTAGTTTCTATTTTGTTTTTAAATTTTAAAGTGCATTTGAAAAAAATTGTTACAGACGACTTTGATCAGGCCTACTATTTAAATATTTTGTTACTTTCTGCCATCACAAAGCCGCCATTTTGTCCACACCCCTCTGACATTTCTTGTAGCTCTAGACCTGATAATTTGTTTATTTTACCAATAATTACATTCTATGCAAGTGATGTTCATAAATATAAATGAAATCAGATTTGTGAGCTAGAAATTTTTACGAATACTAGATCTACTATTAAATTTCTTATTTAATAAGTAGATTTATCCTCACGAAACTCAAGTCCAACTTTTTAACTTTTTGAGTCGGGGGTGTGTGTGTGTCTCGCCGACTCAACAAACGAGATGCTCTCATCTTCGTTGTTCTATGTCAACCAATGTTAGGTCAAAACGACACAAAAAAATCATAACTTTCTAACTGTTAAACATACAGTATGATACAGTGATAATTTACACACCATTGAAAAGTTCGTTCTTTTAAAGTATTTTAATGATGTACTAACGAAAAATTGTTTTTTTCAAAGATATAATTTTGATTTCACATCCTTACTAAGCCTTAGTTAGGTACTTTGATAAAAAAATCAACTTTAATGAATCTAAATGAAAGTAGTATAGTTAGATAGATCTTTTTGAATGGAGTTCATTGATACCTCATTTATGCTTCTAGGTTAATTAGAACATAAGTTATGACCATTTAAGTGTCGGAAAATTAGCCTATTAAGATACCAAAAAAATTGTGACCGAAAGGAGGAGTTTATACAGTTAAACTGCTATAACTTTTTAATGCTTAAAGATAATGTAATGAAATTTTCCATAGAAATGCACAATTATGTTCTGATAATTATGACAATTTTAAACCTTTGATATCTATTAACACTTTTTTTTGTTACGCCTTTGATGTACGGGGAGGTGTTGAAAATCGACAGAAACAGAATAAATATTCACACATAAATGGTCATAACTTTTAAACCAATAGAGATAATTGAATGAAATTTTCAACAGAAATGCATGCCTATGTGTTATTTATTTCTTGTTTATGATTCTGAGTTAGAAGTTGAAACTTTTTTTTTAAATTTCTTAAATGTGGGTCGACATTTCGAAAACGACAAAAAAATACATGTTGACACTTAAATGGTTATAACTTTTTAACCACTAGAGATATTTAAATGAAATTTTCAACAGAAATGCATGAATATGTGTGTTATTTGTTTATTCTATTATAACCCTGAGAAAGAAGTAAGAAAAAAAATGTCTTTGTTAACATGGAACGACAATTTAAAAAACGACCAAAATTTATGTTGGTTATAACTTTTTAACCGATTGAGATATTTAAAAGAAATTTTAAACAGAAATGCTTGATTATGTGTTATTTCTTTATTCTATTTTAACACTGAGATTGAAGTTTAAGAAAAAAATTGTGTTCTTTGATAAATCTGGCATGACAAGTTTGAGTTTCTTTTGACAAAATATGTTGACACTTAAAATGGTTATTACTTTTTAATTAATTAAGAAATTTAAATGAAATTGTTTAAAGAATGCATGCATGATTGTTTTATTTGTTTATTTTAAATTTTATTATAATATGAGACAAAAGGTTTATTTTTTTTTTATGATAAATGTGGAACAACATGTCACTATCTTGACACTTAAAATTAAAATGCTGCAACTTTTTAGCCTTAAAAAAATTACTATTAGGCTTTTAACTGAAATGAACAACTTTTTTGCTGATACTTATAATAAACTTTGGATGAGCAACATGTTGGAAAAACAGCACAAAATAAAAACAAATATTTTTTTTCATACTTTGAGAGCTGTAACATTTTAATCTTTAGACTTTAAGAGATAATTATACAAAATTGAAGAAAAAGAAAAAAACAACCAGTATTTAAATTTATATAATGTAAACAATTAATATAGATTTCTTGATGAGAACAGTCTGAGTGCGTTTGAAAGAGTGCATCAGTATCCAAAGCTTGAGAGGATTATGCATGATTGTTTGAAGATGAACATTCTTTGGGTCTACCCTATCTGCTTTGCTGAAATAGAATAAATACTTAATATAAATGATTCATTGCACAATTATCAGCTGTATTGTGAAATCATATTTTTCACATTAAATAAATAACATCCCCCAGATTTATATGCAACATGTTCCCATATAATAAAATATATCTAACTATTTGATGGGTTAGCACATAATGGATTTGTCTGTTGTTGGAAATTACCAATTGAAGGACTGTTGAAAGAATGGTTTATAACTTAAAAAGATGAAGCAAATATGACTGTTCTACCAGTCCCCTCACTAAATTCCAGATAGCTAGGTATCAATCTCAAGCACCTTACAAACACCTTCAGCAAGTTGTTTTGTGATCTCAATAAATACTTCATCAAGTCACATTTCTCAGGGCTCAGAACAAGATCTTCAGTATCCAGAGTCTGGCCAAAGCAATCAGTTGGCACCGAGAGAAGATTCTCTGGAAAATCCACAATAGCTTTCCGTATGGCAATGCAGACCTTCACATGAGGGATCTAGAAAACAAGAGAGTAACAGAATATAGTAGCTGCATAAATTGTATCTTTAAAATTATATAATTTTACTTTTTTTTAAAGTTATACATGTGGTAGAAAAATTACCATTTCCAGATGTTTCATCTTTCATTTTGTAGATTCTATATCTCATCCATTTCCAGTCAACATCTGTCCAAAATGGCCTGTTAATAAGTATAATAAATGTCAAAAGGGTTGAGACACCTAAAAGGGAAGTATTTGTAAAATATAAAAATAAATTTGCTGAATGAAAATGTAACAGTTATTACCCAAGTCTCTCAGCTGAACGAGAATGTTTGGTTGCTGCAAGTCTAGAATCAACAACGACAGCTGAAGTCCATCATGCTGCCAGGAATAAAAGAACAGCCAATGCAGTGCCTGTCACATCTATAGGACTGTTTGCCATATCCTCATCAGTCTGCACAACAATCCTGTCAACACCTACAACATTCACATGCCACGCCCACTTTATCTGGAGAAAATATCAAAAACAAAATTAAAGTTTTATTTAACTTTGGAAAAAAAAAATGTTCCAAACAAAATTAGACACATCATGTATATTTTAATGAAATGCAGTTAGAAGATTTTTTTATAAAAGGATTTAATAAGGAAGACATTTTATATAAAAATGTTAAACTTCATTGAATTGAAGGCTCAAGTCTCAACTTCACAAGTCCAGCCAAGCCTTTACTTTAAAATATTGCTACAATTATCATGATAGAGAATATAGATCTAGATCTATAGATTAATATCTGAAAAATTATTTTCATTGAAATAAAGAGATATTTCAACTGAATTGTGTTTTATTTTGTTTACAACTTATATTTACTAGTATTATTATGGTAACTATCACTTAAAATATATTGTATAAATTATTTTATAATTATCGCAATTATACTAATAGCTATTGCAAGAAATATCAACTAAAAACAAAAAATAATAATTGAACTAGTTTAAGATCATCCAAAAAATTTAGAATATTACATTCAAAATCACGGATGACTAAATAAAACTGTTCCTGATGAAGGATTTAAAAAAAATCGATCTAACAAAAAAGAGATGCAGCCATTGATAACCATTGAATCTATCATTTCCGGTCAGTAATGGCGGCTGGTTTCGCTTTCAGACCATGATACTTGGTGCCTTGTGCAACCAATTACTAATTATTGCAATCACTTATTATGATAATATTTACAAAAATAGTTAGATTAGATATCAAGGTACCCAAGATAACTTAATTTAGTATGCCTATTAGCATAATAAAAAAAATTTAGATGGTCAACTTACCCGTAAGCTCAACACGCTGGATCTCCATGAAGACGATAGAATAGCACTGATATAAATCCAAAGAATTAACTGATATCCGATCCTTGAACAAACAAAGGACTCTGATTATCCGTTTGTTTCTGATTTTGAAGACAAAACCAGACTGGAACACACTGACCATTGTTACTGGCTTAAATACTGCCGCAAGAATGTTACCGGTTCCGGTAACCAAAAAAAATCTCGCGCGACCGGAAAATCGAAGTATCTGCCTTAGTATTAACTAAGCTGCCTTGGCTTGAGGAGTTGGCTTAATCATGAGTTAACATGCCATTACTTGAATTTAATTTATAACAATTTACATTATTTTAGATCTAGAATCTAGATTCTAGCTATATTGGCTATATCATTACTATGACTATGTATGTATGAGTATGACAATTACTAGAACTTTACTTAGATTAAGTTAGATCTACAATCTTACAATACAAATACATGACAATCAATTCAAAATGAATGACTCATGACATTTAAATTTTTTAATTTATCATCATAAAAATTTATGATTTTTTAAATTTTTCTTTTATTTAAATTTAAAGAATAGCACAACAACACTTACAGAAGTGAAATTGAAATTCTGAAATCTAGACTTAGGACTAGACTCGTCTCTAGAGTGGTTATAGTCTTGTCAGTCTAGTGAAGTCTAGTCACTAGTCTTAAGTCTAGATTCTTTGATTCTTATCATTCTAGATTGACTAGCTAGATCAGTAGATCTACTCTAGTCACTCTTACTCTAGACTCTAGTGACTAGTCCGAAAGACTTAGACTTAGAGTCACTTAGACCACTCACTTCACTCAGAATCAGATGATCTTTTTTTTTTTTAGATCATAGACCATAGAATAGATCTAGTAATGATTAGTTACAAACATCTAGATTAAATCTATTGAGATCTAGACTCTATATCTAAATAGACTCTACCTTCTGCTGGAAATTCTTCAAATTCATCGTCTTCTTCCAAAAGTCCGAGGTCTGGTTTCACGGGGGCTGCCATTTTGTTTGAGTCTTTCACATAGATTTATCTAGATCTAGATCTGGATCTATTTACCGGAAACGGTCGAAGGAATTGAATGTGATAAATACCATGGATTAAATGTAAAATCTTGGCCAGGCTACTAGATTAACTAGATCGATCTATAATCTATATAGATCTAGGCCTGGGAAAGCATACTATTTTTACTAACTGCACAAACGTTAATGAATAGATACCAGATATAGATCTAGATCAAATCAAAACTAGACCTAATAAGATAACTAAATAAATAGAATTTCTAAATAGGAAGCCTTCACCAATTATACAGAAAGGTAGTCTGTAAGAAGGTTAAAAATAATAAAAAGATCTGCACGCACTTGTAAACTGAACTTTTGAAATTACAGAAAAATACTTTTAAATTATTTTTAAAAAGATTCCATTCCCAATTAATATTCTAGATCTCGATTAGTTTCATACATTGGAATTTGTAAATTAGTAGAATCATTAAAATTCTAGCATCTTTTTAGTCTTTTATTAAAAAAAATCATAGTTGGAATTACATTCTTTTTTTTATTTGTTTACAGTTAATAAAAAACGAGAAAATGATTATATTTATATTCATAATTTATATTAATGTGGTATGATTTTTTTTTAAAAAGGATCTTTAATTTTAAAGTTAAAGATATTATTACTAAACGTCTAAAGAATCAACAAGAGATCTATCTAGGTATTCTAGGATTTAGATGTTTCGGTAAGTAGATCTAGATAACTCAATATAAACACAAACCTAGGCTATCTAAATCTAGATCTAATTATTTTAAAATAAATATTCATTGATTGCCAAGGCCAGATTCTAGATTCTAGATCTAGATCTATATCTAGACTATACAGAGGTCTATATATATAGTATATAGATTTTAGATGTCTAGAAGAGCGGATGATACTACAATTCTAGAGATCTAGAATACTAGATTCTATGTACTACTACTAGTAACTAGTAACTATGTATCATGTATGAATTGTAGATCTAGATCTATGTAGCCGAGCGAGATCTAGAGTAGATCTAGATCTATCATCTAGTTAACCGTAACGTAGTACGGTTACGGTAGATTCAAAGATTCTTAGATTCTAATTCTAGACTTATTAATATTATTTTTAGTCATCTAGACTCTAGTCTAGAATAGATCTACTAGACTCTACTATCATCTAGATCTTGAGACTTGAGTGAATCTTGACATTTTTTTAGTATAACTAGTAGTTTACTAGATCTAGAATTAGAATAGATTCTAGATCTATTAATTTAATCAACCGCTCAATGTTTTTATTCTTATAAAAAAATTAACTATCAGGTCGTCTATCGTCTTTAACTAGTAAACTAGACTAGAGAATCAGAATCTAGAAAAATCTAGATTAAGATTTAGATAATACTATAGTAAAACAGGGTCGTCGAACAACGATGTTTTGTAAAGCTATCCGTGCACTCCACTTATTATGAAAATAACTCCTTTATTTTAATGTTTATACCGGAATAGCTATATTGCTACTGCGCAGGCATCATTTTATCCCACTTTTGACATGTGGTGCTTCCTTTTCCTTGAGGAGGCAAAGTTCATCCTCAGGTCAAAGTAGACAGATACGAAAAAAAAAAATTTGCCCTCTTGGTAAACAAGGGGAGGGGTCATGGGATTAAGGCTATTTTTAAATCTGATGATGCATCATCTCAACGAGACTTATATTTTTGGCTTCTAAATAGATGAGGAAACACTTGTGATTTATAAAATATGTTGTCAATTGAGCCAATTTTTTTTTAAAGGGGGGTGTCTGTCGTACATGATGGATGTTAGTCTGGCAAGCTATCCGAACAACATAACTTTTCTAGTGATAAAATTGCAACTAATGTATTGTAGTTTAAGATAATCTGGATGTAGACTAGATTAAAGTAATCTAGATTAGTTATAAAAGTTGTTAGATGCCAATTACATTAACTGAGGTATTTATTAAATCTTCACTTAGCCGTAACAAGCTACAGGTAAAACTAGTGTCCAATGACCTTGGTGTGACATCATTGACAAGCCAAGAATGGAGATATCTGAAATCCTACCCCCCCCCTCCCAACCCCCTTTCCTTCAAGTTTACTGAGCATGCTAGAAGAATGAAGGTGCTTTATAAAAACAAAAAAGAGGGGAGGGAGGATTGGACTTGGTATCTGGTGTCAGGCCAGTTACATGAAGACAACTTACCCATGTAACCCCTCCCCCTGTCCACTAAGCATGCCAGAACACTGGAGAGGGGGAGAGAGGGAGGAGTAGATTACAGATGTTGCCAATGTGTGACCTCATTTGTACTGCTTGTAGTCACTGAGCATGCTTGTTAGATAGGGCACTTGACCTATATAACCCCCTCCCCCCATTTTCACTAAGCCTTGGTGTGACTCCCTTACAAACCTAGAATGGAGATACCAAGCGTGGGTCACCTGAAAAAGACGTGTGTTCTTACTGCAGGTGTAAATGATTTATATATTATATCTTAAATTAAAGATTAAAATATATTTAAAATGATATTTTGTGGAGGTTTCCGTTGACCCTTACACAGTTTTCGGTTTTCCTGACACGGAGGAAAATTGTTCGGTTTTCTTTACGCGCGACGATACCGACCCTACACCTCTTTGACCTTATTTTTAATTTTAACATGGCGTAGTGATACAATACGTTGTATCTATTTTTATTGAAAAAAGGACAAGGAATCCATTGACACTATCAGTTTTTTCATAGGTCTGATCATTACGAAGCTATAACAATTCTAAGTTGAAAATGGTCGCGACTTGCCTTAGGTTGTTCGACGACCCTGATTTAGTATAGATCTATTTCATAGACATAGTCATAGTATTCATACTAACTTCAAACTTGATAGTAATTATATTAATGATACTCATAGTAACTCATTATACATAATGATAATGATAAATGATAATCATGCTAGATAGAGTTATAACTAGATCTATAATCTAGACTAGATATTAATCTATAAGTAATCTATTATAATCATAATCATAAACAGATAATACTGTAAACTTAAATGTAATACTTATAACTTAGATCTATATACTTTTATGTTATATTATATTTATTATACTTATAACTTAGATCTATATACTTTTATGTTATATTGTTATATTTATAAGACTGTCTTTGGGTCTATACTGAGACACTGAGTGTACGAAACTGTACTGTCACTGACTGTACTTGTATGTAGTAGTGCTGTGTCTGTTACTAAGTTAGTGTACTGTAACTGTAGTAGTGCAGTGTACTCAACTGAACTAGAATTCTACCTCTAACCTGTTACTGTAGTTAAGTCAGTATAGTCTGTAGTCACTGAAGTCAATATCTAGATCTAGATTAGAATAGTCTACAATAGAATGCAACTGGTTTTTTAAAATGTATGGAACTATTAAAACTATATTACATCTATAAAGTGCATACTGTACATCATCATAGTTTTTCTAAGTGTTTACTTAATGTCATTTTGTCAAAGATGGACTTTTGTTGAATATCAGACACTCAGCTGGACAGTTTTTGGAATTGCCGATCAAGACAACACAAGCCTCAAAGTTAATAGGAGATCCAATGTCTCTCCTAGTAAGTAAAATTAAAATTGGTTTGAATCTGTACGCATTCATGGGTTCTTAACTTGGGTGTTTCAGGCAATGTAGAAATAGAGCTCCTATATATCTATACATCTCTATACAGAATTTAATGTTTGTAAAATATAGAAGAGATGCTATAGTGCAATTAGGTTTGAAAACTGACTCTACCTGGTTTAGTGATGATGTTAGTTTGAGAACTACTTGCACCTGATCTACATGTTATGATACTAGTTTGAGAACTGCCTTCATCAGAACTACATGTTATGATACTAGTTTGAGAACTACTTGCACCTGATCTACATGTTATGATACTAGTTTGAGAACTGCCTCCATCAGATCTACATGTTATGATACTAGTTTGAGAACTAATTGCACCTGATCTACATGTTATGTTACTAGTTTGAGAACTGCCTTCATCAGAACTACATGTTATGATACTAGTTTGAGAAATACTTGCACCAGATCTACATGTTATGATACTAGTTTGAGAACTGCCTCCATCAGATCTACATGTTATGATACTAGTTTGAGAACTGCCTTCATCAGACCTACATGTTATGATACTCGTTTGAGAACTACTTGCACCTGATCTACATGTTATGTTACTAGTTTGAGAACTGACTCCATTAGATCTACATGTTATGCTGTTTGATAACTACTTGCACCTTATCTACATGTTAAGTTAATATTTTTATGAACTACCTGCACTGTCTAAATATTGAATTTCAAGTAAATAAATGTAGATTGCTTGCTTACTAATTGTTTTACCTGTTTAGAGAAAAGTAGATTACACTACTTGTGCTTTTCAAATCTCCAAACTGATGTTCAAATTATAAATTATGTCTGACCCTATTTCAAGATTCTTTGATAATGAGGAGTAGAATCTTGTTCATTAGAAAGTAACACTTAGTGCTTAGCTTTATTGGATTATTGCACAAAATTTAATTTTGACTTCAGTATAACCATTTAGAAAAAAAAGGCATTGTTTTAGACTAATTTGTGTATCGTTAATTATCATTAGATTTTTTTTTTTGCTTTCTTTCTCATCACTATAGAAGTATATTGGGGCTACTACATTATTAATAAGTTGATAACGTTCTTATTTATTACTGTCATAACCAGATTCAACTGGCGGTGTTTACTCATTGAAAAACTCTAGCATTAGCATCTTCAGACATGAAAGGGACCCAGAGGTTTAATTACCAGAAGGATATTGAGCACACCAGAAATGATTGATTTGTTCAGTTGTGTCACTGTTTATTTCCCAACAGAATTGTGCTCGAGCAGCCAATGAAAACAAAACATCCAAGAAAAAACCTGAAAGTAAACCTTTAGATGCTCAAAACGCTAAAAGTTTGAAGCAGGTTTGTAACAGTGCATGAACGTACTTACAACTCAGTACTTTTTCAAACCTTGAAGTGTTCTTCTGTTTTTTTTTTGGCTATCTCTTAGGTTTCATTTAATTTTAGATAGTTTCTTCATAATGTTGTTTTGTGTGGTTATTTCAAGAAACACCCAAAAATGATGATTATTTAATGAAGGAATGTAAGTCAGTTTCCGTATGTTATTTAAACAAAAGATATAACATTTTTATTACATCTAAGTCAGTGAGGAACATAAGTTACTAATTAATATTATACATTTGCCATTGTTGTGTTAATGTATAGCACCTTACTGCTTATCTTGCATATGTTGTTGCTTTTTCTTTGAGCGCTTTGACAGCCACTAAAGAAATAGAGAGATAATCATAGTTTTATTTTATTCTTTAAGCAAAAAATTCACAAATGCACTTAAATAAACAATTCATGCTACCAAGTTAACTGCTGTAGATGACTGCCTCTTAACTTTTATTAACTTTTTTTTTCTCTCAAAACTCCAATCTTTTTCACGCATCTACCAAAACATTGCTAGAAAAAAAAATTTCTTCAGAAAAAAATTAAAAATATTCAAAAGCCCTTTGATTCAATCCAAATTTGTTTTGTTTTACTTGTTTTGGTTGTTCCTTCATATTCTGAAGATAATTTCATCTTAGCCCAAAAGGGGGATAGCATTGAGCAGGATTAGGACACTAAAATTTTAAGAATAGTCAGCACTAGTCCAGAGCATATATTACATCCTAAATTTGAAAAAAAAATCTGATGACTTAGATGCTGCTTATCTAGTTACAGAAGTTGATGACTTAAATTGTTCAGTGCATAACTTTCCTTGATATAGAAATGGGAAATGGAATTGCATAAACTGTAGAATCATCTCAGATTGTATCTAAATAGAATTACATTTAGGTTTTAATTACATGCATTTATTCTTATTTTGATCTCTGTATCTTATAACAGATCAATTTCTATGGGAATAAGGAGCATTTGATATTTTACTCAAACAATATAGAATTTAGGCTTGATAATTATTTTTTATTTATTTATGTTGCTCTCTAGAAAAACTCAAAAAGTGACCAGAAATTTTCTAATGAAATGAGCAATCAGGTTGGGATCCAGTACTTGCCAGTTTGTCCTCATTATGAACTCTCTGTTGTCATTGGTGAGTAACTCAAACTCCATCATTTAAATGTTGTTTTTTTTTTTATAAAGAAATTATAGATCTAAATACTAGTCATGTTAAAAAAGTTACCTGTAAAGGTGGTATGGTAACAGATTGGTTACAAATATGAAAAGACAGATTTGGAGTACATGCAATTAATTAAATAGAGAAAGCTTAAAAGTGTTATGAAGCAAAGGCTCTGCATTTGAATTCAGATGCTGAGTTTTTTCCTCTCTGGATTCAAGGGTATTCATTAGTTCACTTAGCTGTAAATGGAACCAGGTTCTGCAAGCTTGTCATTACCAGAAGTGGTAATGGATTTAAGCATTCCACTACCTATAAAATGGTTTCTAATGACATGTGTCTCAAATAGCCACTGAAAAACAGTCCAACTCCTGGCCTTAATGTTTGGCTCAAAAATTGAGTCCAGGGGAACTGTTTTCACTAACAGGAGAAGGGGTGAACTGGCACCAGTAAGTTTTGGGCAGCAGGAGCTTGTTAGCCATGGCTGGCTACCCACCTGGGAGAAGGAAAACTCTGAATTCAAACCTCTGTTACCTTGGCAGCTATACCCAATCATGGGAAAGGCTTCTGGAGTCTACCCTGATAAATCAGGAGTGGCAACCCTTTACCATTATTTTAGATACATCAGCTGCGTGGAGAGGAGGCAACTGATGTGTGGCCAACATTGTTCCAACCACAGTAATGCCCAGGCATTCATCTCATTTCCATTAGATAATCCATAGTCTTTTGCAACTGATGGAGGATGCTATAAATTGGAACCTGATGTCTGTAAAAAAAAAGTAAAGAATATTGGGGGTTGATCTTTCTTTGGGTATAATATAACTATTAGTATCATTTTAAACAATAACTACATGTTTCTGATATTAATCTGGCATTTAGGTAAAGGTCACAGTGGATCATCCACCATATTTTTAGCAAAACATTCACCTACTGCCTCCCTGATAGCCATCAAAAAAATCAATGTAGAGGTATGGGACAGGGAGCTGTCTTACATACAGGTGAGTGTTGATATCGATCTTAGATGATTTGTTATGGTAGAAATAACATACATATAAATACACTTAAAGTAAGGGAAGTTATATTTCTGAGAGTTTAAAAGAAACAGGAGATTTTACCTACCATATATAGAGGTTCAAAATGGTGCAAAGTATTTGAGTCACTCTTTGTTAGCTAAACATTGTTATATTTTAAACTAGTTGCCTGTTTGATCAAATTTTGTTAATTTTTATAGACACTAAAACTAAATGTAAGAAAAGAAGTGTACTTGTTTTATTTAATTTCTGTAACACAGCTCCAGCATTTGTTGTGACTTTTTTGTAAAGCTTGGTGTTAATATTTTATTGAATACATTAAAAAAAACAAACAAAGCACTTAATGTTGTCTTAACATTTTATTTTATTTTCAGAATGAAATCATTTTAACACAGCAGCTGTCACACCCCAATATTTTACAACTACACTGCAGCTTTGTCAAAGGGCACGAACTCTGGATTGTCATGCCTTTGATGGCCTTCGGTAATATTGTTGTTTCCATTAACATTTCTTTGTAGGTCTTGTGAATTCAGAAAATAAGGGTTTTGATTCCAAGATGCTCCATAAGTCCTAAGAATGACTGCCTGAAATCGGAAAGATTTATCAAGGATCAAATTCCAATGCATCTGAATTGTAGACTTGTTGTGCAGTACCTAATTACCAACTCATCTTTTAAAACATTTTATTTTTACTGACAGTCACACACACATAAGAAAACACTTTTTAATAACACAAAATATTCCCCAATTTATTTTTGTGACCTCCATTAAATATTTCCGCGATGTAATTTAAATAAAAATAGGTATTGAGAGGTGATGTAAATGAGTAAGTAAGTAAAGTTCCCCCTTTCAGACCTTTTGATCTATGGAGCATCTGTTTCTGTAGCCCACTGTTAATAAGATTGTCTTGTGGCCAGCACAATGACCAACTGCCTTTATTTTTACCCTATTATGGTCAGGTATATGCCTTTTACATCATAACATAATATTCATTATTTGAATCTAACAAATGAGAGATCAATTACCCACTCACATGTGAACTGTGTATATAATGCTCTAGTTCTAGAGAATATAAAAAACTAATCAGATTTCTGTGGACAGTAATATATTCATTGCAGCTCAGGTTTGATGAATAAAATAATCTTTTTAAATTCTTAACTAATAAGTAATGAAAAACTAACAATATAGTAAAATAACATTTTGGTATAGTTAAAAAAAACAGACTATAAGCCATTATGGCCATATGTAGGCTTAATTATTGGCATATTTATGTTCAGTTTGAAATGTCAAATATATGTAGAAATTATAATATCTCATCAGAAATATATCTATAGTTAAAGTTATAAATAGGAGTGAAGAGGTTGAGGAGGTTGTTTGTTTTTGTTACAAAACTAGATGAGTCTTGTACAACTTACAATTCTCAACTCAGTCTGAAACATCATTCAATTATTGCATCTTGTTTTTCCCTCACAGGTTCATGTAGAGATCTGATCCACGCATACTTTAATTCTGGTCTGCCTGAACAGGCCATTCTGTTTATATTAAGAGATGTTCTTCTGGCAGTGGAGTACATTCACCAAAGAGGAATAATTCACAGGTAATATTTCTGACTGTTTAAGGCTTGTTTATCAAATTCAAAGCTCTTTAAATACAAGAAATAAAGAATTCAACATACACATCAATTATAGATCAAAAAATCCTTTTGTGAATAGTGTAGTCTTCAATCAATTATGAGCTGAGCTTGAAATCAGATATTTTATTAAGTCATTACAAACGAAATACTTCTAGAACTAATTTAAATAACTTCATAACATATAACACATGATTCTGTAGTCTGTTAAAAACTTTCTAAATTTGTAACGAAGGCACACAGTCAGTAGTTATATGTAGGTTAGCAAGCTGAACTGTCATCTATGTGGTACCAAGGTGGAACCTTACCCATCGGCATTTCCCACCATCCTTTGGGAGGTTTGGTCTAGGAACTTATTATTATCTTCAGTGAACATGTAAAACAAGTTGGCAATTAATGTTTCCTTAATTAATGTAGCATTAGATTGCTGTATAAAAATGAAAGCCTTATTACAAAAAGAGTTTTTCTCTGATATACTGTTTATCTGATGAAGAAGAAAGATGTTGAAATGAAAGCTCTATTACCTAATTATGTATGTATTTCACATGATATATGTTTTCTTAATCTACAGAGGGATAAAAGCCAGTCATGTGTTAATATCAAAAAATGGCCAGGTCTGTTTAACTGGTCTGCACAACTCGTACAACACAATACAAAATGGTAAAAAGCTGCGCAAGGTCCACGATTTCCCAATACATTCAGTGGACTGTCTACAGAGCTTCAGTCCAGAACTGCTGCATCAGGTAAATGACTTAGTTTACTTAGATCCTCCCGCACCATTCAGCGCTTTGGGAAGCATAAATTCAAGGTCCAGCAAAGCCTGCAGCCTCTTGGCAGCAGATGTTCTCTGCTCTGAGGTCCTCCATGAAGGTGCAGCAGCAGGTTGTAAGATGATGTTCGTGTCTGCATTTTCCTCATATAGCTTCCTTTGGGTGGGCCATTCATTGTGTCATTCTGTCCCTCAAAACCTTATGTGGTGCTCACGGGGTACATGACAAGTCAAAGTCAAACTTTTCACTTCAACAAACAACTGTATCAATATAAGATGCATGAAGATTCATGGTAATAAACTGATTCTCTGCCTCAGAATGAAATCAATAATCTTAATAAACACTCTTTACATTTTTAGCGGCCCCCGTAAGGGGAAAAAGCCGCTATTAGGTTTGTGCAAAATGTCCGTCTGTCACACTCAGGGCGCCAAAACTTGAAGAGATACGAAAAATATTTTTTCACCATTAAATGCGGCTTGAAAAGTTTAGGTGCAACGGCTACTTTTAGTTTTCTAAAAGCAAACCGTTTAATTTATAAAAATTATTATGCAAGCGATTTTTTAATAATAAGACACCAATTGTGAAGCAATTACGTAAATCTAAGGGAGGAAATGTTACTATATGAAATGCTCTTGGCATGTAGATATCACGCACATTTTTAAAAATGAATTTATGTCTGTCTGTCCGTCTGTCCGTCTGTCAGACTCAGAGCGCCAAAACTAGAAGAGATACGAAAAATATTTTTTCACCATTAAATGCGGCTTGAAAAGTTTAGGTGCAATGGCTACTTTTAGTTTTCTAAACGCAAACCGTTTAATTTATAAAATTAATTATGCAAGCGATTTTTTAATAACAAAACACCAATTCTAAAGCAATTACGTAAATGTAAGGGAGGAAATGTTACTATAAGAAATGCTCTTTGCATGTAGATATCACGCATATTTTTTAAAATGAACTTTTAGCAGCGGCTTTCGTGTACTAGCGTAAAGACCGGAAATGACATGATTCTAAACTAATCTCTTAAATTTTTTAAAAAATCAGATTTTTAAAAATAAAATTGTATAATGCCCCCATTAAAATGAAACTAACATATTTTTGTGCGTTTTGTCTGTTGGTTGGTCTGTCCGTCACGGTTAGAAGAAAACACTAAAGGCTTTTGAAAATATGATTTAACCTTTACTGTTCTTTCAGAAATATTGCGATAGTTTAAGGATGGGAGCATACAGGAATTGAGCCAGGGACTTAGAAGGAACATCCGAAACATCTTGCGAATAGGCGGATCTGACAGGGATCCAACTCCCACGGGGGCCGCCTCTGAGTTTGTGTATCACACAAACTCTCTTTGTAATCTTGTTAAAAGTTATCAATGTCTTTTGACTGAAATACACTTTTTTTAGCATTGCATCAATGGAAATAAATCACTTCTTGGTGAAGTTTCAAAATTAGTTGTCTCTGAGTTGCAGTAATTAATTACTCTATTTGTATATAAGACAAAGAATGTTGTCACAGATAAAATTGTAGTCTAGTACTTTATTAAATTTAGTGTGAATTGTTAGAACCAAGAGCCTGAAAGCATGAACATGTGAACATTAGTTATCAGATGATCCAAAGTACAAGTGTTTGGGAGAACAAGATTTTAGTCAATCAGCTGATTTTAGTTAGTAAATAAAGGGTTAGTCAGTAGAGCAGTCAATTAAGATCTAGTAAATAAATCAAGTCAGTCATCATAATCAAGAAAAGTCAAGTTAATGAATTTGAGTAGACTGGTCATGTTGTTCTACTTACATACCATACAGGGCAGAGGATTTAAGGTCATCTGATAATGTGGCCCATGGTTAATGAGGTTGTTATGTGGCCAGCACAACAACAAACTGCTTTTACTTTTTTCCAACTAATGTCAGCTACCCATAAGAGATGGGTGAACTCAGAGAAGCCCCAAAGATCATGAAATTAAAAATTTGAGTCTCTTTAACAGGATTTGGACCTCGGTCGCTCTGGTTCTTTTCCACTTTTCCACTTTTCCACTCAGCCAACACACCTTCGAGCAGTTATGTTAGAAGTTAGAATTAGTGAAGATGTTGTTTGTAGACAGTTAATGTATATTTTATACTGAGAACAGTCACCATATTTAGTTTTAGAATTCAATACCAAGTAATTATACATTGAAGTGCTATTTTATTTTTGTTAGAACATCTAGGTATAATAGATATTTAATTATGCATCAATGAAGAATTTGTATTATGAACTTAGTAATGTGACAACTTGATATGCATTTTTCAAGTGACAGATCATATGTGTGAATAAGAAATGCTAATATCTGCTTTGAAAAGATTATTAGGTCTTACTGAATAAATCTTTCTATAAAAAGTTTGTACTGATTTATTGTAAATTTGATGAAAGTAAGTTTTTTAATTCATCTGAAACGATGCTTAATTGACATAATCATAGAGTAACTTATATGTGTGTTTGTACTTTCAGAATTTAGCTGGTTACAATTTTAAATCAGATATTTACAGTATTGGAATATTAATTTGTGAGCTTGCAAATGGCCAGTCACCTTTTTCAGATATGCCTGCCACTCAGGTAATTTTTAAAATCTTTTTAATATAGTTTGTAATAAGCTGGTGGTAAGCAGTTTACAGTCAGTTTTTTTTTGTTGAAAATACATTTTTAATTAAGTACCTTTTTATAGCCTTGCAAAAAGGGGGGGGGGGATTATTAATAAACTCTTATATAAGTTGAAAGTTTTTTCATAACCTAAACAACAATTGAAATGAAAGTCTTAATTGATTTTTTTAGCAAAAACTATTGTCTTGAATTGGAATAATGAACTCAAATAGAACAATTATTAAAAAAAAACTGTTGGTCATTTTATCAATTAGAATATGGTTTTTACTCTTTAAACAAGAATATTTTTGCACATGTACTCATATCTATTCTCAGATGTTGCTAGAGAAACTAAATGGAACAAAACCAAAGTTAGCTGACTCTACAACAGTAGGAGATTTTATTATTGATGATGGTAAGTGGTTGTAGGAATCAACTTGTTTTCTCTAGCATAGCAAATGGAAGCAAATGCGTTATAAAAGAGACAGCTAGAGAACTCATAACTTTGGCTGGACTAGATGTGGCTAAGTGTGTAGGTCAAAGCTAGATTTGCATAGCCATATGAAATACTTCACTCTTGCTTATTCTTTAGACTCATTTTTTTTACTTATCTAAATTTAGTATAGTGAATAGCATTATTAGATCTGGATTTGTATTTTGTGTATCACCACTAGCTTTAAACGTCATAATTAATTGGTATAATTGACAGAATCACTTTATATAATACTCAGACATTGTTTTGTGTTTGTAAAATGTTTTACATGTTTCGGAAATTCCTTCAGAGTTGAAGATAGTTATTTCCTAGTCCAAACCTCCCGCAGGACGACGGGGGATGGGAGCGGGCAGGGTTTTAACCCGGGACCATCGGTAAATCGATATGACAGTCCAGCGAGCAAACCGCTCGACCAGGCAGCCATTCCTAAAAAAAAAATAATATATCTTAACTGTATGATACTTTACTAGATGGAAATGATGATCAACCTGGCACAACACAAGAGAGAGCAGATGCCATATTTTTCAAGAGGACATTTTCACAAAACCTGCATGAGTTTACTTCAGAATGTTTAGAACTGGATATAGTCAAAAGGTAAATGAAGTAAATTAATACTTGTGGGTATTGAGCTAAATTTTATGATTCTGCCATTTACTTATGGATATCTAAATGTATAGAATTTCAATCTTATATAATTTTTTTTCCCAAAACTGTTCTCAATTAGCTATAGAATATGTAATGATTTTTTTTTTGTACTTTTAATATTGTCTTTGTAACATTGCCTTTGTAATGTTGTCTTTGTAACTTTGCCTTTGTAGCATTGCCTTTCTAAGCCTGTCTTTGTAACATTGTCTTTGTGACCTTTTCTTTGCAGGCCATCTGCCACACAGCTGCTCAATCACTCTGTGTTTAAAAGTATCAAAAACAGACCATCATCATCACTTCCGTCTCTGCTACAGCCTGTCACCCCACTCACTGACCTTGCCAAAGTACCAAGGGGTAAGTCTGCACTGACACATATACATGTATGCATATATTGTTTCATTCAGGCTGATATTAATTATTTTAACCAACTTAATGAGTATTAAATACAAGGATTTTATTTTAATATGTAGATTATTAATTTTGTGCGTCATTGGGTGTCTTTGAGTCCACCCAACTCTAATGGATACCTGACATTAGTTAAGGAAAGTAAAGGCGGTTGGTCATTGTGCTGGCCACTTGACACCCTGATTAACCGTATGCCACAGAAATAGATGACCTTTACATTATCTGCCCTATAGAGCACACCTCTGAATGGGAACTTTATATAATTTAGGCATGTATTTCCCTTTATCTCTATACAAATGTAACATTTTTGGAAAACTAAGTTCTTGAAGTTCAACTGTAATATTGTAGTGCATGACAAATGAGCCAAGTAAATAATTCAGTTGAATTGTGTAAAAATACTTCCTGAAAGATCAAATCAAAAAGGGCAATACTATGTAAACAAAACCTTTTATTTCATTTATAGTTGTTTTAGATGAACATCAGATATGGGATTTATTCATCCACCCTGAATAACTGACAGTCATTGTCCAATCAAATACAAAAACACAACCTAATAAAATACTCAGAAAAACACAGGGATAAGGAAACATTTCTTGTTCCATATGCTAGGACAAATTGGAGAAGAGATATTTCTTCTATTAGAGCATTGAATGGGCTGCCTGAATCAGCCAGGCAAATTGATGACTTACTAGATTGTAATTAATTAACGTACAAGAATACTTTACAGATAAATAGATGTAGGAGGTAATTATCTTTTCTTTTGATGGAAGGCCTGTAATTTATGTCACTTAAATAAACCTTTACTAGTTAGGTCTCTTGCACAGTAAAAATATTTGTAGCCAGATGACAAAAAACCTGATGAGTCAATGTCATTGGACAATATTTAGTCTTGCTGTGCCCAACTATTCTCATTTTATTTATTTCATTTCAAATTACCTCTTTGTGATTGGTTCATTTCTTGTGGCGTAAGATTAATTAACTGACTAGTATAAAAGGATACATTTAGTCACATAGTCCATTAGGTCCAAGGCACTTTTTGATGACCCTAGACCCAAGACATGGTAGTTTCAAATCATCATACATACATTTTAACATCATTGCTTAATGTGAAAGCTCCCATGCCTTTCTTCACACCACCAACTGTACAGTTTTGTTTGCCCTAAGGTAAAGAGACTTATAACGCCCTAAGAAACTTAGATCTGAAACCACATTGACCTTAGAACAAAACTTCACTGACAATATGAGAAAGTAATTTGTCTTTTCCCAAGAGAATTCTCAACCACGGAATCTGAAACCACTACATATAGCTAGTGGGACTTAAATGACAAAGTGAAGCACTAACACTGATATATTTTTTTTTGTTTCTGCCACATCATTTAATTGATGAATGTTTTCTTTGATTATTTCTTTTCAGATCTTTCTGCTGAGGAGGATGATTTTACTAGAAAGATGAGCGAAGTGTCTATGCAAGAAGACTGGACATTTTAAACACACCCTAGGATTAATGTTCTTTGGAATTTCAGTGATTTTATAACATGCATATATTTATCTCAGATGCATGAAGACCTTTTATGCCACTTGTACAAGCAAGCTATGTTGTTAACATTACAAAGATACAAGTAAAAGCTTGTGATTTACTGATACAGCCTTTATCTGTACAATGCATGAGAAATTGACTTTGTGATAGACTTGACCCACGTGTTGACATGGTGAGAAAAATAATGTCCTTTGTGGAAAAAATGATGTTGCTTGTCATCAACCAACATTGTTTCTACAACAGCTATCATATGACTTTGTTTCATCCTGTTAGATTGAATCATTGAGTGGAAGGTTGTTGATGTTTGTGGATTATGATATCAAAAAGAAGGACCTTATGATGACTTGGTGTAAAACAGACCTCAGAGGCCGAGCCTCTTAATATGCCGGTATAAAAGGCTGAGACCGAAACAGTGATACTTATAGGCCAGGGCTAGTGATATGTTGTCATGTTTTAAATCTACCATGTTTCACCATTCCAGTGTATAAAAAAAAATAATTTCTTTCTTGTTTTCTTGAAAGCTCAGCATAAACAATATTTGAAAATTTGTTATGGCAACATCTAATGAAGATTGAGATTTAATCTAGCATCTAAAAGACAATATCAACCATAAGGCAAAGAAAAAACAAAATTGCTTTACACAAAATGTGATTAAAACTAAAATTTCTAAACTGTTTGTTTTATGAAATATAGTGTTTTTTTTTAATATATAGTTTTTTTAATACTAAAAAATGCATGTCAGGGCAGAAAAATTGACCCAATGACCTTTCAAAGAAATCAATCATTTTGACATGAAGCCATGCCAAGCAGCCTTGCTATATTAGCAGCACAAGAAACATTTGTAGGTCTAAGTTTTGAGATACTAAAAAAATAAAAAAAAAATTATCAGAAAAAAACAACTTGAGATTATTTTTAAGAATGATTCCAACAAATAAAAGAAGAGTTGATCATTTGAAAAAAAATACTGTATAGGATACATGATATTAGTAGATCTATGTTTATCAAAGTAAATAAATTGCAAAATATTGCTTTAAAAAATATCTATCTATTGAAGGATTAAAACAAATTTATATTCATTTATATTTCATGGTACCTGTAATAAAAAAAAAAAAGAGTTATTAAGGCATTGTTATGTCTAACTTAGTCAGGGCCTTACATCACTTTCTTTTCTAGATTCATGACTGATCTAAAATCATTGATTTTTGGTAGTTTACTACATTAATCAATTTTTGTCCAATTGAAAATTGACAAAATATCTTTTCTGTACTAAAAAAAAAAAATTCATAGCAAGCAGTTTCCACATATCTCTATTTCAAACTCTCCCCTTGAATAATTGATAAAGCTGTTAACACTGTTTCCTTGTCCAATTGGACTTATATGTCCATAGTTATGGTACTAGGCTGAAGTATATAATTAAAATTATTCATATTTTGTCCGCAACATTTCTGCTTCTTATATTCATGAAATCAGCCAAGCATACTCAAAATCAAAATGTATTTTAAAAATTATATTTACATCTAGTAGTTTCTCAAAACATTAATTTGGTTCTTTTCATTTATTTTTGTTATTTTGCTTTCATTTTCACTTAAGTAGTTTCACAAAAGTAGTTTAGAAATTTTAGAAAGGCTAGACAATTAGTTGGACAATAGCTTCATTTCTTAATGGTATATTTTAAGAATTTGAGAATGTTACTTGAAGACATTTTTTTAGAAGTTAAAAAAAGAAAATAAGAGCCTACCTAAAAACTGAGAGATTAACATTCATGTATATGATGTTTTTTTTAATGTTCCTATGACGAATATCCTTTTTATTTTTATGGTGCTTTATTAAGTTAATTCTTATGTAGTGTAACATTTATAGACAGTTCTATCTTGTTTAGCATTTTGTGGACAATTAATGAAGAGAAATAACTTTTTCGCTTGAGAAAAATTCTATTCAGCTCAAGCTCAATTCTTGACATTAAAATTCATATTTTCAATCAAGATAATGGCAACGGAAGACCCTCGGTTCGTGTACAGCGTATCCACTTTATAATCATCCATGAACATTTCTTTTTCTTTTCCCCATAAACTAGTTAATTTATTTTATAGTAATTGGAACAAGAAATTGAATATTTGTTGTTTTAAAGGACATTGAAATTAGGCTTTTTTTTTTCTACATTTTAGTATCATTTTGACATTTTCTTGAGTAATTGATTAAATATCCAAGATGATCTATGTAATAGAATTTAAAACATTTCTCTAGAAACGTTTTTGAAAAAAAAATGTTATTACTTGTTGATATTTAAAATTTGATGATGCTCTACAGTTTTTAATACAATTTGCTTGAGTCAAGCTCTTTTTAAAAGATTAAAAGAAAAACCCAGATGTATTGAAACATATTTCCTCAGCCTATGAGAGTAATGTTTTGTTATGTTTGTTTGCACTGATCTATATATTATACTTGTTGCTTAAAAATCATTGGTTTTTATAAATATTGAAGGCATTTTTGTATTAGTTAAATATTGTTTTATAAATTTATATAGACACAATTATCATTACACTCTGTTATTGAAATTATTAAATAATATGTTAACATACATGTGCATTGTGTAATGCTAAATTAGCATTTCTACGAATTTTTAATTCATACCTATAAATAAAATTAGAAAAAAAAAAGATTGCCACTTTTACACCTTGTGATTTATGGTGCAGATGCTGTAAAACTCAACTCTTTATCAAGGATTTAATGTAGCTATAGCACAACGACCAACTTACCCGTAGAGTTGGGTGGCATAATAAAAAGTTTTTAACTGGATTGAAACTTGAGACCAGAAAAGTTCAGAAGGCCATCACACCCTCCTCTAATTATATAAATTAAAATCAATTCAAAATGTTAAATATAAACTATGGTCGATGGGACATTTTATAGTAGAACACTTTTAATTGTCAATGGAAAGGCCTGATTTCAGTTAAATGTAAACTATTTTGAATAATATTTTCAATCATTTGCTTAAGTATACATGCCATGTTTATTAATCTCACTGGTTAGAAATTATAAGTTCAAAGTAAGTGAGCAATCCTTAGATTAAGCCAGCCTCCAGCAGCCACTCTACACATTCTAACATTTGAACAGCCTTTAATGTAATATCAAACTATTTGTTAAAAAAGAAAATGCTCTTAAAAAACTTAGCAGAAGCAATTCTGATTTCCAGTCTCTGTACTGAAGTTTGGCAAGACTCTGCGAATATATGAGACATTTACTTCTGGTATATTTGGTATGCACTCTGGAATGTCATTAGAATGAATGTGGTTTGAACCTGCTATCTCTTGCTGTCCTTCAATGGGTTTGTGCTAGGTGTGACGTTCTTTTCTCTTTTGTCACACGCCGAGGATTGTCAATAATTATTGAACTTGATAACTTGAATTCAATGAAAAAGAAACTCTGTGATTTCTACAACAACAACTTTAATACACCTTCTACTTTCTTGAACAACAATTCTTCAATCTTTACTTCCACATAAATAAAACTTCACTTATGTAAAACAACTTCTTAACATCAAACTTCTACTACTATTTCTTTATAAAGATTAAACAATGGACCATCGCTATAAAACTTCTACTATGCGAATACTTTCGCTCTATAAATACCGTTACTGTGCGAGGACCCCGACTAACTCTTTTTCCCCTTATTTATACTTTTCTAAATGGTATCTTCCAGAACCTAGAAGTTTCTCGGATCGCTATTTTAGTAACTTTGACCTTCTGGAAGCTGACTGTAATATTTTTTCCTTAACCCCTTTCTATGATTGGCTAATCTAAAATTAAACTTGTTTACGCTGGACAGCGCACTTAACTTGACCTGGTTTCTAGAACATACTCTAAAAAGGGACACAACCTAAATCGTTACACTAGGAAGTAAAAATTTTCATTTTTGTAGGGACGTCTATATTTTACTAATCAGTTGAAGTCAACCTCTAAATCTTTGGTTGATGTTAGAAAAAAACTTTAGTTAAATTCACATTTTGTCTTACATTGATGTAAGCATTTCATTCTATAAAGTTAACTGATACTTAATCACAGTAGATATACTGGTAGTATAGGAAATAATGTATAAATGTGAATACTAGTTAATTGTATAGAAAGAATGTTTAGTTTATTAATAATAATAAAAATAATAATATAATAATCTTTTTTATTCATAAAGAAATTGGCTTACAATTTGTGCATTGCACAAAACATAACTAGAAAATAAAAAATACATTCACCGCAGTTCCAGATAAGACAGAAAAGGTTTAATGAGTTTGAATGTTGTGTTTTTTTTTTTTTTAAGCATAAATACCCGTCAAGGAATCTCTTTAAATAGATCTTGTTAATAAATGAATTCTGCTTACAAGAGTCTAACAGTTATACCATTAAATAAATTTTAGTTTGTGATGGAAATAGTGAAGGTGGGTCTAGTCAGTCAAGTCTTAGTGATAGACCTCTTGGCTGCTATACTAACTATTGCCATTGCTGATACTGTGGAGATATGTATTGTTTAGATTTAAATTTCTAAAAACTTAGATTCCTAACATTCATTTAGTAATTTAATGTGGACTATTGTCTACCAATAGCCGCAACAATGACTCAATATACATATTAATGAATTTTACTATGGGATTCACTTTTGGAGTCAACAGTTGGAGCGAAGCTTGGCGTTACTTAGTCAACACTGAACTTTGTTTCATTACCTATTTTTCTTCAGAATTGAAGAGTATTACATCCTAGCCAAAACTTCCAACATGATGATGAGGGATTACCAAGATGACAATACACTGTGAAGAGCCCATATCCAAGCAGCCAACTGTTTGTATACAATAAACATGGAACATGAGGCGCGGTGGCTGAGCGGTAAAGCACTTGGCTTCTGAACCGGGGGATCCCGGGTTCGAATCCCAGTGAAGACTTGAATTTTTATTTCTCGGGATCCTTGGGCGCCTCTGAGTCCACCCAGCTCTAATGGGTACCTGACATTAGTTGGGGAAAAGTAAAGGCGGTTGGTCGTTGTGCTGGCCGCATGACACCCTCGTTAACCGTGGGCCACAGAATCAGATAACCTTTACATCATCTGGCCTATAGACCATAAGGTCTGAAAGGGGAACTTTACTTTTACTTTTTAAACATGGAACATACAATTTATAAATTTTATATAAATCTGAGTTGGTTTCTATCAATGGTGTGATTCTTGAATGAAAAAGTTATATGTGAAATATAGCAAATGTTATTTCATATTCTTTAATTTTGTTTAGTTCAGCCAAATAATATTATAGAGTGGTAGTGAATGTCAGAATGTTGTGATTTGTGAGAATCTAATGTAGGCCCCCTATGTCCTAAATTGTAAAAAGATATCGAGATTTTAGTCAATCTGGAAGTGTGTGATTGTCTCTGGGCGAAGTCATGTATCCAAATATCTGTCTGTGGCATTTTACGTCTCGAGAGACGATCTTTTCCCTTTGCAACTTCTTGTGTGGCTAAAGAGGCCAATCCTCGATACACAGCTGCGGTTGCAGGTTGGGCATATAAAATCACCAGGCGCCGCTGCATTTTCAGCCTTCTTTTTGCTTCTGTTTTGTATGGCATCTGCAATCCGAGACCCTTCTCTTATGCTCTCTCTCCATGTGGATCTATCCAGTGCTACTTTTTCCCAGCTGCTAGTGTCGATTTTAAATAGCTTCATGTCGCGTTTGCATACATCTGTATACCGTAAAAGTGGGCGACCAGCGGCTCTCCTGCCTTCGATAAGATCGCCATACAGTATATCTTGTGGTAGTCGACCTACTGGCATTCTGCGAACGTGGCCGAGCCAGCCAAGGCGTCTGCTGCTGATAACAGAGCGGATGTCCTGGCACCCTGCTCTTTGTAGCACTTCTCATTGGTTATCTTATCTTGCCACCTTATTTTAAAGATCCGCCTTAGGCATCGGAGGTGGAAGACATGTATCCAAATAACAAGCTCAGAAAATGCCTGATACTGGGTTCTTATTATTTTAAATATATAAACTTAGTGTTAATGGAGCACTTGGAAATCTTGTTTCGTTTTTTCTTGTTTGTGACTTAAGAATCTCAGTTCGACATCTAGATACATTTGAATATATACCTTTGAATAATTTCATGTTTTGGAGTATTCACTCGTTCAAAAAGTTTTAATTAAAGAGCTCACTTTTTCCCCCACAAATTTCTTTATCTTTTTGTATCAAAGAGCTCATTTTTGTATATGTGTGTTCTTGTTTTGTTTTTTATTCTTACAAGGCTTGTATCGACTCACTCTGTCTGTCTGGTAAAAAGTTATTTCGCATTTTCGCTCACCATCATTCGCTGATCAAATTGAAATTTTGCACAATTATTTATTGTGGAGGACAAAACATGAATCAATAATAATAAAAATAACCAATAAATTAATTAATTAATTATTTTGTTTGATCCCAACAAGGGAAATTATCGGTCAGTATTCACATATATGGCTACAGATGTATATCTCTATATATGGGTTATATTCATCCTTTTCAGCATCAGTTCGGAAATGCTACCTGGCAATGCGCCAAAGTGCGGACCAACAGGACGCTGGCCAAACATACACAAGTTTTGTGCCGCAAGAGAGAAAGAAGAAAAAAAAAAGGAGTGTGTGTAAAGCAACGGACGTGTCCCGGGTAGCAACCGCGCTGAACAAATCAATGCCGCAACTATCGATCCTTAGTTCTAGCCTTCTCCTTGGAACGCCAACGCCTCCCTCATCAAGCACCGAGGAGCAATGCTATAACTAGATACTGGCTGTTATTTACGGAGTCCAAGGGTATAATAATACTTTGCTTTATTACAAGATGTGTGGTGATGATGTGTACTGCGTGACATGTAAGTATTGCCCTGTTTCCGGCGTGTTATTCTTGAATTTTAGTGACACACTTGCATCGATTCTATAGATAGTCTGAACAAGACATATAGGCTAGCAACATATCCACCAAAAAAGCTGAAAAGAAAAAAGCATAACTGGTTGGAAGAAGTCTATATCTCACAGAGTCAGACTCTTAGACCCACATTTTATTTAGCTACTAAATAGGCTATGTTTTTTGACCGGGCTGGTCGCCATAGTTAAATGCATTATCCCAAGTGGAAAAGTTTTAAAATATGACTAGTCTTTGATATTTAACAAATATTTAGATAGGCCTATAGTGTAGGCCATAGATTTATCTATTAGAGTGAATACAATAAAAATATTTGCACTGAGAACTCGTTTCATTTACAATCTATCTATCTATCTATCTATCTATCTATCTATCTATCTATCTATC
>JADKLZ010001913.1:9075865-9087880 GCA_021533235.1 Biomphalaria straminea
CTATCTATCTATCTATCTATCTATCTATCTATCTATCTATCTATCTAACTACCTTTTCTCCGATTGGTTGTCTACATTTTATTGTTACCAATGCTAATTAAATCTATGTCAAAATCTAAATCAAATCTAGTGGGCTATGTTGTAATGCCTGTTTTGGGGGAGGGAGGCGGGGGGTATAGATTTGCCAGGTTTTTCGCAATATTGATGTTTGTTTCGTGATTTAATTAACTGGCTGACGGGCTTGGTATTACAACTATTGGATTTTGGTGTTTCTGGACATTTTATTGAATCGTATGATGTAAAATATTAAAAGCCAAACGCTGCTGGAATTTTGAATCAAGAAAGTGTTTCCTGTGCCATAAATACTTCATCTTTGGTGTTGTAATTATGAGAATTCATTGGTTTTGTTCACATATCATCTAAAGTTCTAGATCTACCATACTTGTAAATCTAGAATGTATTTTTAGTCAATAAATTGGTCAGGAGCGTAGCTAGGGATTTTCCATCGCTTGAGGGCCCGGGGGGGGGTGCTTGACCTCTTTGTAGATCTTGCATTTTGCGTAATATTTAATTTTTAATGAAAGAAAACACTCATTTGGGATCCTCCCTCAAAGAGAGGCCCCGGGGGACTTCCTGATTCGCCCCCCCCCCGTGCTACGCTACTGGGATTGGTGTAGCTAAAACATTTCTATAAGATAATCTTATAGACACAATTGCATGTCTTGTGTTCCGTGTGATATTTCCTGTAATTATTATTACAATTCGTAGTTGTTTTTTAGCGGCCTCCGTAAGGGGAAAAGCCGCTATTAGGTTTGTGCAAAATGTCCGTCTGTCCGTCTGTCACACTCAGGGCGCCAAAACTAGAAGAGATATGAAAAATATTTTTTCACCATTAAATGCGGCTTGAAAAGTTTAGGTGCAACGACTACTTTTAGTTTTCTAAAAGCAAACCGTTTAATTTATAAAATTAATTATGCAATCGATTTTTTAATAAAAAAACACCATTTCTAAAACAATTACGTAAATGTAAGGGAGGAAATGTTACTATAAGAAATGCTCTTGGCATGTAGACATCAAGCACATTTTTTAAAATGAATTTCTGTCTGTCTGTCCGTCTGTCAGACTCAGAGCGCCAAAACTAGAAGAGATACGAAAAATATTATTTCACCATTAAATGCAGCTTGAAAAGTTTAGGTGCAACGGCTACTTTTAGTTTTCTAAAAGCAAACCGTTTAATTTATAAAATTAATTATGCAAGCGATTTTTTAATAACAAAACACCAATTCTAAAACAATTACGTAAATGTAAGGGAGGAAATGTTACTATAAGAATTGACACATAGATATCACGCACATTTTTAGCGGCCCCCGTAAGGGGAAAAAGACGCTATTAGGTTTGTGCAAAGTGTCCGTCTGTCCGTCTGTCACACTCAGGGCGCCAAAACTAGAAGAGATACGAAAAATATTTTTTCACCATTAAATGCGGCTTGAAAAGTGTAGGTGCAACGGCTACTTTTAGTTTTCTAAAAGCAAACCGTTTAATTTATAAAATTAATTATGCAAGCGATTTTTAATAACAAAAAACCAATTCTAAAACAATGACGTAAATGTAAGGGAGGAAATGTTACTATAAGAAATGGTCTTGACATATAGATATCACGCACATTTTTAGCGGCCCCCGTATGGGGAAAAAGCCGCTATTAGGTTTGTGCAAAGTGTCCGTCTGTCCGTCTGTCACACTCAGGGCGCCAAAACTAGAAGAGATACGAAAAGTATTTTTTCACCATTAAATGCGGCTTGAAAGTTTAGGTGCAACGGCTACTTTTAGTTTTCTAAAAGCAAACCGTTTAATTTATAAAAATTATTATGCAATCGATTTTTTAATAATAAAACACCAATTATGAAGCAATTACGTAAATCTAAGGGAGGAAATGTTACTAGAAAAAATTGCTCTTGGCATGTAGATATCACGCACATTTTTTAAAATGAATTTCTGTCTGTCTGTCCGTCTGTCAGACTCAGAGCGCTAAAACTAGAAGAGATACGAAAAATATTTTTTCACCATTAAATGCGGCTTGAAAAGTTAAGTTGCAATGGCTAGTTTTAGTTTTCTATAAGCAAACCGTTTAATTTATAAAATTAATTATGCAAGCGATTTTTAATAATAAAACACCAATTCTAAAACAATTACGTAAATGTAAGGGAGGATATGTTACTATAAGAAATGCTCTGTATATGCAGATATCACGCACATTTTTTAAAATGAACTTTTAGCAGCGGCTTTCGTGTACTAGCGTAAAGCCCGGAAATGACTTGATTCGAAACTAATTTCTTAATTTTTTTGTTTAGTGCCCCCATTAGAATGAAACAAGCATATTTTTGTGCGTTTTATCTGTTGGTTGGTGTGTCCGTCACGGTTAGAAAAAAACACTAAAGGCTTTTGAAAATATGATTTAACCTTTACTGTTCTTTCAGAAATATTGCGATAGTTTAAGGATGGGAGCATACAGGAATTGAGCCAGGGACTTAGAAGGAACATCCGAAACATCTTGCGAATAGGCGGATCTGACAGGGATCCGACATCGACGGGGGCCGCCTCTGAGTTTGTGTATCACACAATATTTGTAATCTTGTTTAAAATGAACTTTTAGCAGCGACTGTAGTGTACTAGCGTAAAGCCCGGTAATGACATGATTCTAAACTAATTTCTTAATTTTTAAAAAAAAAATCAGATTTAAAAAAAAAATTGTTTAGTGCCCCCATTAGAATGAAAGAAGCATATTTTTGTGCGTTTTGTCTATTGGTTGGTATGTCCGTCAAGGCTAGATAAAAAAAAAACACTAAAGGCTTTTGAAAATATGATTTAACCTTTACTGTTCTTTCAGAAATATTGCGATAGTTTAAGGATGGGAGCATACAGGAATTGAGCCAGGGACCAACAATAAATCCGAACTAAAGTCTAGTGCGCAAACATCAAGATAAGGCAGGTTTATACCCTGCTCGCCATCCTCCGTCGTCCAGTGAGAAGTTAATTATTTTCAACTTAGAAGGAACATCCGAAACATCTTGCAAATAGGCGGATCTGAAAGGGATCTTACTCCGACGGGGGCCGCCTCTGTAATCTTGTTTTTTTTTGTACTAGCAGAGTGTCTTTTTTATTCAACAATGGAATTGTTATGTAGCAGCTTTGTGTGAGTAGCCTATTCTAGATTAAGAGAGAGAGAGAGAGAGAGAGAGAGAGAGAGAGAGAGAGAGAGCATAATTAAACAGTTAGGAATTTTACTTTTAGTCTTGACGATCTTTTCCCTTTGCAACTTGTCACGTGACTGAAGAGGCTAATTCTACAAAGATGAGGTCACGTGTTGTAATCACCAGGCGGTGCAGCGATTTCAGCTTTCTTCTTACTTCCGGTGCGTACACTCTCTTCTGCGATCAAGAAAACTCTTTAAGCTTGCTCTCCATTTGGATCTATCTTGTGCTTCTTTATCCCAACTTTTGGTGGTGTTTCCGCAAAGCTTTATGTCGCTTCATGTCGCGCTTACATACCTTAGAAGTGGCTGCCTGGTCGAGCGGTTTGCACGCTGGACTGTCGTATCGATTTACCGATGGTCCCGGGTTCAAACCCTGCCCGCTCCCATCCCCCGTCGTCCTGCGGGAGGTTTGGACTAGGAAATAACTATCTTCAACTCTGAAGGAATTTCCGAAAACATGTAAAACATTTTACAAAACAAACAAAACACCTCGCAGATTGGCAGCGCTCTATTATTCTTTTAATAAATCTTAGCAAGACTCAACGAAATCCTCCCGGGAAAAAAAAATAGTCTGGTAAATGAATATTCACAATTAATAATATTTAGAGAAACTCAATTTCAGATAATCATAAACATTCATATGATTAAAAGAAAAAAAAATCAGCCTGTACATACAAACTAAATCATAACAGGCATAAGTTGGCTAGACTATTTTACAAATGAATATGTGCAGGAGGCTAGTGTTTCTTTACCAAAACTAAGTTTTAAAAGAATCTTTATAAATATTTTAACTTGTTTTTATTCCCAAAGATCAAAACCGAAATTTAATTTAAAAGTGATACATATAAGCAACTTCCGAACTATGAAATGCGATCGCATATGTATAATATTTTACACTATTGAACACAATAAAACAAAAGCCTAGCTCACTGAATCGCACGTCTACTTGTTGACAATCATCAGGTAACGAGGGTATTTGATTGAAGACAGCATGAATAAAGGCGTTCATACAGACTTCTTTCAAAGAATTTCTCATCTGACAGTCATCAAAACAGACTGCTTTCAGTTTTAAATTTTCTCTATAAATTCTTAATGTTTTTGTCATTAATAAATTGAAAGGATCTCTTAGAGATTATCATGATAAACTAATTAATGTAAAGAATACTACATTAAACTTTAATCTTGCCAACTAAATAAAAGCTACAAACGGATGAATTTAATTTTTAAATTATTCAGTTCTAAAGCGTTCACAAAAATGATATAACTTTAAAAAAATGAAACATTATGTAACACCCTTCTTTTATTCTGTACGCCGGATACACCGAAAAACTTTTTATTGATAGTTTTTCCGCCATGTATGAGAATATGTAATAGACGAGGTCTTTACCTTATTTCATGGGCTATGTTGATGTACACAAAAATTATATATGTGTCAGACGCGAATAGTTCAAATTTTCAGTAAAAGAAATTACAAAAGTCATTTACAAAAGTCATAGACATAAATAAATATAGACTGGAAAAAGGAAATAACTTCATGTAACTTGAAAACATGTATATCTTTTGTATTCGGATTTCCTAATTCTGCAAAATTGAAAAAATGCATGATCTTCAGTCCTAGAGATTAAACAAAACTCATAGACATATGTAAAGTAAACTAAATTGCAAGTCACAAATTTTCATATCATAAAACTCTTTTATCGGCTAGTCTATTACTCTATATTTATTTATGTCTATGACAAAAGCATAAAGACTGGAAAAAGGAAGTAACTTCATGTAACTTGAAAACATGTAGGTCTATATCTATTGAATTCGGATTTCCGAATTATGAAAAATTAAAAAAAATTGCATGATATTCAGTCTTAGAGATTAAACAAAATTTATAGACATAAAATAAAGTACACACAATTGCAATTCACAAATTTTCGTTTCATCTCTTATTGGCCAGTCTATATTTATTTATGTCTATGGACAAAAGTCATTTCTCTAAAGTAGAATTTACGAAAGTTATATAATATAAAACCACAGACCCATTTATACTACAATAAATATATGTATTTGATTTCTATTTACAATTTATTTAGGTAGGTGCTGTTTAACTATTACACGCCAGGTATCAGTGACATTCATAACAAACGAATATTTAAAATTGATTAGAGTAACACTTTAAAAAAAAATTAAATGTTTTAAAATCACTATATTTTTTTCTACAATTATTTTGTGTGTGAAATAGTGTATCGGAAAATTCCGGGTACTTGGAAGCTAGTCCTAAAAAAATACACAGATCTTGGGTAAAAGACTCATCAAATAAAGTACTGTAAACGTGTAGACTCACACGCTTGTTTCAGGTCCTCTATCAGGTTTGATCTCAACTCGCCGTATTTTTTTTTTCAGATTTTGTTTCTATCAGGTACACTTAAATTCACAGCCTAATAATGTCAATCTATATATATATTCCTCTAAGTAAGAGGTCAAACAACAACATGCAAGCAACAACATGCAAGCAACAAGTAAATAGGGAAGATCCCATGGCGTACGCACGCGGTGTGAATGGACCCAATCCGCACTATTTCATTCACAAAATAGCATAGACATAAATAAATATAGACTGGAAAAAGGAAGTAACTTCGTGTAACTTGAAAACACATGTATATATATCTACTATTGAATTATGATTTCTAAATTATGAAAAAAAATAAAAATTGCATGATCCTCAGTCTTAGAGATTAAACACAATTTATAGACATAAAATAATGTACACACAATTGTAATGCACAAATTTTTGTTTCATAAAGCTCTCTTATGAATTTGTGTAGCGAATGGAAGGGAGGTTAAAAAAGTGGAAGCCGGAAGAGATTATATTGTGATTGTGTCGTAAGACTCTTGAAACTAGAACGACAATACACAGATAGATACTACTCTCAGGTTTGACTTTAGCGCGGGAAATCTCTTATATCATGTTATAAAATGGTTCAATTTAATAATTTATACACCTAAAAATTAGCACGGGTCCAAAGAAAGTTCGGGACCCACTGTGATCGCATATGTTGTTGTATTTTTTTATTCATGAATTCACTTATAACAAGTAAATGGGAAGATCCCATGGCTCGATTATAGAACTTCTCTTCGCAGAGATAGTTTTATGCTTTAGCACATGAACGTACTAATTATAGTCCATTTAATCAAATTAACATTCAAATTTGTTTTTCTAAAGCATTGTTACATGAGTGCAGCTATATTCTTAAAGTTGCGTAAATTAAGGTCAATTAGCCATTTTCATAGTATTTTTCATTCATGAATTCACGCATTCACTTTACTTATATCAAGCAATTGGGAAGATCCCATGGCGCAGCATGTTGTGAATGGGAAATAATATATCCAAATCCGCACTATTTTCATTCACAAAATAGCATAGCATTTTTTTTTACTTTAAAAAGATTTTAATAATGTCCGGAAATTTCCAGGACTTTTTCGACCGGCGGCATAGCATTTAATACCATTTCAGGAGATTTCCAGGGGGCTCCTGGTAAATCAAGTGGCCGCGGGAAATCTGTTATGCTTTTTAAAATGGTTCAATTTCATAATTTATACACCTAAAAATTAGCACGGGTCCACTGTGGTCACATATGTTGCAGTGCCTAAGGCCTGCCCTGGAAAACAGCGGCGTATGCTATGCCGCCGGTCGACTAGTTTAATTTAAAATGAGAACAAAAAAAAAGGCAAAATATATATAGAAGGAAAATGGTACTTCCTACTCGATTTACTAATTCTAGTTTTAAAGCAAAGAAACGAAACGCATCCGCGCAACATAGCCCATTAGCCTACTAATCAACGACAATAGTCTGCAAGTCTTTCTTAAACGTTTCCGAACAAGTCCCCAATGGGTTGCCCCTGTCTCAATTTTTTTTTTTTAAATTTCCATTTGAAAGTAGCCTTATAAGGTCTAACCACTTTGTCCAACTTTGTTGAAAGAGGTCAGCCACTGAAAGTAGGTCGCACTACGAATGCAGCTTAATGACTTCGTTCTTAATATGCTCAGAGTGATCACCACTAAAAGTTCTCTCAGTTAACTTTTATAGTAATTATAGTAGCCTGCTTCCTGTACTGGCCCCCTCCCACTTAAAGATCATTATCCTTACTTAAAAAGCATCAGCACGAAATTGCCTAAGTAACAATTAAGCGTTAGTTGTTGTTGTTGCTGCTGTGTTTAATAATGTCAAGTCAATGTAATATGTTAAATTATTGAGATGCTTCTGCTTTCCTAGTGCTATTAAAGCATGGAAGGGGTGGCCTGAGCTAGCTAGCCAGGAAAACCAGTGACTTGGCAGAGTTTAAGCCATTGGTTAACAAGCATGACTAAATGCATAACGCGTAGAAAGTAGATTCTAATCATCTTCTATTTTGAAGTCTTTTTTTTTTTAATAAGAAACGATTTTCATATATGGAGACAAATCCATATTTTGTTTTTGGTGTATCCGGTCCACATAATATATAGGTCTGTGATAGAAATATTGATAAGAAAAGTATTTTAGAGAACCATGTATAGATCTTTTTTTCTCCCTTTTTTAGCAGTGTGCAGTCAAATGTGTTAACTCTTTCACTGTAGAACTATATATGGCGTCATTGATATTGTTAATTTTGTCTATTTGTTTAAAAATGTCTTATAATCTATTTTTTTGCAATCAATTTTCTAAAGTGTTTATTTAGTGTCCATTATACAGTCTTCTCTTTCTCACTTATTGTAAATTCTTACTTTACGAATCTCTTTAAAAGTACATGTCAAAGTAAATATAGTGTAAATATTACGTAGATGACATTGTGATTCACTTTTGTTGTGGAAAGCCTCAATAGGAAATTATTATTATTTCTGCTTGGATCAAGCTGTATCATTCTCGACAGTTTATGGGACTGTAATAGTAATCAAATTAAAATCCCTTCGTCGACTCCTGTCAAAAGTGGATATATAACTTATGCTAAAAAATCTAAATTTGTTACTTAAAAGTTTGTAACATGGAAAGGCATTAGGTAACTAATTTATATGAAAGGGGCAGATAACTAATATGGTCATAGAGATTGTTTGGCTCAATGCAGCGCGTGTGAAGAGAATCGATGTTAATCGATCTCGGCAACATTTAACATTGAACTCTAAAGATTTACTGATTTCCTATCAAAACGTCAATGGCTAACTGACAATAATTATGTATTGACCTTTACGTTATTGCTTACTTTATGAGTGTATTTATATTGAGATTAAGATACACAGTGTTATAACGCCTACAGACTGCAGTCTTGTTGTTATTCTGTAACACATAAATACTAGACAGAAAAACAAAAACAAAAAAGCTTATAAGAAGTTTAATTGTATCAATTAGTTTGGATCAGCTATGTTATTGAATTCTATAGATCTAGACAAACAACAATAAATCTGTGCGATTTATAATATTTTTAACCAACTGCATTTTTTTAGCGTTATTTCATGCTTTTAAGCTTTCTCTATACGCTATGATCCTGTAACTTCTCTGGACCAGTTACGAAAATACCACTCCAATCAAGTAACGTCTCTTTCCCTTGTTCGAGATATTTTACAAAATAATTAACTACCAATAGTTAATTAACTAATTGGTAATATTCTTAAAATTGATTCTTGTGTTATCAGGTAAAAGAAATAATTGTCGGAATTTTCAGCTTGATCCGAGATTGGGTGTAGGAGAAATAACGTGTACAAACGTTTTACAGAGTGAGTTGATATAAGCTTTGTAAAACAATTGCCTGTATGAGTATAGAATCCAGTGTTCAATTCACGACATTTGCGTAATTGGTGCGGCGCTCTAAGAAATTAGCTAACCACACATACTTAAGAGTTATTCCCATGCTAGCCTCAAACTTGCTGGATAGCCTAGTCTGTGCCCACGAAAATCTGTTAGGTTATTCTATTCATAAATCCATACACTTCGTTGATTTCTATTTGGAGAACATTTTCAGTCCTGAGAGATATTTTATATCAGAACAAGGGTGGCCAACACTTGCAAGTAGCGTTTTTCAGCTCGAAAAAAAAAATCAAGAAAAAATATGCCTGTTTGCAAAAAAAAAAATGATAATAACCTATCTATTGGAAAATAAATTCAAAGGAATATAATTTACTAGCTATTACCATTTTCAAATTGATCGAAATATTATAAAACTACTTAGACCCAAAAAAACAACAACACAGAACACATTGGTGAAAATAATTGTTAGCTTTGAATCTATTTAGTGGGTATCAGTGGGGTAGCTAGCTTCGGGGAAGAGAATTTGAAAATCCCTCCGGGCCCCCAAATGAGCGTTTTTAAATATTAGGTAAAATACAGGGGCCCCTAAGAGGTCGAGCCCCCTGGGCCCCAAATGTTGGAAAATTCCAATCTACGCCTTTGGGAGATATGTAGGCCTATGCTCTTTTCTTTCGTTAGCCTCGTACATTTTTTAATTTACATAATTAAGCTTTTCGTTATTACCAAAAAAAAAAAAAACAACAACATAATTTAACATTTTTAAAGAACTTATTGGCCTTAGTGCATTTTTAGGAAAGACCAGATAGATGCCAAGACCAGAAAGCCAAGTTATGTCTAGGAAATCATCAATTAAATAAAATAAACTCAAGTAAACTAAGCGCCAGTATTTTGTTTTGTTTCTCCTTTTATCCCCCTGTATCGGAACAATACCTTGTATAATCTTGCAAAATTAACAACGACATTTTTTTGTATGTTTGGTTTTTGTTTATTTCTTCAGTTTGATTACCATCTGAAATTTTTATTAGCATGCTGCCGTTGTTTCCATAAATTGCAAGTATCCCTTCTCAATTTCATCTTTTTAATCGGTCGATAAACAAAGTTAATTACATTGGCTATAATTATATTGTCATTTTCTTTCCCTCAGATGTGTTCGATTTTCATTCGGTGTGATAGCCCTTGAAGATTGAACGTATTGGACTGCATGCAAAGACAAAATGGAGGCAGACTACGAGGAATACGACCGATCCAAGCAGGAATTTGACCCATTTCAGAACGTAAAACAAAGTTCTGGATCGACAAATGGCGCACGCGAGCCATTCAAAGGGGTGTCTCATTCTCAACAGCCGCAGCGACCCACCGCTTTCAGTCGAGACTTCTTGGACTCTCTCTGTACGGTGGTCAACAGAGACCTTCTCTTCTGCAAGCTTTTCTATTTCTTCTTCTTTGGCGCTTTTGGATCCCTCTTCCCCCTGCTGGCCATTTACTTCAAACAGCTTGGCATGAACGCTTCCCAGAGCGGTGTGCTGATCGGTTTCCGGCCGTTCATCGAGTTTCTCAGCGCGCCTTTCTGGGGAGGCCTGGCGGACAAGTGGAAAAGAGGCAAAGAGATGCTGCTCTTTTCTCTCGTTTGCTGGATCGTCTTCACGCTGGCCATCGCCTTCGTCAAGCCCCCTGCTCACAAATGCATCACCTTTAACGGAACTCACAATCTTCTGGAGGTTCCCTTGGGCCGCAGACGTCGAGACGATGCCAGCGCCACCCACCGGTTCTCTGTCGATCTCACACCGATTCCTGTCTCGCATTTCGGCAGAGTTCTCGGATCCGATTTCGGATTATTGAATCAACCCTCCTTGCTGTCAAAGACTACGACACTGTCGGTGGCAGACAGTATTCAAGACCCTCGTTTAGCTCACAACGGCTACAGCGGCTCGGCTAAAGACGTTATTGTTCTGCCCGACGACCTGGAAGTAATCGACATCAACAGTCGTTATCGACGCAGCCCCGTCGTCGATCCCAGCAAAATTGCTAACGTGAATGGTTCGATGCGTGGACTGATCTTCAATCGCCACTCGACCGTTGTGTATCAGGTGGGTCACGTGATTTCTGTGCTAATTAGTAGTTCGTCTGCTTAGTGTTTATAGTCCAGAAAGGAGTCAGGTGCGCTATTTAAAGAATAAAAGGAAAAAGAACGATAAATATTTTAAAATCGTATTAATACACAATGTGTGACATAGGATGTGTGAATGGGGGTGCCAATGAAAAGGAGGAAAGAGAAATTCATAAGACAAGACTGCGTTAGACGTTTGAGAAGGATGTAGGATCTAGGTAAACATTATATAGATATAACAAACTATTTCCATTTCCTTTCTACTTGCCTCAGGAGACCTACTAATATTGCGATAGAGGGACAGAGGCTTTGTTTTAAATGTTTTACATGTTTAGGATTATCGGTCAGAGTTGAAGATAATTTACTTCCTTGTCCAAACTTCCCGCAGGACGAAGGGGGGTCGCAGAGGGCCGGGGCCATGAAAAGGGCTGAACGAGTCTAGCGCGCATACCGCACCGCCAATGCTTTTTAGTAAACATATATATATTTTTAATAATGAGGAGATTCTTTATTTATAATTTTAAAATGTTATTAGGAGAGGGAACACAATAGTTTTGTAATTTCATATGTGTATATATATATTGTAACACCTTCGGTAGGCACTCAACGTTAGGCAGTAGTTAACAATGAACTAGGTCTTTATTAACAGAGAAACACATAACAGGCGTCAGCCTTCCAAGAGTTCTATAAAAGTCCTCTCACCAGCAACCTGAACGTGGACCAACGACAGCTTTCCCAGCTTCGCCCCAGGTCCCTTCCACAAACGTTGGCTTCTAACTTGTCAACAATGTAGACTCTCTTCAATCACCGATGCCTCTTCTTTCATGTCTCCTAGTCTTAGTGCACTCGGGCGCACCACAAGCACTGGTGCAAGGCAGGGTTACAACAATATA
>JADKLZ010001913.1:9087980-9137490 GCA_021533235.1 Biomphalaria straminea
ATATATATATATATATATATATCATAGACATAAATAAATATAGACTGGAAAAATGAAGTAACTTCATGTAACTTGAAAAGATGTATATCTATTGAATTCGGATTTCCGGATTATGAAAAATTAAAAAAATGCATGATCTTCAGTCTTAGAAATTAAACAAAACTCATAGACATAAATAAAGTACACAAAATTGCAATTCACAAATTTTCCTTTCATAAAATAGCCTTATTGGCAAGTCTATATTTATTTATGTCTATGATATATATCTTTTTAAAAAGTTAACCGTTTCTATTGTGTTTTCCCATTCCTCCTCAGGAAGATGAGGTATCACAGGCTTTCTTCATCCTTCTTCTCCTGGTCATTATCGGCGAGTTTTTCAGCGCCCCTGCTATCACGTTCGCAGACTCGGTGACCTTGTCCTTCCTGGGAGAAGACACGCAGAACTATGGACGACAGCGAATGTTCGGATCCTTAGGTAAGGTCTGCGTTGACTGATTGGTAATTTGGTGTGTGAAGACTCAAGGGCAGAATTTTTTGTGAAGACTCCCTACACTTTTTTTTTTTCGAAAGCTCCACTTCTGAATGAAAATAGTCATCGTGCTATAAGCATGCTATATTTTAGAAGAAAGAAATAGAGATATAGAATATTATAGAAATAGAAATAGTGTCAATTTAATCGCACTTTCCGAAATAGCACGACCTTTAGTTGAACAATCTGTGTGCAAGTTGAAACGTGCCATGTGAGCATTGAAGTCAGGCAGTGCATTTAAGATGGATATTTTAGTTTTTAAAATTGTTGACTTTGTGGAGGGTAAGGCCCTTGGTAAATCCGGACCTGTATTGACTTAATCCGAGTCTTGTCGAATTGTATCTTATACAATACAGACGTTACTTCAGAAAAGAAGGTGATTGCGTCCTACGCGTCATGCATTCTGTCATGCATATTAACCAATGACTTAAATTCTGCCAAGTCACTGGTTTTCCTGGCTAGCTCAGGCAATCCATTCCATGCTCTAATAGCGCTAGGGAAGAAGGAGCTTTTGTACAAATTTGTCCTAGCATATGGAACGAGGAATGTGCCTTTTTCTTTGTGTCTTACTGAATATTTTATTAAATTTTTTGTTTTTGAATTTGAAGATTATGGTTCAGTGTTTTGTGTATTATTGCTACTGCAAGATGCAAGTTAGTAGGCACTTTTGTTAAGCACACCAGACGACTCCAGGATGCCAGAGTATAAAGTCGTTTTTTTTTTAGAGAGATTTGTTTGAATTCGTTTATTTTATTTCAAGTTGAATTTGTCTAGATCGTAATAAAAGTTATGTTTGGTTTTGTTCACAAAGAAGCCATTCAAGATATTTAATGTTCAATAGGTTTAAAAAAAAAATAATACGCCTACAGCAGTTTAGTTGTCTACCAGCAGTTTGGATATAAGTGTGCTATAAGTCAATGATCGTCAGGTAGCCTCGTCTTCATCTCCCTTCCATAAATGTCTTTATTGCCAATCGTAATAATTAATACGTTATTAGTTATTAAACATCGCACATGTATAGAATAGGCATTATATACATATATAAAACAGAACTGGGTGTATTATTCTGACAGCTCCAGCTAACAACAACAGGGTGTGGATGGTCGTGTGGTCTGTTCACAACGTCCATGGTCGTGCACTGTTCAGTAAGTTCTCCTTTCAGACTTTGTGGTCTATAGGGCAGATGATGTAAACGTCATCTGTTTCTGTGGCCTACGGTTAACGAGGATGTCATGTGGCCAGCACAACGACCAACCGCCTGTACTTTTCCCCAACTAATGTCATGTACCCATTAGAGCTGGGTGGACTCAGAGACACCCAATGATGCACAAAAGTAATAATCTACATATTTAAAATAAATCCTTTTATTTAATACTCATTAGGTTGGTAAAAATAATTAATATCAGCCTGAATGAAATAATATATGCATACATGTATATGTGTCGGTGCAGACTTACCCCTTGGTACTTTGGCAAGGTCAGTGAGTGGGGTGACAGGCCAAAGGATCCCGAAATAAAAATCCCAGCCTTCACTAGGATTCGAACCCAGCTCAGCCACAGCGCCTCCTACTGTTCAAATAAACTGTCAGCTATTTCATCCTATTTTAGTTACCGTGTTACTATAAATAGTCTGCGTAATGCTACCATCGTATCCTATCTTCTTATATATTACAGACGTTACTTTAAAGATAATTACGCGTGTCGATATAGTTATGCATATTAATCAATGACTTAAACTCTGCTAAGTCGTTGGTTTTCATGACTGATTCAGGCAACCCATTCCATTCTCTAATGGCACAAGGAAGGAATTAGCACTTATACGAATTTGTTCTAGCATATGAAAGAAGAAATGAGCCTCTATATAGTATCTATATATAAAAGCAGGTCTAACATGTAGGCTACATGTGTCTATTGTATGTTAAAATGTATACAAATTCTGGCGACACTCCTAAAGCTGCACATATCAGTGAAACGCAAACAATACTCAATATCTAGATTTATTAAAAACTGCAATTGTGATACAAAATAATCAAATCTACTTGAATTCAATCAACATAAGCCTTTTAATTAATTCCTCTTGTATTCACAGATAAATATTTAGTTAAGATTTAACAAGGATAATAGTTGCATCTGTTTCCTATTTACAAGATTCAGTTCAAACACTTGTTAGAATTACCTCCCTTCCCCCTTTTTTTTCCTGAGAGCCAATCGATTTCCCAAGAGAATCGATTCTGTAAGGCATTTATTTGCTTTCCTTCAAAAAAATGCTTCCACTCTATAACCCGAGTCGATTTGACATTTTACCGCCTTGTTTAGATACTGGTAGAGTAAAAAATATTCGGAAGATTTGCTATACGACCACTCTATACCGAGCTTATGAGTATTTTATTTTTTTTATAAATTTCAGTTTCAGATATAAAGATCTGTAAGACAGATAAGGCAGAGTTAATCCTACAAAATGTCAAAACATTGACAATAATATTTATAAACTTCACTACAATTTTATATAATCCGTTTTATTCCGTTTTATGTGAAGTTGATTTTACCTATTGTGTAATAAAATATCTATAATATTGTCCTTACATTTTTGTATCCCTGTAGTCTTGGCAAATATATTTCGGTTTATTCTTGAATAAAAAGGCGTATGATTAATGATCAAGAGTATGATTAATGATTAAGCGTATTCTCTACTGTGGGGATCTTTTTCAATTTCTATTATTAAATCACACTTTCGTTAGAGTCAAAAGTTAGAACGTAATCTGTTCGTAAAATGCTTGACATGTTTCGGATGTTCCCACAGAGATGAAGATTATCTAGATCCACTTCCTTGTTCAGGTTGACGGTTTATAGCAGCAGGCCGCCAGCAGGAAGGGTATGAACCTTAATATGACCATATTTTTTGTTTTGTTTATCGTCGAATGAGAAATAAAATTTGAAAGTCTAGTTGATAGATTATTTAAACATAAAAGTTCCCTCTGTCAGACTCTTTTTGGTCTATAGGGCAGATGATGTAAAGGTCATCTGATTCTGTGGCCAAAGGTTAACGAGGGTGCCATGTGGCCAGCTCAACGACCAACCGCCTTTACTTTTTCCCAACTAGTGTCAGGTACCCATTTGAGCTAGGTGGACTTAAGGGCGCCCGAAAATCCCGAAATAAAAATCCCAGTCTTCACCAGGATTCGATTTCGAACCCAGGACCTCCATTCGGGAAGTCAAGCGCTTTACCGCTCAGCCACCGCGCTCTCATTTAAACATAAAGAAAGAATTAATTTTTCTAACAAGTGCGAAAGTCTAAAACACACAAACACACACACACACATACATATAAAACAAGAAAATAAATGACAGGAGACAAAATTTAAATGTTATGAGATTTAGAAGTTCTCGCTGACATAGTCGTGATCGTAGATTAGTCAGTAAGTAGATCAAGACAATAGTTGTTGATATAACAACTTAACAAACATGTTGTTGTTGAAAACACAGGGACTTATTTTTAATTTAGTCAAAATATATCGACCTCTTTTTCTTTTCTAGTATTAGTTGTTTATATATTATCTTTGGAAACACGATTTTAAATCTAATAAAGTATGGGGCTTTATGAGTTTATGTTGTGCACCCTACAAACTATTGCAAGTACTGGCGATTAAATCAATGGATCTCATTCACCAAACGTAAACAAACAACATTTTCTCTATATGTTGTATACAAATTACGCAATACGTAAGGCTCTCACGTGATATGTAATTTTCATTATTTTATCAATATTATGACGTGGCTAAATGTGTTTATTTACAATTGGTGAATGAGGTCCATTACAAATCAATTACTATAAATGTAAAATATAGCTTTGCCGCCATTGTACATTGAGAGTCAGGAAATGTTTGTTAGAGTGAACTACTGACCAGAAATTTGCACTGTCCACAACAGCACTTGCAAAACTTAATATCTGGAAAGACAAAGTCATTGTCATTGCCCTGGACACTGGACTTATGCGCTCCATGATCACGGACAGATTCTTGTTTGCTTGCGAATATTGAACGCTAACAGAAAAACTAGAGATAAGGATTCTAACAATGGAATTCAGATGATATAGAGTATAAACTGTAGAATGATCCTAGGTATCCCCTTCAAAGACCGCATCACAAACAAAGAGATTTGAAACATGATCACAATGGTAACTGGACCCTTACAATAACCTGCTAACCACTGTACAAAAAAACGCCAACTCTAACTTTATGGTTATATCAAAAAAGACCTTCCGGGAACAGCGCCAGGAAAGAAAAATTGTGTTTAATCTCTAAGACTGAAGATCATGCAATTTTTTAATTTTTCATAATTCGGAAATCCGAATTCAATAGATATAAATGTTTTCAAGTTACATGAAGTTACTTCCTTTTTCCAGTCTTTATCTATTAATGTCTGTCACCACCTCAAAGTTGGTGCCACTGAGTGGACACCCCAGTTACTATATTGTGAACCCAATTCACTACCATGTTGTGAGAATGTGAATACTTTTAAGCATGTGTGAACAGTCAGTTGAGTGAGAAACTTTGAAGCAGTCACTAGAAAGTAGTTGGTACAAGCAGTTGATATAATTAAGTTGTTTAAGTTATTTGTAATAGACTGGAGTTATTTACTATACAGTATTTTGTGAAACGTGCCATGATGGATATATAGCAATTATTCTGGATTTATGTGTATCATTTTCTACAAGTGGTGTATATATTTGTATTTATTAAAGTAAATTTGTGTCTGCTATATAACGAGTCATTTCCTCATTTACAAGTGAAATAAAATCTCATATTTCCTTGCTTTGAACAGGCTGGGGTCTCGCCATGTTTTTTGTGGGCATGGCCTTGGACCACTCGACCACCTTTCCTGACCACCCTTGCGGTAAAGCGCACCTGAGTGAGAAAAACTACACAGTCTGTTTTGCTGTCTTCTCTGTCCTCATGAGCTGCGCCTTCCTGGCAGCTTTACAGGTAAGACTTTGTCCTCATGAGCTGCGCCTTCCTGGCAGCTTTGCATGTAAGACTTTGTCCTCATGAGCTGCGCCTTCCTGGCAGCTTTACATGTAAGACTTTGTCCCCATGAGCTGCGCCTTCCTGGCAGCTTTACAGGTAAGACTGTCCTCATGAACTGCGCCTTCCTGGCAGCTTTACAGGTAAGACTGTCCTCATGAACTGCGCCTTCCTGGCAGCTTTACAGGTAAGACTTTGCCCACCCGCAACACACCAAAGACAGTGTTAGTTTTTACAACGCTTTGTATCTTTCTTGTATGTATGATGAATCTTGGTTCGGACTGTCTTGGAGTCAATTTTAGATGTTTGTAGAAAACTTCCATTACTCAGCAGGCGTTTGGGTTATAGTGTTCGGGTGTATCAGTGGCGTAGCTAGGGTGGGGGGAGAAGGGGGGAGATTTTGAAAATCCCCCCGGGCCCCCAAATGAGTGTTTTTTACATTGAAAATTAAATATTACGCACAATGCAGGGGCCCCCAAACGATGAAAAATTCCTAGCTACGCCCCTGGGGTGTATTCAATGTAGTTAACTTTCCAACACAGACTAAATCAGACACATCTATTTAACTAGTAACAGAAGCGATGGATGAACTTTCCAAATCATGAATTTAATAACGATAATAGGCCACAGTCAAAGTCACAGTACTAATAGTAAAACCACGTTTATACCCTAGAGATTCTATCGCTAACTGAATTTTAGTCTCTAACCCAACCATAGACATAAATAAATATAGACTGGAAAAAGGAAGTAACTTTATGTAACTTGAAAACATGTATAGCTATTGTATTCGGATTTCCGAATTATGAAAAATTTAGAATTGCATGATCTTCAGTCCTAGAGATTAAACAAAACTCATAGACATAAATAAAGTACACACAAACGCAATACACAAATTTTAGTTTCATAAAACTCTCTTATTGGCCAGTCTATATTTATTTATGTCTATGAACCCAACATTTCCCAAACGTCATGTTCAATATGCGTCTTCTATGGTTCGTTGCTAAATAACTACAACTAACAATTGAGTACCTAACAATGTCATAATTTTTTTTTTGCAATCTTTTTTTAACCATGCAATCGTCATCAAATTTTGCATTCAATGACAACACATGAATACATAAAAAAAATCATACAATTAGTTATGATTAGTAATTGTTGTGATTAATTAATTCTGTTTTAATTTAGAATATACAGAAAACATTTTAAAAAATTTTCGTCCACTTTTACTTATCCAATCGTCATTTTGAATCATCATTAAATTTTGCATACAAGCTCCGCCATGTCCGTCATGTCATGTGTGTGGGAATCCTTTCTAACTAAAATAACACATTTCTTCTAAAATTTTTTTGTTTGTATTCATAAGTATTTCTTTTAAAGGGGGAATTTCATAATTCCCAGGTGATATCTCTATTTGTGTGTGTATGTTTTTGTGATTGACAAGGTTAATATATGTGCATCTAAGACTTTTTCCCAATAAACAAATGAGCTTGGTGTATCTGGGTTATTTAAAAAAAAAATTACTTACTGTAATAACAAGAAATGCCTCAGTTTGCCAATACATTCAGAATCGGATTTAGGCTTGATAAGGCCCTAAGCTGTTTGAGATATGGGGCCCATTGTAATCAACATAAGGCCATTTATTCCTTTACTTTGTCTTCAAAACTATTGTAAGGGTTGGCATGCTAAAGCTTATACTGTTACCTACGTGTTACCTATCCCTGTGGACCGTTGGGGCACCAAGCAAGACATGTAGACCTCCTTTTCCATTCCTCTCTGTCCTTTGCCCTGTTTAGAACCTCTTTCAGTGGCAGAACCGTCCATTCTTTTATGTTGTCCTCCCACCGCTTTCTCTGTCCGCCTCTTCTTCGTTTCCCTGGTACTGTTCCCTGTAGGAAGGTCTTTGCGAGCCCCGAAGACTTAGTAATATGGCCATAGATTTTCAGCTTGTATTTTTTCACGGTAGTTAGCAGGTCATCATGGGGGTCCGATCGCTGCAGTAACTCTGTCTCCAATCTCTTGATTTGTGATGCCATCTTTGAATGTGATGCCTAGGATCCTTCTGTAGCATCTGAATTCCATTGCTAGAATCCTCCTCACTACGTCTAAGACTCACGAGCATATAGAAATGTGGCCATGATGAGGGAGCGCATCAGTCTGATTATGGTGCAGAGGGCTAAGCCTTTGTCTTTCCATATTATTCTAAGTTTTGAAAGAACTGCTGTGGACTGTGCTATTCGGACTAGTAGTTCGGTCTTGTTATTGTCTCGGAAGCTTATACTGCCTATAGGTAAATCAAGCACTGACCTACATTTGTTGTTGACGATGGTCATGCCAAACTGAACACAATATATCCAAGCTCTAGTAACGGTTATTCAACGACTAGTATAAGATTATAATAAAGAAATCATTTCAAAATTTATTTCAAGCAATTACAGAATACCAGCTCTTGTTTTATTTTATTTTAATTTTGTTATTTTTTTTTTTTACAAAAAATAAAAACAACTCCGCCACATCCAAAAGAAACCAAAACAAAGAAACATAATTCAAATAAAACCTATTATAAAACGTCAGGCATGTGATATCATTAATTTCAATTTGAATTCCTCAGTTTCGATTTGACCACCACCTCAACCGGAAGCTCAAACTTTCGGAAATCCCAGTCAAGGTGAAGGACAAGGTCAAGAGGGTGATCTCAGGTCACAGGAAGATAGATAGGGAGAGGCTGGTGGAGGAATACGACGAGGAGGACGAAGAGTTTCCAAGGAAACCGTTAGAGGACGCCGATGCTGAGGACTCCGCAGGTTAGCCATAATGCAAGGGCGAATAAGAGCTCATGATTCTTGAAGGAGTAGGTTCCCTTCTCTTTGAATCCGCCTTGTCTTTATGTCGAGGTGATGCTTAAATAGTGAAGGAACACATTAATCGTTCCTTACGGGGTAAAACAAAAGAGATAATAGTCCATCATCAGCTTCATAAAATAGAAACGGATTTGAAAAAAAAACAACAACACAACTTTTTTATTATATTCCTTTTTACTATACCCACCATTTTATCCCTCCCCCCACCATAATACCAACAGTTTAAGCCACCTACCATAATACCGACCCTGTTACCCACCATTTTACCCACCCACCAAAAAAAACCACCATTTTACCCACCCACCATAATGCCCACCTTTTGCGTTTTTAGTGAAATTCTATTATTCAGCCTCCTCTTACATCTACTACGAGAGAGGTTTTCTTCATTTTTATAATAAAGAGGTTGGTCCAATTAACGCGATAAAAGAATGTAAAAAAAAAAATCTCCCATTCAAGGAGAAGCTCTTCATTAAAATAATCGAGATACTTGAAAAATACTTCTTGTACTTTCACCATTATTTAAATTTTTTGCTTTTGGATATAGGTCCTCCTATGTATCTAAATAACATAAAACCTACTCTACATTATATTCAGGTTTTAAGTATGGTGGAATTTATCTATTTACTGATAAAATGGTCTTGTGTTAAGAAAAGAAGTTTCGCGTGACGTTAATAATTACTGTACTCCGTTTTCTTTACAGCTATATTGATTTCTTGTTGTTGAAGTTATATTGAATAATTGAGTAATTTTGTTATCGGCATCAATATTTCTTTGTCATGCTAGCATAGTTTTGCAAGGGAGATAATTGCCATGCACATGCTCACTTTATAAGGGAGATAACATTTATGCACTAGTTATCTCCCATAAACCTAATCTAAAAAACCTAAAACAAGTACAACATATATAAACAAAAATATATAAAAAAACACAACAAAGTTAATAGCACGTTTAATTATATCAATATGTTTTGAATCAATCATGTAATAAATGTGTAATAGATCTAGTCTAACAGTTCTTGTGTGCATTTAGGCGACATTTTGTGTACCGAGTGTACTTGGTCATGCTCAATGCGCTATGGTCCAATCACTTTGTGGTACAGTTGAAGGGTGAGGGGAGGAGCTGGTTTCTATGAAAAAAAAATAGTTGGACTTGAATTCGAACTCAGGGCTTGAGCCTCCTCAACAAGACACGATATCCACTGAGCCAGCCAAGTGCTTATGACAAAAAAAGTTTATGGCTGTCTATTCTGCTTCAAAATTTTAATCGACTACCTAATTCTCTTATGAGGCGCGGTGGCTGATCGGCAAAGCACTTGGCTGCTGAACCGGGGGTCCCGGGTTCGAATCCTGGTGAAGACTTGGATTTTTATTTCGGGATCCTTGGCACAGTCTGCAAAAGAGCTGACAGCTCAGCAATAAAAAGCTGGTTAGAAAAAGAAGAAGAAGAATAATCTAAATCTATTTGATAACACAAAATAGAGTGAGTCTTTTTGGTGGCCAAGTGGAGAAGTGTTTGGCTTCAGAACCAAGGGATGCCTTATTTAAATCCTGCTGAAAACTGGGATTTTCAATTTCGGGATTTTTGGGGGTCTCTGAGTCCACCCAGCTCTAATGGGTACCTGACATTAGTTGGGGAAAAGTAAAGGCGGTTGGTCGTTGTGCTGGTCACATGACAACCTGCTCGTTAACCGTTGACCAAAGAAACAGATGATCTTTACATCAACTGCCCTATAGACCACAAGGTCTGAAAAGGGGAACTTTACTTTTTTTTTTACTTTTACCTAATTCTCTTGGCCAGAAAAGTAAAGTGAAATTCCTCTTTCAGATCTAGCGATCTAAACGAAGGCGTCATGTGGCCAGCACGTTTTTTTTCTCTGAAGCCAGCGTTGTTCTCTTGTCCTCTGCTATTAGTGCGTCAGTTTTCACAGCGCGACGCCATGATGCTGTATCATGTGTTTCCGTCTCCCAATAGGCTTGGGTTAATGCTGAACGCTTTCAGAGAAGCTTTGAGGGTGTCCCTGAAGCATTTCCCTTGTCCACTTTGTGATCGCTTTCTATCCCTTTATGTCACATTTCACTAGAGTAACACCTTTAGTAAAATCACTAAATTTAGAAAGCCTTCAGGATAGAAGACTTAAGAGTAAAGTAGCAATTATATACAAAACACTGAACCATAATCTCCAAATACAAAAACAAAACTTAATAAAATACTCAGAAAGACACAAAGATAAAGGCACATTCCTCGTCCCATATGCTAGGACAAATCTGTACAAATGCTCTTTCTTCCCTAGTGCCATTAGAGCATGGAATGGTTCGCCTGAGCTAGCCAGGAAAACCAGTGACTTGGCAGAATTTAAGTCACTGGTAAATATGCATGACTGAATGCATGACGCGTAGGACGTAATCATCTTCTTTTTTGAAGTAACGTCTGTATTATATAAGATAAGATAAGATCTAGCAGTCTAACCCAATAGTGTCACTCATTAACCTTATACAGCTACTGTATGCACGAAGACAATTTACGTTTTCATTTAAGTGCATAATAAAATGGTTTCATTTATACTTAATAGTATGATCTAGCCCCATGCGCCGCACTCAAACACACTGACAACACTGATATATTCAAACGTTAAACAGTGCTTCCTACTTGTATATAATCTAAATCCACAGAATCGAATCTGAAAATCAACCCAGCTGCAGGTTCTGATATGGTAACAGATGCATTAAAAGCACCTGGGGCTAAGGTACGTGCTAACGCCATTTACAATGTTATCAGTAACAATTGACTTTTCAAGGGGGTAAAGAATTTTGTATTTTCTTTTTAGTTATAAATCCACGTTTTGAATATAAATCAAATAAAATGACGGGGTTTCAGAAATGTAAGTCAATCTTAAGTAAGATATATTGACGGCTTTTGCGTAAAAAAAATCCGCGACAAGACGTCTTACTTAACACGAAGACAAGATGTCTTACTTATATCAAAGACAAGTTGTCTTATATAACACAAAGACAAGAAGTCTTACTTAACACGAAGAAAAGAGATATTACTGAATACGAAGACTAGAAGTGTTACTAATCACTAAGACAAGAACTTCATTGAAGAAGTCTTACTTAACAATGCTTAACACATCGAATGCCCATCTCATAATTGCATTGTTTCGGTTCCTCTGCCCTCTCTATTACATCATGTGACCATATATACCATGAGTATTTGGTTGGCTTGGGAAAAAGTAGGACTGGATAGATCCACATGGAGAGAGAGCATAAGAGAAGGGTCTCGGACTGCAGATGCCATACACAACAGAAGCAGAAAGAAGGCTGAAAATATGATTTTATTTGCCCAACCTGCAACCGCAGCTGTGTCTCAAGCATCGGCCTCTTTAGCCACACAAGAAGTTGCAAAGGGAAAAGATCGTCTCTCGAGACGTAATGCCACAGATTTGGTTGGCTTACTCCTTTTAAGTAACTTATTTAGTTGTTACTATGAGAACAAGAGTGTGTTGTAGACGCCAGGAGGATTTAATGTTTCTGAAGCTCATTACACAGAAACACGCTTGGTGTGAGGTTGTATTAGAAATTTTGCTAGTGCAATAGGCATCGCATGTAAAAGTTTGTTTAATGCTCAAAATTCAGACATTCCAGTGACATGAATCTTTAGTTGAAGCATTTCGAGTTATATCCCAAGGCACACTTGTTTAATATATATAGCCATTATTCACTTCTTTTTAAGAGTAGAAATTCATCTTTAACTTTTAAGAATGTCTTCCAAAGTCGTAAAATGCTATGTAATTTTTTTTTATGTTTTACTTTAAAGCTAAACTTCTTTCACATGTTGTCTCCGTCTACAGGCAGGGCGTGGCCTAGGTGGCGCCACAGGAGCTATACCTTTTGGCAGTGCAGAAGCCAACTACTCAGATCAACCATTCTTTGGCAAATGGATAGCTGTGGTCAAACTGCTTGCTACATACCAGGTAAAGATTTTTTTTTTTTTGGTTTTCAATTTTAATAATTTTAGAAAACGAAAAAAAAAAACCGTGTCATCGTGTACTAAAATCATGAAATTCGAAATTCCAGTCTACACCGAGATTTGAACCCAGGTCAAGCGCTTAACCACTCAACCACCGCGCCCCCGTCATCAGGTACTAATGATCCTTTTTGTCACCCCCCCCTCCCACTTCGCCACGCTACTGTTGGGTCCTAAGAAACGGCAAATAACCGATACAGTTTGTGAACAGTAGCGTCGCAAGTTGCGTCACAATGTTGCACTAGAAAGCAAGATGCCTTAAAGTACACGCTCGATTTTCCCTTAGGGTTGACTCCCAAAGCCTTTTCCATGTTTTGGTTTAGCTGCAATACTGCGGAAATTTGGATTCAGAGTTTCCCTTCTCATGCATCTCATTGCGCTACTATTGAAAATTTAAAAAGCTGTTTTAACATAATTTTTCGCTTCATGTCACTTTTTTTCCCCCACAAGCTTCTTATCTTTAAATCAAAAGATCTTAATACATTTTAGGCATGCTTTTGTTTAGGATTCCTCCTAAGACTTAATAGCTTGCAAACTCTTCATGGACACTGGGAACTGGGTGGACCGCAATTTAAAAAAACGGCTTGATTTTTTCTTTTGAGAAATTTTCCAGTTCATGTATATTTTTGGAAAAATTTTTACTATCTTATTGGTAAAACAATGAAAACTATGGTTCGACCGTTATAAATTTTTCAAATTATAATAATCTTAAAATTAAATGAGTTATTATAAGAAATACAAAGAATGAGAAATTATGGACTACCACCAGCTTCACATAGGAGGAACTTATTTTTTATACGTTACTTGCTAAGAAATCACATCTGGATATTTTTTTCCCTGATTTAAGACATAGAGCATATGTTGTAGTCATGTTATGTTCATTCTTTCGTTCAAAGTATATTTTGTCAGCACAATAGGAGAATTGAATTTAGAGCGATTAAAAAAATACTTTTCTATTCACAGTATATTTCAGTTCTGTTTATAGCTTGGTTCATGGGTTTTGGGATAGGCATCATCTTCACTTTTCTTTTCTGGCATCTTCAAGATCTGGGTGGATCTCCAACTTTGTTTGGCGTGGCGTCTGTAATCAATCACATCTCTGAGCTGTTTGCTTATTTTATGGCCGGCAATTTGATCTTAAAATTTGGTAAGTGTTACATTTGATTTGAATGATTAGAATTTATTACTTTCTTTTAAAAGCATCATCTTTTTTGGCAAGGTATATCACTGACCGTCAGACCCATTCTTGGTTGGCATTTTACGTCTCCAGAGACAATCTTTTCCCTTTGCTTCTTGTGCGACTAAAGAGCTCATATACGTAATATAATATGTATACATCTGAGTTGTAGACTGTAGATATAGCAATAGTGAGTTTTCTGTCCATATTCATTCCCAATTATAATTAAAATAGTTTATTTTAAAATGTCGTAAAATATCTTTTTCGTTATAGGTCATGTCAAGATTCTGTATGCTGGTTTAGTAGGAAACATTGCCAGATTTTTTTACATTTCATTCTTGTCAAACCCTTGGTGGGTTTTGCCGTTTGAATTTGTACAAGGTTGGTGTATCTACTATAAACTCTCTGTTTTATTAATATGTTATTTTTGTTTTATTTGATTATTATATTATTGCATTGGTTTGAGTCAATGTGACAGAATTGCTACATTTATTATATAATATCAGGTGGCTGAGCCTTGCTCGGTTAATATAAATGCCTTGCCCAGCCTGACTGTCGGAAAATAAGAAGTTCATAACGGCTTGCCATCCATCCATCCCAGTGGTGCTACAGCCCGTGGTCTGCTTTTAGTTTTACACATCCCTTCATTCATATCTCTAAACGCGTTCTTGTTTGCAAAGAAATATTTTAGTGTACTACGGTAAGCCTAGTGACAAAAGCAGCGTTTTTCCCGTTTACGTCATGGAAAACTTTTATTCATAAATTATTCTAACCAAAATTAATTTTACAACATTGAGACATTTTCATATCGAAATAACGGTCGAACTCGAGTTTTCTCGATGTGGCCAATGAGTTGAGATTTTTTTTCTCACTAACATGCAGATACGTTGAAATTTTAAAGAAAATCGTTAGAGCCGTTTTCGAAATAGAAGATATATATATACAAGAATTGCTCGCTTAAGAGTATAGGAGTTATAAAAATAAATATTAATAATAAATAAAGCTTTTATATTGTGCTACTTTCATGCTTATACCTTGATTTGAATTGAAGGATTAACACATGCTGCGGTGTGGGCCTCTTGCTGTGCATATATCACTCATGCCATTCCTGTGGAGTTAAGATCGTCTGCCCAGGGAATTCTGCAAGGCTTGCACCATGGCCTTGGAAGGGGGTGCGGTGCTGTATTTGGCGGTCTTTTAGTCTATCAGTACGGTAAGTTTGGCGGTTAGTTAATTTTGAAAGTTGAAATGTGTGTTATTTGTTTTAATTTGACCTTTCTAAGAATGCACACACCTGCGGACATAATAATCCAGCGAAGTGCCATGATGTCGTTTTATTAAGTAGATTGAAGCTTAATGTCTTCAAACTCGGTCACAAGAGATGAATATAAATTTAACGATTTAAAAAAAACAGTGAACAAATTACACACATAACCTGTTTTAGTATTAGTACAAAAAGGTAACTTGACTGCTAGTAGGATTGATTGATTGACAGTAACCAACAATGAACTATAATGACCTTACAATAAATTGAAAATGAACAACAAACCTTCATATATCTCTCGTTCCCTATCAGGCTTAAATGAGCTCAAAAAATGGTATTTCGATAAAAAAAATGTTCCTGATAGGGCCTACTGAGATTTTAAAAAATTTCATGTACTTTAAATTATCAGTAAAACAAATAGCAAGAAAGATAATTTTTTGAAAACTATATAGATCTATGTATACATTGATTTAATAACGAACAATATTAAAATGCGTGTTTTGTGTGTATGCTGTTATTTCCTTTTCTCGTTTTAGAAAAATTCCTGACTTTCATTACTTGATAGTGTATTGCCGCATTGTACAATTGTATTTAATAAATATATACTTTAAGGAACCGCTTGTAGAATTTATCCGTGTGTTTAGGCTTACTAACGAAGGATGATAGATTGTTCACTATAAACTAGCAGTCATTTCACTATTTCTACAATTACAATGCTTCTTTTCTAAACACCAAAAATCTACTTGCCATTTATTTTATGTACTCCTATTCTGAAATGTCACAATTCTGTGTGTCACTATTTGTGCTGTCTGTTAACTAAAAACGATTTACTGCTGCAGGGGTGAACGATTACATAAAAAATACAATAAACATGCATATAAGGAACCTTGCCGACCAATTTAAAAAACAGACCTCTGGGACTACATCAAAAGTTGTTGATTGTTTGTTTATTTTTTTTTTTTAAACTGATGGTCCAAACGTCCCTTTTCTACCCTGGTCCTGCATAGTTACCTATATGCCTGTTTATTGTACTGTCTCTAACTAAAGTGCACAATTCAATATTGGCATTTCTCTATTCTATTTACTATTATGTAACACTAACAGTGAGTAGTTTAGTTTCGTATTTCTGTGTATTTCAAATATTATATTACAGGCAGTGTTGTCACCTTCCGTATATACGGCGTTACTTGTATCATGGTGCTACTAGCGTATGTTGGAATCAACCTGTTTCTGGAGGTAGGTTGTTCACAATTAATCCTTCTCAATATTTTTTCAACATGGTGCTACTAGCGTATGTTGGAATCAACTTGTTTCTAGAGGTACGTTATTCACAATTAAATCCTTCTCAATATTTTCAACAGTGGAATAGCGATAACCAATATATTTTAGCTATTCACTCCCTCCATAACAGGATAGGCATATATTTCCTACCCTCATTTCCCCTTCTTCAAAAATTGTTCAGATTGAAATTTGTTTTCAACGCCATGTAGTGATGGGAAAAAGTTTCATACATCTCAAGATAAGTCTATTACGACCATTAATTTATAGTGTACTAATGTTGAGGGTCGTTGAGTTGTAGCACTATGCTGCTGGTAGACAACTGAACCTCCGTAGGCATATAATATTTTAACTTATTCAAAACGTTCAATAACTAGAATAACTTTTTTGTGAACGATTCTAAATAAAACTTTTATTACAATATAGACAAATGGAACTGGAGATGATAAATGTAGTAGACTTTATTATTAATATAAAAAGGCCTTTTGAACAAAATCTAAGTCATTATCAAAACACGTCATTTCACTCTGGCATTCTGGAGTTGTCTGGCCTACACAAGACAGCTTACGACAATGCGTGTAATCTTGCATCATTCACACTCTATAGCCACCAACTAATTGCTAACTTCTTCTCAACGTCAACATAGAAACACAGAAATACACACACACAAAAACACACACTCCATTACACGTACTAGGTAGAAACTATGTCAGATATTTGTACGATCGAGCATTTAGGGTACAGAGAAAAAAAAAGTAATTAAATAGGCCTATCCCTAGATTAATTTTGTAGTTAAAGATTTCTTTCATTTTGGATTCATAAAAATCTCAATGAGGACCTGATATCAGAGTGGGAAAGGCAAGGCGGTTAGTCAAAAGTTCCGGACACACTGTTGTCTCTAGAACTGGTGTCATTTATCATTCACCACAATATTTTTACTTTGCATGTCATATTTTAATTTTTGAATGAATCTATTTGATTTCAACCATTATAGAAACGTGGCAAGTTTTCTCATGGTGGCAAAGTTCCTCATGAGCTCTTCGAGGACACAGCCCATCTGGCACCACACGGTGTCCCCTCAGGCATAGCCAGGAATTTGTCCAACACTCGGCTTGCCAAAGATGTCAAACAAGGTAGGCCTAATCATTAAAAAAAATTATCTTATTCATTTTAACTTCAATTTCATTCTCTCTATGGCGTATTTTTAAATTTCACTAATGACGTTCCTATTACCCCTCCACTTCTAACAAGCTATGGGGGTTTCCGGGGGTTTCGGAACGGGGCTTAAAGATATAGTCACATGCCAATACTAAACTGCGAGATAATCCTACATGTAGCTAGTGCTTTTTTTTTTGTGAAACAAAAGTGCCGGTACTCGGTGATTAGGTGCCGGTACTCAGTAGTTGATTGCCTAACTTTTAACTAATAAAAATTAATAATATACATTAAAATACAAGAGTAGTAATACTTTTTTTTTCAAAAAGGTACTGGTACGCCGTACCAGTGCGTACCGTCACAAAACTAAAAACCTGTATGTAGTTAACTAAATCAGTACTGGGCTTGTGAGATGGTCTACAACGCAAGCTAATTTGTCTAATAATATGATGAGATGGTCTACAATGCAAGCTAATTTGACAAATGATGATAGGATGAGATGGTCTACAATGCAAGCATAATGACTGAAGTTATAGCTTCAGATCTCTTCATTCAAGTTGATTTTTTTTTGGTCGGTTAAAAGTTACCTCTACTGGAAATGAGTTCTCCTGTTAGTAATTTTTTTAAATTTCACAGCTTTATAAACTGATATTAAAATTTCAATGTGTTGATTTTCTTTCAGAATATGGGTCAGTGACCAATGATAATGGCTCCTCATTTGCTGTTCAAGGACAAAGAGATGGTAAGCACAGAAAGGGTTTCATGATATAATTAAGGTTATTTGTAATTAGTCGAAACGAGACAGCTGGAGGTCACTCACAAAGGCCGCGGGATACACATTTGAGACCAAAAGAAAATCTGCCGCCGAGGACAAACGCAGACGACGAAAAGAAAATCTAAACCGACCACCTGCGGACAATGGTTTTGCTTGCCCTGGTTGTGACAAAATATGTAGGTCACAGCTGGGACTGCACAGCCACGGGAAACACTGTATTCCTCACTAATCTTCGGACTCGAAGACAAGCCTATTATTTGTAATTATCACCATATTTATTTTTTAGCTCCTCACAGTTTGTTTCAAATAACTTAACATTTATTTATTTTTCATTGATCTGTAAATAAAAGGATAATTCAGGAAAAGTCAGCTTTCTTGTTCTGTATTTTCTTCCCATAAATAAGAGTGGTTTTTTTTTCATATGATTTCTTGAACTTGTTGCTTTGCTTTTTTTTTCTCTGGTTCCCAAATGCATCAATAAATAAATGGTTTTGGTTTCGTAGTTAAATACTTTTATCTAGTAATCTAATCTAATGTACACAACATATTTTTGTTTTGTTTTATAGGTCAGTTAAGAACATCCAGCAGACGACAGGAGGAAAATCCTCTACATCAAGTAAGACTTTACACAGCATAAGTTTTATCTTCTAGAGTTGGTAGACGTTGTTTCATAATGTATTACTAAATAAAACTTCTTTTATCAAAGAGCATAACAGATGACCTTAGAAAGGACTACTCAATGTTGTCATTATTTCCGTACAAACTTGTAACTGCATGTTTACTTTCAACGTTTCGTTGTGGGCATTCTGATGATTGGAGGCCCTAGGCGAAGTGAATTTGGTGGTCCCAAATGAAATAGAAAACTATAAAATATACAGTGAAAAACAAATCCTTAATTACATAATTTATTAAAAACCTATTCTATTACAACAATAATAATAATAGACACAAATTTCACTATTTCTTCTCTAAAAAGAAAAAAAAAAGTCCTGTGTGAAGCCCCCACCAATCGGTGGCCCTAGACGGCTGCCTAGTTTGTCTATACCTAAGGCCGGCCCTGATTCTGATTCAGAGAAGGTCAAATTATAGCGAAAAAAAAAAGAAGCTCGTTTTTGACTACCTGATATTAGAAATCTACATGCCTCCTAAAAAATAATCAGATTTAGGTTTCTTTGTAGTTTGTGCAGTGTTTTAAGGATTGGGCTCTGTGACCTAACAAGTGTTCATATACAAATGGACGAGCCCCCATGTGACCTTAAAAGTGTTCACATATACATTACCTAGTAGCGGGTATAGCTAAAAAGATCAAACTAGACTTATAGCTAGATTTAGGTATTTACAAAGGGTATTTAGGTCGACAGATCAGTGTTAAAGATGTGCTGGCACGTTCGTCCAGAGGTACATTGGTCCCTTCTTGTACTGCCTAGGTTATTAGGTATAACTTCCAGGTATACAATTAACTAATGTATGTAAACAGGACTAAACAGAGTCGCAAGTAAACATATATACAAAGTTTATTTACATGAGTAAAATAGTACATAGATGGCCAACTCACGGGCCCTCCTCAACACGAGGAAATCAAAATAAAAAATATACACACAAGAAAAGTATGGTACACCACACTGGTCATATGTTACATGTTTACAACTATGTAAAGAAAAAGGCCATTAACTCATAGGCCGACACAATAAAAAGTAAACAAAAATAGTATGGCACACAGCCCTAGTCAAGAAATACACAATTGTCACATTTGGGTTAACACACATTAGTGTATAAAAAATGAAGGTCACAGGCCTCAGGTCAATACAATACATGACCACTTTTGGCTACTTGGTGGTTATACACACTTCAGGCTGACACAGCCAGGTCACAGGCCTCAGGTCAACACATTACCACTTTTGGCTACTTTGGGGTTATAGAGGCTTCAGGCTTACACTAGCCACTTTTAGCCAAAAAAAAAAACAAACAGGTCATGATGCACTATAAGCTTCTGGGAAATCTATGAGCCTACAAGCTTCATAGACTCCCACCTATAGCCATCCGTTCGGTAAAGCCTCTCTGATGATTCAATACGGGTTGAACCCCTCAGAGACAAGGCTATAAAATATGTAAAGTCCATCTGATGGTTCAATACAGGTTGAACCCCTCAGAGAAAGTTACTAAAAATGACAGTTCGGGAGTACCCCAGGATGCAGAACATCAGGGCAAAAAATATACTGCCTGGAAATCATTTGAGCTATATCTAATAATTAATGCATTATAATAAATATAATAACAATAAAGACATACCTAGCTCAAAGATCCCCAGCGCAGGGCACACTTCTCCAAGTACCCCAAGACACACGACCAATAACAGAAAAAAAAATACAATTCATAACACAGGTCAAGTGGTCAAGCTGGTAACTCAGGAGCAAGTGGCCACTAAACACAGTTTACAAGTCCTTATATAAACTACTCAAGGGGAATCACTCCTATAATCAAAATTATTCCAAAATAGTTAACTCCCCATTATGTCACAGGCTCCTTAGAGGTTGCATTTTAGAGTCCTGGACCCCCCCCCCCCCCGAATATCTAGCTATGGCTCTGATCACCTTGTACATGATGATTAGGTAATAGACACATGGAAGGGTTCAACGCAGTTCAGACGGTTCCACGACAAATGGATCTCAAACAAATCATTTGTCATGGGAACTATTTGTCTTGAATCAAATGTCGGTGAACAAGTTGTCTTTGAATGATAGTCGGGTGAACGAATTGTCAGGTAAACTTTATGTCGGTGAAAGTTTGTCCTGTTCCAAGAGCAGACTGCCCAGTAGCACAGGACTCAATGGCTGCCTTCCTAAGATACTCCATGAAGACGCACCAAGTTACACAAGAACGACCCACTTGCGTTTTCCTTGTAGCGGCCTTCATTGTATTTTTTTTCCCATGGGCATCGCGATTCATTCTGTAGGAGAACATGTCCGCAAAACGTATGCAACGTTTGGTTACGATATTTAGAACAAATGTGGCAGCGGAGAGGACTCAGTATATCATGAAAACTGAATGTCTACAGTTCTGTTATGCTCCCTTCACTTTTATACGCATCAGCGTCCTTGACCTTACATTCCCGCCACATCAAAAAGCTTAACTCCTTCCACCTAAGCTGTCTAAGGAAAATTCATAAGCTGAATGGTCTGACCACATACCAGGTACTGAAATCCTACAGTTGTCTAATATGAAAAGTATTCATGCTGGACATGCCAGACAATCGCCTTCCCCAACGACGTCTGTACGGAGAGTTGTGTGCAGGAAAGTGCTATAAAGACACCCTTAAGAGCTCCGTCAAGGAATGTGATACAGACATACACAGCTGGGAAGCACTAGCTCTTTATTGGTGTGGTGTGAAGCTGTGAGAGTCTGAGTCACGAGATACGTAGCAAGGGGGAGTGGCCGGGATGAAAGAGCGCCGAACCAACAAAAAACTGAGAGAAGAAGCAGACCTATCTGCAACTGATCAAACCTAGCCATGCCATGTATGCGGCCGGCCTTTCAAAGCGAGGATTGGACATTACAGTCATCTTCGTGATAAAAGGAAATGAGAAATGTGCTTATCTTTGATCACGAAGAAGGAGCTCAATATATAAATTGACTAGTGTCTGTTCGATACAGGGGGGCTCCACATATTCAAAAGTATTTTCAACTTTTAAAAATATGAAGACTATTATTTTCTTTTACAAACTTTTTTGAAACCTTTATAAACTACATTTTCCTTAACATCTTCATAAAAGGGCGGGGGCGTAGCTAGGAATTTTCTATCATTCGGGGGCCCTGGGGACTTTACCTCTTTGGGGCTCCTGCATTTTGCGTAATATTGGATTTTTAATGTAAAAAACTCTCATTTAGGGGCCTCCTTCAAGTGGGGGATTTTCAAAGTCTCCCTCCTCCTCCTTTCACCCTAGCTACGCCACTGTAAAAGGGTAATGGCTACACAAAGTATTGGCTAAGCAGTTTAAAAACGTCATGAATAAATTAAAACGTGAAATCTTTGTTTACAAGGCTGCACAACGGAAGCATTTTCAAACATCGTGCATTTAAATCTTAGCCAATTGTTATTATCTATTTCCATATTTTGTTTGTTATAAACTTCATCTATTCCATTTCGTTCGTCTGTTGCCAGGGTTACGAAGGAGACCGGATCACCATGTTTGAGCCCCCACGTCTGCCCACACACATCTATCAACAACAGCCCAAAAACAGCTACGATCAGGATTACGGCCCATGATGCCCCATGCTTCTTACCTCAGACTTTAGAGTTGAATTTGTTAGTAGTATATCTCTATTTTGTATACTATATTCCATTTATTGTACTGCCTGCAAAATCGTATGTATATTGTTTTTGTTAACTGGTATAATGACTTTGTTGAGTTGATAATATGTGTATATCAACTAGATGGATACATTTAACGTATTTTATCCATAGAACTGGAAATAGTATCACTATGTGAGATGTCTCCAATCTAAATAGTTCTAGATAGAATTCAATGACTCGTATAATTGCGCGATATTGTCATATGTCAGTTGATATGTAGAGATCCATGCTTAGCTTACCAGGCTGAGAATGAGACTTCAGTGATGTTTTTTTTTAAAATAAAGCCAATCTATGTCATTCTGTGAAAGAAAGAAGTAGGCTTTGTACTACAGATGGTATAAAAGTTGGCAGGTTTAAATCAGCATATTAAGAATTTGATACGGATTTAAGAGTAAATGGTTACGATTATTTTCATGGAGCATCTGAAGTTTACATTTATTATAATGTTTGAATGTCAAAAGCTTACATATCTCATCGGGACACGCATTTAAATGTAATTTATAAAAAGTAACGTTCCCCTTTCAGATCTTACGATCTATAGGACAGCTGATGTAAAGGTCACGGTAAACGAGGGTGTCATGTGGCCAGCACAATGACCAATCGCCTTTCTTTCCCCCCCCCTAATGTCAACTAAGTTACCTATTGGAGCCGGGTAGACTCAGACTCTCAGAGGCACTCAAAGATCCTGAAATTAAAAATCCTAGTCTTCACCAGGATTTGAGCCCTGGACCACCGGTTTGGAAGCCGAGTGCTTTACCGCTTAGCCACAGCGCCTACTTGTAATTTATAGCATTCACAAATTCTAATTACTTGCTCATAAGAATAAAGCCAATAGTCCATAATTTCCATCCTTTTTATTTTTATGAAAGATATTAAGACAGGTGAAAGCTATTTATATTTGTACATAGACAATGGGGCTTTGCTTTATCTTTTTTTATATAGTTCATAGTTGTAGCAATTACTGAGCTATTACTAGTTGACGAGGAAAAAAATAATAATTTAGGTATGAGTATAAATGCTATAGATAAATGTTGGGTATCAGATACCAGGATAATACAAATGTAACTATATGCACAAAATAATAATTAAGGCACAGTGTTTATCTCTACTTTTGGTAATCAAATGATTAAAGATTAATAAGTAAAAATGACCTATCAGTAACAAGTGATACCTTGTTTGCACCCTACTGTGATGAGAATGTTTTACTTGCAATATGCCTATGTAATACAGCTGATTAATTATTTATATGTAATTACATTGACTCAAGATTCTACTCTAAGGTGGTTCTGTTATATCCTTGTATGTCTACCATGTCAGTGATGTGTGGGGTAAACATATTTGTATGCTTTAGTCATTTAGGATAATGACAATTATGCTAATATTTACCATTAGTTAAATAAGCCAAACTGTGGTATCATGGAGTGTTATAGAACCAAGTGGTGAATACATTGAAATATTTCTAAAACTGGTCAGGCTCAAAAACCTCCTATATGTTTGTAAGTAACATATTTTTAGCTGTATTGGTGCAATTAAAAACCTGGTTTTTTTATTATTATTTAAAAAATATGTTATTAAGATAAAGTTATTTTAAATTTTCTGTGTTTTGGTCTTTACTTATAAAAAACGGAGATAACTTCATTGCGAAGATATCATAGTGAGGAACATGGCACAACGAGGTGTAGCTGATATAAGGAATACATTTATTGCAGAATAATTTGTTGGTACCATGCATTGATACTATACCACTCTAGACAGTTATATATCCTTTTAAATTGAATTCGAAAACTTTTAGTTTTTGGTAAAGCATTAAGCTATATATCTCAGTTCAGGTTTGATGAAGATTAGTGTGTGTTTGTAGAGTTTTGTTGCATTTAATAACTGTATTCTAAAATGATGACAGTAAATTTTTTTTCTGAACAGCCCACGTAAATTTGCATGAAATATGATGAGTCATAAAGACCCCATAGTAACAATTCAATTTTAAGCCCATATAAACCGATGGTGTACACTAGTCTTCTGTCTGTGTATATTCTATTTGTATGTATGCAGTTGTGTTAATGAAGTGCTGTGACGATATCTATATTTAAAATTTGTTATTTTTATCGTAATTACTCGATTGTTAAACACACATGTTTGACCCAATGTGACAAAATGAAAACAATTTGTATTTTTTTTATAGGGAAACATTCTGACTCTTAAAACAAGCAAAATATGTTTTAAAATCTTTTTCTTTCAAAAAAAATCTTTTCTATGAAGAAGTATTAAAAAATTACATTCATTCATATCAATACTGCAGGATACTGCAATACTGCTCCCTTTATTATATAAAACATATACAACAAAATTAATTAATTTCCACTGTTTGATTAGCTGATTGGAAGAAGTATTAAAAAATTACATTCATTCATCTCAATACTGCAGGATACTGCAATACTGGTTCCTTTATTATATAAAACATATACAACAAAATTAATTAATTTCCTTTGTTTGATTAGCTGATTGGTTAATATTTTTGTTGATTCGTGTATTCTCGTCGACTATGAATTATTATGCGTAATTTAAACGTGATCCGAGATGGGAAATTTAATATAATAAGGGAAATAACTCTCTATATATAATATACTTACATCTGTCAATAAGTAGTATTTATTTCCCTTTTTCAATACCAAACAAAATAATTAATTACCAATAAATAAAAAAAAAATGTTTTGATTGATTCCTGTTGCGTTACGTACAACAAATAATTGTGTAAAAGTTTCATCTTAATACGAGAATGTGTGTAGAAAAAAATAACGTGTACAAATATTGTACCAGACAGAGTGAGTTGAAAAAAAGTAAAAGAAATATCATAGCTACAACAGTACACATAATTTCAATTTAAAGTTATCCTTTAATAAAAAAAAACGTTATCTTCATTAACAATTCATTTTGCCTTGACATTAAACATATTTTGGAGCCCCTCCTAAAAAAAGCGTGCACCCTCCCCCACTTTCCAATTAAATATCCCTTTTGTTTGAAAATAAACCCTGCGACTTAACACTTCATTATCTTGGTAGATTTACATCTACTTTTGTAACTTTGTATCACACTGGGTCAAATATTGTGCACAAATAGCTAAAAGCAAAAATACCATCGATCTTCATATGCTAATACAGAAACGTTTGGCCCTAGACGCCTTGTCTATTGTACATTGAGTCTTTTGCTCTGTTAGTTAGAGTTGATACAATGAAGCATTTAGTACATATTATAGTGTACATTGTGTAACATTGCATTACTGTAAGTAGAAGTACACAAATAAATTAGTTATTATTCAATGTTGTTCTAGAGTTTCGTTTTCTTTTTATATTCCTTCTGATGCATTCCCATCAATCATTATCATGAAACTCCATTTCAGTGTGAGGGTGAGAGGCTCAGGAAATCTTGCTGTTGTGTGTGATAAGTCTAGACTCTAGACAAAGACTGCTTTATTTAAATCGATTGGAGATTTGTTGTGATTACTTGATTAATATTTCTTGAATATATTGTCTATTTTAAGCAGTTTAAAGATTCATTTACCTGTTACCTTAGTCTGTGGACCGTTGGAGCACCAAGCAAGACCTGTAAACCGTCCTTTTCCATTCCTTTCTATATTTGTCCTGTTTGGAACCTCTTTCAATGGCAGGCCAGTTCATTCTTTTATGTTGTCCTCCCACCGCTTTCTCTGCCTGCCTCTTCTTCTTTTTCCTGGTACTGTTCCTTGAAGGAAGATCTTTGCGAGTCCCGAAGATCTTGTAATATAGCCATAGATTTTAAGCTTGCGTTTTTTTCCCCAGTAGTTAGCAGGTCATCATGGGGTCCGATCAAGTGACCCTGTCTCTATAAGCATTCATTCAATGTGAATTATTAACCCGATTTTATTTTTGCAATAGACCAATTCTGAGATTAAGAAAAGTTTGGAAAAAGGCGAGCAGGAAATTTTTCTCGGTGTGGATGAAAGACAGGGTATCTGGTCCCTCATAACATACAATAAATTTTCTGCTTTTCCAAAAGGTTCATTGCACCGGGGCCCATGACCATGTTAGGCGAATCATATATAAGAGACACGGAGCTGTCAATTTTTTTTTAAACAAGGTTACAAAGAGAGTTTGTGTGGAAAAACATAACTCAAATCAAAAGAATGTAAGAATGAAATTCTATCAAAGGCAAAGGACAGAGAGAGATGGATAAAGAAGGTTGACAGATCGAGTGTGGTGCCCCAACGGTCCAACAGACCAAGGGATAAGTGAAGGTGAAGTTAAATGTCAACCTGGCTTAACTGATGTTATATAATTGTTATCTAATTTAAAAAAAATCATTTTAGTTAAGTGTTCAGTGTTTCAAATTAGAAGAATAATTGCCGTTGCATCATAACTTTGAAAGGTCTAAAATATCATGTCGGATTTTTCAATACCTTTTATAGTTTACGAGATCTAAATGGGACGGACGGACGGACGGAAAGACAGACCCCAAAAACAAGTAGTAACTATCCCCCTTTCGGGAAAAAAAATGACATTGAAAAAAATAATTTAAAGAAACAAAATTTTCCCTTTTTTTAAAGTCTAACTGAAATCCTAAATCTAAGTTTAGTTACTCATCTTAGAGGGCTAAAGACTATATCGCCTGCTTTCACGAGAAAACGGACAGATTTTAACTCTCTTTCGGACCCCGAAGCTGGGCGTTTTGGTGCAGCTATTCTGGCTGTATGTCTTAAAAATTAATTTGTTTTCATTTTAATTGTGAAAAAGCTACTTTCAGCGGAGGCTGTTTTTATCATATCTTAGAGATTACAGACTACTTGATTCGCGATTTCATGTGTCAATCTAGTCATGCATGTTAATCAAGGACTTAAACTCTTCTAAATCGTTGGCATTCCTGGCTGATTCAGGCAACCCATTCCATTCTGAAATGGCCATAGGAAAGATGGAGCACTGGTACGAATGTGTTCTACCAAATGTAATAAGAAATGTGCCACTATCTTTCTCAGAATTATTATTTTAAAAATGTAATTTGGGGTAAAATTCCTTCCATATATTTTCCTGTTATGTTGTAGAATAGCTAGGCTACATAATATCTTCAGAAATTAGGTAATTTGTAATTCTTTAAATGATTCGAAAGGTTGGAAGATCCACTCGTAGGACTATATCCTATTTTAGACTACTTTAAAGCTTAGATTAATTTAAAGTATACAATATTAACTCCACTATTAACGCACCATTGTTGTAGGCCTATCCTTGAACATAGGCTAATAGTTTTGAATATTAAACGTATTTTTTAAGCTCTCCCAATATTGTGTTAATTAAATATGCTCAAAATTTTATATCTTTGTGTCGGTATATGCGTGAAAAAATCTTAAGTTAATTTGAGAAAACCATACAATTATTTTGCTTCTTTTATCCAAAGAATCCCTTATCGATAATTGTCTTTGACATTTGTGCGATCAATTATTTGACGTTCGATTCCAGTGTCACGGACGCTTCGGCCGCGTAGATCGAAACCCCGCCACATTCCTTTAATCTACCAGGCTGACCATGCGGGACATACCATTTATGTAACGGCCCCTTGAGGGACGGCGCGTGGACGTTGACAAAAGTTGTGGGAGCTCTTTTACATCCCCGTTTAGTGCAATGAGGATGCTCTCGCACGCTTTTAGGTAGGCCTACTTCCAAGGAAGCTTTGATTTGCTACCCTTTGTGACATTTGTCATAATCGTTCCCTCTCACGATCGTTTCCACCTGGGCGCCACGATGAGTCAGGGTTAATTGTCCAGGTGAACCCTTCTAGTCCTAGATCTAGAATTCTAGATTATAATAGCCTATTATTTTTGTGTTTTTAGGGAATAAAGAAAACAAAAAATGCAGTGGTGCTCAAGCTTTTTTTTTCTCGGATACACTAAATTTAAATTAAAAAGACTGGCAGATGTAATTATATTCTTTTTTTTTTTTGGAAATAACGTCTGTATTTTATAAAATTGTGAGATAAATCTAGAAAATCTATAATTAAGTTATTAAAAGTCGAAAGTTGAAAATAACTCTTCATGGTGTTTATTTATTTGGTTTTGATTACCATCTTAAAAACAAAGATGGCGTCGAGTCCAAAGGATAAGTTTGATGCTGCAGTGAAAGTGATACGAGGTTTGCCTAAAAATGGTAGGCTAATGTTTCATAATCTAGTTCTTATTCATAACTAGATCTATATCTATCTTATTGCTAACAGAGAAGCTAGAATTAGGTACTTTGACAAACCTTTCTCTACTGACCTATATTATAAACTGCTAACTAGCAGCTATAAGTATATAGTTTTGAAACAGAATGTCTAGACTCCCAAACCCATGGTGCTAGTTGATTGATTGTTGTTTTTACATTTGCTTCATTTTTTAAAAACCCTTGTTCTAATCTTAAAGACCAACTGAAGAGGTTTTTTTCGAAATTGAGATAGCGATTGATTTAGATAGTTCATATCATCAGAGTTAGTTCCTAAAAATTTGAGATTTTAGAAAAGCGTATTTATATTAGAAAAAGTAATTTGAAAGTGTAAAAAATAACGAGATTTGAAAATCAGCTTTAATGGCCGAAACCGGAAGTGACGTGTTGTACTGGACTGAGGAAATGTAAATAAATAAAAATAGACATGGCTGGATACGTTATTGATAGCGATTCAGATGATATAGATCTAGATTTACTTATCAAACAATTTAAAATTATACTTATGATGGGATGCACCAAAATGCCCTGAAGATAACTTTTTCAAAGTATATTTTATTATAGGGCAGATTATTTAATTAATATAATTATAGATAGATTAAACTAGTCTAAGTCTAGTCAGTCTAGAATAGGACAATAGGTTACAATTTACAATACAATAATATACTAATATACTCAATAGGGTACTCTAGATTAGATTTTAGATCTACTTAAATTTAAATCTACTAGTGTATAAGCTATTAGTATTAAGTATTACTACAAATCATGTATTATAAAGTTATCTAGTGATAGAGTGACTAGATCTAGTAAGTTTTAGAAGGCCTAGCTAAGAGTAGCTAGAATAGAACTAGAGATAGATTAGATCCAGCCATTTATCATTTACTATGATTTACTTAGTTTTGGTATAATTATAATAATAGACATAAACTTATATTATTATATACTAATATAGATATAGTCACTAGATCTATAGTACTTAATAGTAGATCTTACACTTACATAGTCACTAGATTTGACTAGATCTATAGTAGTAGATCTTACACTTACACTCACTGTGACTGTGTAACACTAGTATATATAGTATTATATTAAAAACACTAATTATTATAATATCTAAATATCTATTAGTCAAGGACTAAACCTAAAGCCTTTAGATTAGAAGCTAAATCTATATATAGACATGGAATATATTTATAATAGATCTAATAAAGCCCTTTACTAACCCTTACTAATACTATACTTATTAGGCTTGATTTTAGTTAGTGTCTTTAGATCTAGACCTAGTGTAGAGTAGAGTAATTAATTATTATTACAAACAATAAGAGGTATATGTTTGTAAAAAAAAAAAGTTTTGTAAAATGTTTTACATGTTTCATGTTCCTTCGAAGATAGTTACTTCCTAGTCCAAACCTCCCGCAGGGCGATGGGGCATGGGAGCGTGCAGGGTTAGAACCCAGGACCATCGATAAATCCAAATGACAGTCCAGCGCGCAAACTGCACTACAAGGCAGCCATAGATGTTAATGTTGGATTAGATAATCAGTATAACATATATAATATATATAACCACTAGTTCTATATATATGTATACATAATTAAGTATAAATGTTAATAATAAATTTTTAAAAATCTATTTTACAGAAAACATATATGACATGTGGCATACAGACAAGTTTACTAGATGGATCTTTCATCATTTGGGAAGAACAAGAAGAGTTAATATTCCCTGTTTCTATTGTGAAACAAATCACAGAAACATTCTACAATTTTTTTTTAATAATAAATACTAAAAAATGTAAATACAAAATCACATTTTAATAGAGTTCTTTATTATACACACAACATTATTTGTTTGTTATTTTAGTCCTTTTCACTTGCTTTGAATCAGGATTGAATGATTGAATATTACTATATCATAGCACAAAACTCTAGCAGGATGTTAGTTAATGGCAGCAGTCAATGTTTGAACCTGAGACGACAGAGAAGACAGTTCGGAGCGCGAACCACACAAATTTCTGGATTTCGAAACTTATTCAAATTTTGATCATTTCTATGTTATTGTAGATTTGAATGTCCATTGCAATGATGACTTAAATCAGGGCCGGTCCTAGCAGATGCGGGGCCCTATGCGAAACTGATTGCGCGGGGCCTAGTTTGTGTGGGAATAAGGATAATAAGTAAAAAATTAAGATTTTGTATAAGAAAAAAACAACAACTTTGAATTCTATTCATTTTTTACTAAGTTACAAATTGCGCCCTGTACTTTACAAACCTTGTAAACAATGGCATATTTATATGCCAGTGACTTTAAAAGTAAATAAAGTATTGGGACTTTCGATTGTGGTAAAAATTCGACCGATTATTACATTTTATTACATGAAACTTTTATCGCGCGTAGGATTGACGTTTTCCGCAATGAATAAATCACAAATGACAATTTTGTCTATTTTTCTGGAGATTTTAAAGAGTTTTCAGGAGATTTCAATAAATCCAGGAGATTTCCAGGAACTTTTCGTATATATTTTGCAATCTAATAATTACACCTTGAATTAGCGCGGGGCCTAAGAAGCGCGGGGCCCACTGCGACCGCATAGGCTGCAGTGGCCTAAGACCGGCCCTGACTTAAATTGATCTGTAAAGGGGTTAAATTAAAAAAAAAAGAGTTGGATCTCATTCTTCGAACGATGCTATTAATGAGAAATTGCATCTTCGAATACATATTAGAAGCCAAAAGAAAATCCACTGCCGAGGGCAGACGTAAACATTCAAAAGAAGATTTAAATTGACCACCAGCGGAAATTGGTTAATTCTTCACTGGACGTGGCAAAATATATAGTTTGCAGTTGGGCTGCGTAGCCACAGAAAATACTGCATTCCTCATTAATCTTTCGAGGCCAGCCTTAATTATGAAACACTTTAAATTATGAATATCTCTGCATTTTTTAATAAAATGTTTTTTAAAAATATAAATATATTCATTGACTAATGGCTATTAACTGGCAATAATTGGGTTACTAAAATTTAATAAAATAAGTTCCATAACTACATTAACATTAGCCTATGCATTACTTAATATTATATTGAAACTATAATTTATTTTTTACTTCCCATAGAAAAGAAAAAAACAACAACTCCTTTTCTAGTAGGATAATATCTTTTATTTATAGTGATAGTCTAAACACAATTTAAAACCTTGTTACAGTTACAGATTAACTTGATTCTAATGATTCTTTTCCAATCAAAATATAGACGTTATTTTCACAAAAATTCTTCAATTTTGACATAGGCCTATAGATTTATAGAACTATTTAACTATATAGGCCCGAATATACCAATATATTTCTGAAAGAGTGTAACGAAATCCATATTTAGTAAAGTAAAATATAGTAATAACATTATAGAATTGGTAGCAGGTAGATCTATAGGTCTGATACTGATTTTTGCTTAGTTTTTTTTTTGACATTTAGATCTAGTAGATCTAAATCAGCTAGACTACTTTTAAGTCTAGGTTAAGGTTAAAGCTATTTGCTACTCAATTTGCTAGTGACTAGTGTTGTACGGGGTTGTGACTCTAGAATAAAACTAAATATAATCGTGCACTACAATAACTACATTGAATGAGTTCAACATTGAAGTTAATATATTTTTTTCACCCATATCGGGCCTATTTAGGGACGACTATATAGCCTAGGTAAAAAATGTTAAACTTTATCTAGATCCAGGCCCAGCACCTCGATCGGATCAGTCTAGATTCTATAATAGATAGGTCTAATTTCTTATTATTTGCTAATAGGGGCCCTACTACTATAAGTAGATATAGACTTTGAGTAATCAAATTTAGATCTAAATTTAGGTCTAGTTTATAGATCTACATCATTAAAGATCTGAGAAAAGAAGATCTAGTTCTTGGTCAAAAGCAGTAGATATAGATTTAGAATAAGCCTGAAGCAGTAATAATAGTAACATGTAGATCTAGACTCTAAGCCATAAACTGCGTAACTTGACCAAAACGAAACGTGAACTGAGGCGCGCATACTGCGTGGGCTGAAACGCTGTTGTTCGCTTGACTAGATCAAGAAAAGCCGACAAACGGTAGATCTAACATGTAAAGCCATAAATTGCGTGATTTAACCTCATTTCCCCAACTCTAACATCCACTTTTTATACATTGGTGTGTTTTAGTCGCCTTTGTTTTCGAAACTGGCCTTCCTGTAAAAGGGAATCGGGAAACACGCTGTAAGCCATAAACTGTAATAATTTGACCTAATTTCCCTAAGACTACGTCATCGACCTTGGTTGTCTGGGAGAATCTGATCTCGAATGGCTTCGAGATTGTGAAATTGGATAGGCCCTAAAACGCACATTAAAATGCTTTTATCTAAATAATTACAAAGAATATATGTCTAATATTTCGTACGTATGTTTTTTTAAGCATTATGAAACTAAAAAAAAGTATTACACCGGTTTCCGCGTCTGACCCCAAAACCTCTTCAGTTGGTCTTTAAAGGAGGATTCCTAAGCTTTTGAATGAAACCACATTGTCAATAAATAAAAATTGTGTTTATTTAGAAAATTTAAAGTAAAGTCATAGGTAAGAATGATTTTGCATTTAATATCATTTTAAAGCAAGGTAGCTATTTTTTTATTGAAGTTAGTCCTAGATTTATGCTTAAAGTTTTTTATTTCATCATTTTTTATTGAAATTTTGCTCCCAAAAATTAAAAAAAACCTCCCCAACGCGTTAAAAATGATGCCAAATTAGGCTATTTTTCAAAATGGTTAAGTAGAATAATTATAATTACCATTCACAATCTATGACTATAGTATTAAAATCAATATTTATATTAAAGAGTAGTGTTAGAAATCTTTTTTTTCTATACTTAGGTACACAAAATATAAAAGGAAATCAGATTATTAGGTAAAATTTGGCCCATCCTGACGATGTTTAATGAAGTCACTCAATGATGCAGCGACGTGTGGCGCCAGACATTAGTAATTCTAGTTGATAATATGAAGTATAAATGATTTATGCATTGTTTAACAGCTTATCTTTGATTAACCTAGTGGAGAGAATGCTATCAAGGTGTTATTTTACATTATATTTAAAAATATTATAAGCTGGGGAAGTTTCTACCAAACGACATTCTAGAAAAAGGATCGAAGTCAATTTTCAAACAATTGAATTAGCTGTGAATCAGTGTTAGCTGCATGTGAGGTGAAATAATCAAATTAAAAAACATACAATGGGGTAGATGTGTTCCAAATTTCAAGCTTCTATCTATTACGGTTATAAAGTTATGATGAGATAAAGACGAAAATTCTTTTTTTCGATCACAGTTTTTTGGATATTTTCTATAGTCCATTTTTCAACACATAAAACCGCATAACTTTGCTCCTATATAACATAGAAAGATAAATTTGGTATCATTGTAATCCTCTCAGCAAGCTCTACATAACTAGATAGTTTCTGTTGTTATATATTTATTTTGAATTTTTTATTAAAGTACCTACTAGAATCTAGGTCCAATTGTATTTTTTTTTGCTAATTCAACACAGACGACTGACTCGCCTGAGACTTAGCAGTGACTCACTGACTGAGTCTGAGACGACATAAAATTAAAATATTATAATTAATAATAATAATTAATATGATCAATAATAAAATCTTGAGTTTGAACCTGTTTTTGTCAGCACAGCCATTGATCGGACACGCTGTTTCACCAGACACTCCCGACAGACGCCTCTCATCATGGAAGCTACACGTTCACATGCCGCCACATTGCAAACAAAGTCTGAGTCTGATATTCCGCATTCATCCTCAGCTAACAGTCTCACGTCCAGGAGATAGGTCTCTTCAAGTTCAAGTAGAAGATGTGTTCCTCTTGACATCTCAGATTTAGAATGGGTTGATTGACATTCATCTTGCCAATGTCAATGATGATGGCAGAAGTAGACATGCCTTGTTGATGGTTTTCTTGGCATCCACATTCCCTGTGTGATGCGATGCACGTACAGTTCATGCCAAACCTCTGGATACAATTGTCAAGCCTCGAATTTCTCTCATGAGCACAGGCTGAGGTCTTTAAGGTCCATAGCAACAGGCTTGGACGCAGACCCAACGTTGTCTTGTTCTGTCCGGCTGAATGAGGTACTCATTGCAGCTAAACCAGGAACAAACGTTTCAGGCACATAACAGACTTCATCTCCTTCATTAGGCTCTTTCCTTTTGATTCGGTATATCCCATTGAGATTGTCGCAGCAATTGTTGTCAGGTTTCTCGTCCTGAAAGTCACCCCCGCCAGACTTGCCCACAACACAGTCACAGACAGCGCTCCAATCCCCAGCGCCTCCATCACCACTGTTTGTGCAATCACAGTCCTGACCATGCAACTTCTTCACCAACGAGTCTACTGGCAACCGCCCTTTCATCAACGAGTCTATTCCTTCGTTAGCTTTAAAGTCACCACTTTATCAAATTAGTCTGTTTGTCCTTCCAATACACTTTCATCTACGTTCAACATTATGTTGCTCATGTTCCCCATCATGATCCTTGTCGTGCTCATTTGTTCCTTAAATGCATCTCCACACTCCTGGATCTTGCCAATGACATCCACAATCCCAGGTTCAACTTCGAACTGGTAGGTCTCCGGATCTTCATCTTCCTCAATCAATGCCTGCCGCAGACGAGCCATAAGCATTTCCTTGCTACCAACGGGTTTTAAACCTCTGTCCCGAAGCTCTTGTCTCAGCTGTTTAATTGAGAGCTGATGTAATAGCTTCGAATATGTCATTGTAATCAAAGCCTACCTCATCTCGTTCAGTTGCCTATAATCCCTACTTCTGACAACAATGTAATAACTTAAAGGAAGGCAACTCAACGAGACATAGATGTTTATTTACAGGACACACAGTTACACAAAACAACATCTTCATTTAGCACTGTCTCTTCATCTTGACTCTCAACTTGGGCAGAAATCGTTAGTCTCTTAATGTCAACTTCCTGTTCTAGTCCGTTCACTAGACATGCACATCTCTGCACTAGCCTGGATGGCGGTGCGGATCTGTGCACTAGCCTGCATGGTGGTGCGCATGGCAGAGTCATAACAATAATAATACTGCACTCCTTGGCAGTTACATAATCCTATACCAAACATAATTACATCCGCATATCACATAATCACATCGCATAACGGCGGTGTCAAATACATTAAACATGTTAAATACTCAGCAAGACTACAAGTAATGTCTGCATCACAGCGGGTAACAAAAACTTCAATAATACAGATCCAACTCTCAGTATGGGGAAAAAACTAATAGAAATATTCTTAGTGTCCACTGGCTTCGACTGCCCAAAAGTTACTACCTAACTTAAGTTACTACTCGACTCTGTAGTCACTACTCTCCGTACAGGACCAAAAGATACTGCCCTGGACCAAAGGACACTACTTGACTGAACTAAAAGTCAATTTATCCTTACTTCCTGTTTCTATATCAGAAGTTTCACATGTCTTTTAACCCTCTTAACCCGAGGTGAACATTTAACATGCAATGTCAACCAAGACTGTGATAAAAGACAATTCCATATAATATTTAAATTGTCCAAAATATAAAAGCAGCAATGAAATAATGATGTTAGAAAAAGGAAATAATTATGTGAAAATTACAATGAATCTCCTTTATTTGACTGAACTGAAACTGATAACTTAACCTTCTTCTGTCTGGTCTTAATTCTAATGAATGCAAGCATCAGTGAACAGCTTTTTTCAATTTAATTCCAGGTTCTTTTCAGCCTTCTCATGAACTCATGCTCAAGTTTTACAGTTATTATAAACAAGCTACAGAAGGACCTTGCACTGCAGCAAAGCCTGGGTTTTGGGACCTAGTTAATCGTAAAAAATGGTAAAGAATTTTCTGTTAGTTATCCTAATCATCATCATATAATCCAGACAGAGTACAGTATAAAGTTTTTAGTACTACAGTTTTCTTATTCAGTTATGTTGTACACTGTCTGATCATGCTATGGTATGAAATGTGCAAGTTTGACACTTGTTTAATAACTTAATGCAGGTGAAATAGACTAACTTAGTTAGATAGATTTAAGTTATTAAACAACTTGCACATTTCATAGCATAGCATGATCATTGATAGATAGGGTTATGGTGTATCAGAATCTTGATATCAGCAGTATTTTACAACATATACAACATAGATTACTTTTCACTAAGTTGCACAGGCTTTTTTTTAATCTGTTGTTTAAATTAGGCTTATAGTTACATGAATTCTGTAAATATTGAACAATAGAATTTAATAAAGAGTTTTCTGTTATAAAGGTTAAAAAAAAAGTTCCATTTGGAGCAGATGCTGTAAAACTAATGTTTTAATGTCTAAGGATAAATGAGCATGTCATGTGGCCAGCACAATGACTTGCCACCTTTACTTCTCTAGTGTAATCAGGTACACATAAGATTTGGGGGGGGGGGTCCTAAAAATCCCAGCCTTCCCCATGATTCGAAATTGAGACCCGTCAGCGCTTTAGTATTTGGCCACTATGCCCCCCCCCCTGAGGTTGTTAAATGAAAACCTTAACCCTTTGAACCCTCAGTTCCCTGCCCTTAATTTCCTGTTCCCCTAGGCTCCTGAGGAAAAACATGCACAAAAACAAACTACTGGTATTAAAAATTTAAAGTGAAATATTTTATTTTGAGCAAAATGTATTACTATCTTTATCTCCAGTACTCTTTCTTGGTATGCCAGTCTTCCCAGCATGTAGACCCCTCTTTTATACATAAGTACATCTGGCAAAGTTTGCACCAAAATTTCTTCACAGGCCTGCTATTGTAATCCATGTCTGGAAATTGCTTTCCTTTAAACATGTTTATTAAATTTGCAAGCACAAACTACACACAAGTTATTTCCAGTAGCTGTTGGGGACAATTGAGGATGGTGTAACCCAACATTTTGAAGTCTCACATGTGTGTCAGCAGGGAGTAGAGCCTTTTTTGCTTCCACTCTTGTATCCCCAATAAGTGACAAACAAATGTCATCCATGAACATTGAGAATGTCCTATATCTTTTGCCTGGTTGTTTGTGAGGACTGAATTGTTCCATTAGAATGTAGGCATTGTTGCAAGCCCACAAAAAAAATTTTACAATCAGACGACGAGGCCAGCGGTAATGACGCAGTGTTTTGTTGAGACGACAAACCTGGTCGTTGACATCACAACCACCCATATATTTGGTGTAGTCAATGCAGAGCTGTGGTGTTGGCACATCCACAGTTGTTCCATCTTTATTTCTTCTTTTCAGGGTGCCCTTGTATGTTGGATTATGATAGGAAGAAATAAAATGAATGGGTCTTTGGTCCATCCAAACTAGGCATGTAATATTTCCATGACATATAAATTCAGACTGACCTCTCTGCATTTTCTTCATCTTTGCCAGTTCTTTGGGATAAAATTTTCTATTTGTCAGTTCCAACAGCAAATGTTCCATAAACGTTGAATAAGGTGTCAAACAGTGTGACACTGTTGTAAAACCTGTCCATATATACAATATGGTTTTTGTTTATCAAGTGGCCTGCTGCTAAAAGTCTTACGACAACGCTGCCAACGACACCGAGCTCTGGAATCACAATGTCAGTTTTGCCAGTGTAAATTTCTAAATTCATTATATAGCCTGTGGCTGAGTCACAAACCATATAGGCTTTGATTCCCCATTTGATGGGTTTTGATTTTATGTATTGCTTTATCGCAAGTCGTCCTTTGGAAGGAATCATTCCTTCGTCCAAACTGAGACACTGGGATGGTGAATAATAGTACTGAAATTTTTTAAGCAGCATGTCTAGCATTGGTCTCACCTTGTAGATTTTGTCAGTTTTATCTACATTAGGATTCAGCTCATTAACAAAATGTAGATGAGTCCATATAGATAAGAAGCGATCTCTCTGCATGATACTACGGAAACCAGGTGTTTCAGTCACAATGATTTGCTGGAACTAGCCCAGTAGTCTTCATACCTTGGCTTTATGCACTGCTCCATTTGAAGTCGCAATCCGAAAAAAGCCTTGAGTTCTGGGACAGTTAATTGGCTGAAGTCCTTGGCATAATAACTGTTTGGCTTTTGTTCTTTCACCTGAGAAGCACGTCTGTTGGTTTCCTCGCAAAATGTTTGCCAAAAATTGTCATCTAGAAACAGGTCTAGAAAATCAATAGCTGTGCTTTCAGTTGTAATATGTCTGGGCATGTTTTTAGCACCAGCTATTTCTGTGAATGTTCTATTACTAGATCTAGGCTCAGTAATAAATGTGTTTAATTCAGACCAGCCAGAATCAAATTTAGATGTAGAAACATTTTGGGGGCAACACCCCTTTCCACGCCCACTTTCCTTCGATGGACCTGGTGCTGGTACAGGTGTATATATAGATCTTGTGTCTTCATTTACTGTACTGATTTCGTCTAGATCTAGATGATCGTCGGAGTCAATCTCCATTTCACTATCATCATAATCATTTTCTAGATCTAGTTCATCATCCTCAGAATCATTGAGGATGTAGTTCACTGCTTCATGCAGAGTTAATTTTTTTGCGTTACGATTACCTGTATCAAGAGCGTGTCTTTTCATTTTTTAAATCAGTTAAATACTTAAAAGAATAAACCACTCATGGGCACCGCCATTACTGTGATTTACCATGAGTCTAATAGTCCTACGTGCCGTGTTTTTTTTCTTCGCATTTTTAATTACGGACTGTTGGTTTAAGGTAAGGTGCGCGAGACCGATATATCGGTCTGGCGGGGCATGGATTTTTTACGCGCAGACTGATAAATCGGGCTAACGGGTTCAAAAGGTTAAATTGGGAATAACCCAGTGAAGTTTGGCTGTATTGTGATTAGCATGAGTATCCTTAAAGTTTTGTGTACTTTAAAACAGTTTGAAATGTTTCATCTCCTATTCTTTCTTGTAGGGAAGCCTGGTCAAACTTAGGTGACATGGAAAGTGAGACAGCCATGTTGATGTATGTGGATGAGTTAAAAAAAGTGAGCATAGATGTTCGGAAAACTTACTATCCACCGCAGGTATTGCAATTGTCAAGCCTCCACATAGGCCATGGGTGGAAAAAATACTCCGCCAGTGCATGAAAAGTATAATCTCTGACCCCTCAAGCTTTTAAAAACCTGCTTCAAAGTAATGTTATGCAAATAGATTTGGTCAATATTATAAGAATAATACATAAGAATAATATTAAAATATTCAGTAATACTTACTATTTATTATTAATAAAAGTACTATTTATGAAATAATCTTAAAATTTAAATGCTTTTATAACTGAAAAAAAATAATTTTCTTTTTGAAATGATTTCTCAGAAAATTTTTTTTATTTCTTTATAAGATAAGATAAGATAATTTTATTGATCCAATCTAATGGAAATTCAGTTTGATTACAATTGACAACCTCAGATGAAAACTATTTTTAGAATATCATTTTTTCTTTATTCGATAATCAAAGCCACAATTATATAAGATTTGTATAAAATTTCAGCAATAATAATAAAAATCTTTTGGTTGTGCAAAAAATATTCTGTTCTTCTGTTATATAAAAAGAAAGTTTGGTTGAGGGAACTTGTGTTGTGTTTAGATTACTAGAAGCTTTATTACATAAATGTGTCTACTGAATTGATAAAAAGACTATATTCTAGTGATCTGTTTTACCTCCTAAGGCACTGGTCAGAGAAGATAAAAAAAACAACAAGTTGAAAACAATTTCTTTCATTACAAAGAAAAAGAAATAGCCAAAGTTTGCAAGAATTGGCTAATGTGTGAGCATAGACTTAGACTTAGACTTAGGTCCTCCCGCGCCGTTCGGCGCATTGGGCTGCAAGCTGTCTCCATAATGATCTGTCATTGGCAATGTCTGAAGCCTCCTCCCATCTGGTGTCCACTGTTTTGAGGTCCTCCATGAAGGTATGACGCCAAGCTATACGAGGACGTCCCTGTTTGCGTTTTCCTCATATTGGCCTCCATGTCATCGCAATTCTTGGTATGCGTAGTTCATTTTGTTGTAGAACATGTCCAGCAAACCTCATGCGACGTTCTGTCACAACCTCACTGAGTGTTCGACTCCCAGTTCGGCATAGGAACTATGCATAGGCATAGGTGAGCATAGACAAGTCTTCAATCTTTTTAAAAAATATAGTGCCCTTTTCACATGAAATGATTGTCTGTTGGTAACAGTGATTAGACAGTTCAAGTAAACAACTGATTAAATCTTACATATCTGGGGAAAAAATGTAAAAATTATTTATGTATAGTTGAATATGTTGGCTGGACATTAAAAGTGATTTTCTCATGCATCAATTAACAAGTGCTTAACAACTTATATTGTTTTGTTTTTTTAAAGAAAATATACTTAAGTCAAAAATCATTCTTAGATAATCTAAGATTTAAATATTTCTATTTTTGTGTGTGTGTGATATTAGTGAAAACTAAATATTTTTTTTATTGCATTAAGTCTAAATAACAGCAACATTGTGATCACAAATACAAATATAATAATTTTAACAATCTGAAGTTCATAGATTTAATATTGGAGGCTTGACATACCCAGCTTAGTAGTTGATGATAGATGTGGAGTACATAAATATATATTTTTATTTCCTCTTTTTTTTTTATTTGTTTTTTTTTTTTAGTTAGTTAAAAATGTTTCCCTTATTAAGAGTGTATTAGTTGATGTTTCAATTGTTTATTTTGTGATGTATTCATTTGTAGTGATGAATTTCATTTCTGCTTGGTGGAGGCTTTTTTGTTTCAATTGTAGTAAAAAAAGAAAAGGCTTTTTTGTTTCAATTTTATTTTTTTTTACTTGAAAAAAAATTCTATTATGTTGAATTTTTCTTTTTTAATAATTTGATACTACCTTATGGTTGTTTTCTGTATACACTGACAAATCATTTCTTTCTTTATTTGTTTGTTTTAATAATGGACAACTATAATGGATAACATAACCATAACTAATGATTTCCATAAATCTTCTTTTTTTCCCCCCAATCCTTTAGTCTATGAGTAGAGATTTCATTTTCAATTACCCTTCCTCAACCAAGCTTACTTCTTGTCTTTAGATGCTTTGATTAATATTTATTTGTTAAGTATTCCCTATTAATTGACAAAGTACCATGAGAGTTTTCAAATTTTCAATTTTGAGAGATACCAGTTTGTAAGTAGTTGTTTTGTCTAGAGTGTATGGCCCCTTCTTGATATCCTGTGAAATTGTGCCTACAGATAGTAGTATTAAGTAGTAATTTAATATGAAGTTTCTGTGCTGTAAAACATTAGAGTCTCTGTTTTTCTTTAACTACTCTGTAGACTTTGTTTTACTCTAACTAATATAATATTGGATCTAACTATACTCTATGAATAATACTCTGTTTTACTACAAGTAAGAAAATAATAAATGTACACATCTTTCTATAAATGGGTGAATAGGAGTTCTTTTAAAGATATTATCTTCTCAATTAGCACTTAACTACATATGTTTTTTTTTACTTATTTATTGTTTATGATTTCATTTTTTTTTTTACATTTTGACAGTATAGTCAAACAAATTTGAGTCCAAAATTATGTTTAGCTTAGTTGCATTATGTTATGATATGTTTCTAGAAAAGCAATGTATTTATTTCAGTATTAGATTGCAATTTATTTATTTTAATTTTGAAGTGATACTTATATTGTTAATAAATTTACAAGGTAATAACAAGATTTTAGAGTTGCTCAATGGTATGTGTAAACACGCTAAAAGTGTCTTAAAGTTATACTTAATCTACTGTATTCTGAAACTCTGATGTCCTATGAAAATTAGACTGAAACATTTTTATATCAAATGTTTCAAAGATATCCAATTTGTTCTTAGAAAAACTTCATGCATTTAACTCTTTCTCACCATAATTATTTACCATATTCTGATGGGATCAACGTTGGTATCGTCCGTTAGGAGAGAAAGAGTTAAGGATGAATCTGTTAAATGGAGTTTAAAAAAAAATCTACATTATTTTAATCTGTTGGTCCCTTTTGAGCTTAAGTTTGTTTCTTTGTCCTTCAGATTGTAGAAACTATGCCACAGACTAACGCAGTCACAGAGTTCCTACAAAAATTAGATAACTTCTATGAGATGGTAGAGGACAGTGAGAATCAGAACACACTCAAGCTTCTTGACAAGCCCTGGCCTAATGGAGCACCAGAAGACAATGAGGGTAGCTGGAATACTTAATTAACTCTTATACTGCTATATTAGTACTTCTTCTTCTTCTTCTTCTTCTAACCAGCTTTTTACTGCTGAGCTGTCAGCTCTTTTGCAGACTGTGCCAAGGAAAAATAGTGTGCTGTTTTTTTCAGTAATTTTTCTTGGCATTTGATGTAGGCTGGGTGTTCCCTCAGGCTTTTTATATATTTTCCCCGCTTTTTAAGGGAGTTTTCAGTCCTGGCAAATCTTCTCCACTACCGAACTAAAAGGACATCTGGGTTTGAAACTGTATAAAACTGGAATATCCATGGGACAAGGTGGGGTTGGCCAATGGTCCATTCTCCGCCATCCACGGGGCTCTCCAATTGAGACTATTTTGTAAAAGAGAAGCTTAAGGTGGACTGTGCCCTGGGTATGCCCTGTGGAATCGTCACATCCTGGATCCAGGCCCCTTCACGCTATCACATTCACCAGTTCCAGAAAAAAACTTAAGTGATGGGTTTATATTCAGTAGTAGAGTGTGGTGGGACATAGACCTCTGTCTGGAATAGTGCAGTCCAGACCTCCGTCAAAAAGCACCTAGAGGGGGGGAAGCTCCACTATTATTCGTCCTAGTGAAATGAAATGCAAGTGGAAAGGCAGTGGGGTTATTATTTACTCTTGGTCATTTCCAAGCCCCGATACCCACACGGGGGAATATCGCCACAAAGTGGAGGTTTGGAGTCAGAGTTTTCCTTCTCCTAGATGGGTTGCATTATTCAGGCTGACGTGTCCCATCATCACGAAGCTAAAACTGGTTTTGAGGCGCCAGTGTTCCGCCTTTCACCCCTTCTCCTGTCAGTTTGTAAGAACAGGTTCCGCCGGATTTTTGGATAAATCACACATGAAGGCCAGGAGCTGGATTTGACCGTCAGAGGCATTTAGAGACGCAAGCCATGTGAGCATTTCTTGGAAAGTGGGAGCTTATCCCCACTTTCACCCCCGGCATTGACAGCCCTTTGGAACCCGCTATATTAGTACCAGCCATACTTGATTTATAAACAGCAGGAACACCTTAAGAATAGTATGGTCACTTCTATAGCGGATGCTTTTTTTGAAAATGTCTGCTCCTGCTAGTGTTGCAATAGGATGCAGTGTTTAGGGTAGGCAACTCATGCAGCAATCAATGTAATAGGAATTTATCAACAATATTTAAACAATCATATAATAAGAACTCTTCTTGTCTCTCTCAGAATGCATTTTAAAGAAAGGATTTTTTAAAATATTGCCCCTCTTTGCCTATCAGAAATGCATGACTTTTTAAAAGCAGAAAAAAAACAGTTAGTGGGTTAATTTTGTTATAATTAATTTTTAACTTTTCATACTTATAGCATGCCCAGAGGGCTATGGTCCAGTCTCATTTGTGGACCAGTGGGAGGAGGGGTATATGGGAGAACGTTTTCGTAAACACAGCTCTGCTAGAGTCTGGTGTCGAACCTTAATTCCCTTGATAGGTACCCAAGCCAAACTCAAGCGCACTTGGCCTCTCGGCCACACATCCCATGTTTAGCAGCTAGTGGGTTAATTTGTTCTTAAGTGTTTCTGAGTACTTTGAATCAGACTTTTAAAATTTTTCTTTTGCTTTCCAGATGAAGCCCTGACTCACTCTTATAATGTTAATGAGCTGTTGAAACAGGACTTAAAGAAATGGCAGGACAGTTCTTTCATAACTAATGGAGACAGCAAGCCTCAAATAAATGGTGGGTAGTAGAATGTTAATTAATAGTTCAGTACAGAAGCACTGTAGTACTGTAATGTTTTAGTGGACAGAGAGATGGTCTACAATAGTTTAATGCAGTAATATTTTAGTGGACAGAGAGATGGTCTACAATAGTTTAATAGTACATTTTAAAGGAATATAGCTCATTCATCCCCTAATTAAAAAAAACAAGCAAAACAATGCTGTATATATATATATTATTACGTTTCTCTACAAACCCTTGAACAAAACAATATGGCTAATTCAAGGACCAGACAACTTGGGTTCTAATAAAACGAGATGCTTTAATGCGTGTAATACATGATGAATAGAAAATAATCAAATACTTTACAAATCTGTATGTCTGAATAGAATCACAACTTATCAAAAGAAATCAATCTAGTCTTTTCTCCACTTTCATAGTCAGAGCAACCACAAAAAAAACCTGTTCCCTACACACAGGATGTTTACATCTCGCCAGTCCTTTTAAAGTACACAGGCCTGAGTCATCTGTCTCGGTTGACCAGCGTAGGGTTACAATGACCTCCTTACAGTTCAGTTACAGCAATATATATATATATATATATATATAATGCTTACAAGTGCTATTGAGCTTTTTTAGTTCATTAACTTATTTTCCTTTGAATATATTTACATTACAATACCTCTATTCAAGTTATAACTTCATGGAGGGAAGAACCTGGACACTGATCTCAACAGATGGCTTTAACAATTTTTTTTAGAAATTTAACAGTATTTGTCTGTTGCTGAGAAAAGGCATTACCAGCTTGTTTGCCATAGGGGTAATATCTAGTTTGACTGTTATCATTTTTCAAGTAAAAAATGAAATAAATTTAAATTTGGCTAGAGATCTAGATCTAGGTCTATATCCAACATGGGTTTTGAAAGGACTATCACATTCTTGAAATGACTAATGCTTTTGGAAATTTCCAAAACATTCATCACATCATCTAAGTCTAGTTATTGTTGTAACTCCAGTGGCGGACTGAAAGGGTTAATGTGTGTGCGGCCTACTGACACACACAACTCAGGCAAATCACATAGGTCAAGGGTTGTTGATAGACAAAGGACAGTACTGCTAGTGCATGTTCTGTGGTCATGTGACCGAAAGCCTTAACAAATGAGAGGCAGTGTGTAAAGAAAGGGCAGTGGAGTCCAGGAGAGCAAGGCAGTAAGGACTGTGGTACCTTGTGAGTCCTCGAGGATGTAGCTGTGCGAGCTAGAGAGACTATTAGTGTTTAGTAGGCAGTTCTTTTGTACTAGAAAGCATTTGAAGTTAATTTAGCCAATTGTGTCGTATTGGCTGTTGTTGTATTTGTAATTCAGTCACCACATTGTTTATTGAAACTCATTTTGTCAAGTTATTGTATTAGATGTGTTGTGTTGTGTTTAGCAGTGTTTACAGAAGGCCTGGTAGAGAAAGAACAATATATTGGAATATTATAAAGTCAAAAAGTCTACAAGATCTATGCATTTACTTAACCAGAATTCTTTCTTTGGGAGGGGGAGGGTGAATCATATACACATTCTTTTGTTTTTTAATCTAACATCTATTAATTTCTAAGAGAAAAACAAAAAGTTGCAAAAGGAAAAGTCTAGTCTTTTTTAAAAGTATTTTTAATGTTTTTCTTGTTTTAATTTAACCCGTTAGTCAACCTCCACTTCATGTGAATACAAAGTTATTCCACATTTTTAAAATATAAAACAGGTATTGGTAGCAGCAATGGACGTGAATCACTTCCTCAGCAAAATGGAGGCAGCAGAAGTGAAACAGAAAGTGATGAAACTGACTTAGGAGCAGAAGAGGAAGAAGATTCCCAAGAGGAAGTGAACTCTGACCTTATTCAGAATGGAGGCTGGGAAGAGTTCAAAGAGGAAAAAATATTCCTAGAGTCTGTGAATGATAGCGAGACAGAGAGTGAGGAATTCTGTGATACATCCGATGAGCCTCTTGAGGTAATGAGTTTTTAAAGTCAAACTCAAAACTTGATTATTAGATAACAAGCTCATTGGAATTCATTTGACTTTTTGAGTTCATATATTTCAGTGCCTATGACATTTTTTTCCCCAAAAAACTCATCTCAAACCTCTCCTCTTTTCACTGGTTTGATCAAGCTAATGTCTAAATTGTACTACAGGATGTGACACTTGGACTACTTTCTGTGGGCTTTTTAATTTAGAGAAATGTCTTAAACTTGAGATATATATGATAAATATGTGGGAAGCCTGGTCGAGAGGCTCAGTGTGCTTGAGCTTGGCTTGGCTTGGCTACCTAGAAGGTGGCTCGAGGTTTGACACCCGACTTGGGCATAGTTTTGTTTAAAGGCAGCACGTAAAAACCAACTCCTAGATACCCCCCTTCCAAAATGTGGGAAAATATATGCGTAAAAATAGAGTTAAATGCTTTTTTTTTTTTTTTTTTTAACTACAATTGAACATTTTGCTCTTTCTGTTCACAGGCAGCCGTCCCTAGTTTTGCTCAGTTATGTGCTAGCCAACTTTCATCTGTGTCTGAGTTCTCATCCACGCCAATCCCCAAGGCCAGGGTGGTTCACTTTGACCCAAGCATTGGCTATTCAGAGTCTGACCATTCCCTTAATGACAGCCTCATTGTGAATGTCACAGCCAAGACTGGAGACCTGTCGTCATTAGAAACTCAGGCTGACTCAGATTGTGTGCTAAGGTCAAAGTTCAATGGTTCTTTTGAAGAGAACTGTGATGTTTCCATGTGCAGGGGTGGTGATAGTGATGAGAGGAGGCACAAATCTGAAGGTTCAGAGGCCAGAGGTTATAGTTCAGCTGGAGGAGGTAGAGGGAGACACTTAGGCAGTGGTGGGTATATTTGTAATCTATATATATAATTCTCAAAGTCGACAAGTTCAAAAGTTCAAACATATAAGCAACAAGTAAAAGGGAAGATGGCATGGCACAGCATGGTGTGAATGGAAAATGGTGTATCCAAATCCGCACTATTTTCATTCACAAAATAGCATAATTCTCTTCCAGATATTTTTTTTTTACTTTACTTTTACTTTACTAAAGATTTTAATAATTTCGGAGATTTCCAGGACTTTTTCCTTTTTAATTACATTTCAGGAGATTTCCAGTGGCTCCTGGTAAATCAAGAGGCAGCGGGAAATCTGTTATATGTTATAAAATGGTTTAATTTAATAATGTATACACCTAGAAATTTGCACAAAGTCCAAAGAAAGTGCGGGACCCACTGCGGTCGCATATGTTGCAGTGCCTAAGGCCTGTGCTGCAAAATAGTGGCATATGCTATGCCGCCGGTCGACTAGTGTTAATTAATTAAACAAAAACATGTTTGTAGATCTTTGGCGTAGTAATAACAAATTATTTAATAAGGTTGTGAAGTTCTACATTCTTCTTATATCAAATGTACGTATCATGTCAGAAAGTAATTACAAAATGCTGATGTACATATGCAATAGCTTCTTGTAAAAATTTGTATTCAGTTCATGAAATTCAGAATTACAAATTGAAAGGGAATGCACCATATCTCTAATGTAATTTATTTATTGGAGCTAGTGCTGAATTTGATTCCTATATTTGTTTGTAATTATTCAGATTATTTTAGGATTGATAATAAATTTATCTACACATTAACTTTAAGTTAATGAATTTAGGAATTAATTGATTGTACATTTTTTATTGTCATCACACATTTTGAGAACAGGCTGTTATACAAAAGTAAAAAAAAACACATCAGCTTTATCTTTGATATATTTTTTTCTTCTTCTCTTTCTGTATGATCCAGCATTAAATAAATATGTTCTTAACTAATGTTATGTCTGAAATTGTTTTAGGGGATGGTGGTCAAAGTGGCCATGGAAATCCCGGAGCTGGCAGTGGAGGTGGACGTAGGGGGCTGTTTCCTAACCCTGGAGGTGGTGGCGGCAACAGGGGAAATGACCCAGGAGGAAAGCCTCAGCCGGTTGACTTGAATGAACAGATTGTTGTCACTTTGTTGAGGCTGCAGCATGACATGAGTGGAGTTTTGAAGCGATTGAACAGTCTAGAAGAGTTAGTACGAGCAGAGAAAATGGTGAGATTTTATTGTTTTCTAATGTTTAGTGACACTTCAATACTGTCTAATATTTAGTGAGATTTGATTGCTGTTTAAATGTTTAGTGAGACTTAAATGCTGTCAAATGTTTATTATTCTATCTAATAAAAAACACAAATGACACCAAACATTGTCCTGCATTTCAAGTTGCAGAAATGCAGTACACAAAGTGGAAGAGGTCCATACTGAATATTTCCTGCATTCTGAGCTGTCAAAATGCCATCTCCTGACATCTAATAAAGTTAAATAAAGAAGGCGGCACTGGCCAATGCAGGCCATTGGATGGAAAATCAAAGCGTGAAACCAACAGCCTTTCCTTTGTGTAGAATACAAAGTCTCATAAAAATTATCTACAAAACACTAAAGTACTTTAAAAAAAAAAGACTAAGATGGACTAGGCTTTAATGAACATTTACTGTGTAAATCTGGATATAACTTTCTATTTTTTTTTTCATCTTAAAACCCTTCTCAGACCCCATGGCTAGAGAATACATCTAAAGATGAATTGCTGGTTACTGTTGATTCATAAAGATGAATGGATAGTTATTGTTGATTCAATGTTCAAAGTTTTGAAACAAATTTAATAACAGTTTGTAAACAAATGTTTTACATATTTTGGATGTTGAAGAAAAACACTTCTTCCTAGTCCAAACCTCCCGCAGGATGAAGGGGGGGGGAGGGCAGGATATGAACACGAGACCATCAAGATGACCGAACAAGAATCCAGCACGCATACCACATGATCATGCAGCCATCCTAACAGTTTATGTTGTCGTGCTGGTTAAT
>JADKLZ010001913.1:9137500-9149737 GCA_021533235.1 Biomphalaria straminea
GCCATCCTAACAGTTTATGTTGTCGTGCTGGTTAATTACTTTATGATTATGCAGCCATCCTAATAGTTATGTTGTGGTGCTGGTTAACTACTTTATTTCAACAAAAATGTCATTATTTCTTTCTATTTCAGGCAAGAGATAAAAAAGACAAGTTGTCAAAGGTAATATTTCTGTTAACATCAGACATAATGTACATTAGGAAGGGTTTAGTTAGGCCACTACTTTCACCATTCCAAGTAAATTTTAAATTTTTTTTCAGTGATAGGATTTTATTTTTTTTACATCATCTTAAAACTAAAGAAATCCTAAGAGCTCATGGTGGGGAAACATCATTTCATCTTGCCTTGGTTCCTCTGTGTTAGACCTACAAAAACATCAAGTCTTAACTCTGTTGATTTTTTGCCTACCTCTTTTTCCTTGTTTTGTGCTATTTAGACTAATAGCCATTGCAATTGTTTGCCATTAAGAATGCACAATCTCTATTTCTGTCCTTGATAATATCTAATGATGACCATTTTTAAGCTTTTCATTCTTGTTGTCATTTTGTCCATGTTTGCTATCAAGTTTATTATAAATGCTTTGTACTAACATGTCTTCACTTCATTTTAAGTTTTAAGTTTGACTGTCTAGTTTATCAGATATTGTTTAATTTTACTATCAACTTTATCACGTCACATTACAGGGATGGTGGCCTGTACCAGAGTTGTCACCCAAAACTGCTCTCCTTATAATTGTTTGGCCATTTGTAGCGCATTTCCTTTTGAAGTATTTCAGCCAGAAACACAGGTGAGATATTTCTTGTAATAACTTATTAGAACATCAATAACTTATTAGAACATCAATAACTTATTAGAACATCGTCAAAGACATAAAAAAACACAGGCATACTGACATAGAAACTCAAAAGGCAGTGATGCCCAAAATATGGCCAGCGGGCCAGATCTGGCCCACGACAAGATGTTATCTGGCCCGCCGAAACATCGAACCAAAGTGTTGTAAATCCCCCAATCTCACTCTTTCTTCCATGGAGTTCTAATCTAATTGCTATTCTAATATTTATATTATGTTCTTGAAGTAGCCACATCTTGTGAGTATCATCTTTGCTTTATTTCTGATCGTCTTTTTGTAACAAAGCAAGTGGTACTGTACCATTTAATATGCGTGCATTAATTAAATGGGAGATCCACAGAGAACGAAAGTAGCCTCTGGATATAAAACTCAAAGAATAGTGGAGATGTACGGCTGGATGTCACAGCTGACTTGCAGCAAGAGTTGATTAGAAAAGTTGTCTTTTTTTATTTCTTTTCTTTGATGTGGCCCACAACATGAGTGTCAGAAATTTAAATGGCCAGCAGGCCGATCTACATTGAGCACTGTCCTAAGAGGTAAAGAACATCATTTTAGGCATGGAACAACATTTTAGGCATGGAACAACCATGCATAGAGCATCATCATAGGCATAGAACATAGACATAGCACATCATCATAGGTATGGAAAATCATTATAAGCATGTTTGATAGAAGTTTTTTTGCAAGAGTCACTAATTAAATCTAATTTGCCCAACATCAGTTGTTTAGCTTGCTAAATATGTTAGATTTTTTTAAAAGTAGCTTACAAGTGATTTTCAAGCTATTCTCTTGTGGTGTCATTGATTTTATCTTTGATTTATTTCAGGAGGACATAGTATCAGCCATAGATCAGGTGTTACCAATGTTGAAGTGCTAGAGATTACTTAAAGACAGTATAATAAGATAGAAGGGGACCGGGGTGAATTTCTTTTGATTTCTAATTTGTTTTAATGACTTGTCAGGAACATTTTTTAAAATAGTTATAGCTAATTCCATTTTATAAACTTTTTAGTAGACATAACTGTGATTGTACATGTCTTCAAGAAGCAGTAATTCACATACCTAAATACACTAAATGAACTACATTTTTATAGTAAATATTAACAATACAAAATTTAATATAAGCAACATTCATTTCTTTTTTTGTTTCAAGGATTTGATATTGAAGGATTTATAATTATTTTAATATCTTAATTATGAATTAGTTGATTGTAAAACCTTAGATAAATTATGTGGGTCATTTAATTATTAACTCTATTGATTTTTACTGACTTAAAGGTTTATGTGTTTTTTTATTTACAATTTACAAGTATCACATAATGCTACATTAATCTGATTCATCTATGGTTTGAACTTTTATTTAATATGGTATATATAGTCCGATTTGTTTATTTGATTTTTTTTTCTATATGAAGAAACCGTAATGGCTCATTCTACAACCTTTATTTCTTAGATTAAGTCTTTGCTATACAATTGGTTATATAGATCACATAATGTACATTCTGAATACTAGGTCAGTATTTCAATGAAGTGAAAACTTTAGGGTGGGTCCATCCTGTTAACATTGTCACAAAATATCTTTTGTAAGGGGGAGACAAAAAACAATACTTGATTTAGAACAAATGTTTTTTTTAAAGACAAGACAGATTTGTCATTCTTGCTGGGAAGTAAAGATATCAATGCAAGGGGAGCAAGCTTGATAAAGTGCTTTTTTTTTTTTGGTCTACTTTGCTCCCTTTACTTGTTTTGCTTTCCAGTGAAGTCTCTAATGTGATAAGATTTCAGAAATTAACTTGAAGACTTTTTTTGGTGGTCACCCTGGTATAACAATTCCTATGAACATATATGAACAACTGTGTGCAATATTTTATTTTGTGTATGTGTGTCTACAGCTTTCAGGTCACTTTGTTGTTGGTACATTGCCACATGTCCATTCCAAAATGTATTAACACTGACATATGTATATAATGTTTTAGTGTGCCTTGTCCACATGAACTATATAATAAAATACAATTTTTACTTTTTTTCCCTTTTGACTTGAGTTAATAATAGTGAAAAAAAAAACAACTCATTTCCTTTGCTACAGACTAAAATGTTTGTTTTTTAAATTTTCTTTTAGCAATATAGTATTAATAATAAAAATATACTCCTAGGTATCACAAACAATGTGATAGCTAATTCTGCATGAAATAATTTAGGAAAATGGTTATGTCTGCGCTGGATGTCACAAAATATGTAGGTCACAGCTGGGGCTGCATAGCAACTGGAAATACTGCATTCCTCATTAATTTTTGGATGAGATATGTTGTTTGAAATTTAGACCTTATTCACCATCTCAACACTGCAATAGTTTCGAGCAAGTGCTTCTAAATTCCACGAAGCAGTAAGGATTAAGTTAATAAAAGGGTTTTACTTGGCCATTTGAATAATAAGATTAAATCTTATTCTGCTTTTAAAAGAGAGTTTGACCAGCAGCTAACTTTATATTTGGTAGAGTCTATGTAGCTGCTAAAATTTTATGCACATTATTCAAAATTTGAAGCTAAATGTGAATACATTAAACTCCAACAAAGATCCCAGTATAACAGATGTTATATTTTATTCATTAACATTATAAACAATTTAAGCTTTTATAAGAGATATACATAACATAGAATAATGAAAGTACATTTATTAAATATTCCACAATAACTCACTGATATGAAGATTTTGATGTTGACGTCTAGCTTAGGGAGAGGTTAAAACTTGAACATCTTATAGTGGCTTAAACTATAGCACTAAACAGAACTTTGATGTATGTTCAATAAGAGTCTAAAGATAACAGAATTACAGAAGGGTCGGTAATTATATTACTATATAATATATATATTATAGTACTAACACTATTAGACCACCATCACAAGACAGCACAAGAAAGAAATGCCCCACTTTGGATATTAAAGGTAAAAAAACAACAACAATGGTCCCATTATAGAGAACTATGGTGCCGAGCTATTCCATTATAGTATGCTCATTCAAATGACATCATTGGTGTGTCAGTCACAGATGAATATTTGGATGCTGCTATTTCAGTAATACCAGTTTGTGATTTTCTTGTATTTCATTGTCATAAGTTCTATGAATGTCAATGTGATTCCTGTTTTTTAAAAAAAAAGGCTTTCTGATAACAGACGACAAAGCTGTTGAAGCTTAATCATTATAGGGTAGTGAAATAGTAATGAGCAAATGAAGTATTGCTCATAAATGTGGAAAAATAATTACGAAGAGAAAAAGTTAATATTGCTGAAAAAGTTGCTAAAACACCCAGCACCAAAATGTGCTCTGCCATGGTGCATTGTCTTTTTTTACGTACACATCTCTAGGTGGCTAAAATTCAGTTCTGTGCACGCAGATTTTACTTTCATAGATTGTGGGCTTTCCTCAAGGATGTATATCTAATATAACTGTTAACAGATAGTATGCTTTCAACAATAAACAATACTAGTCTTGCTCTAAACCAAGCAGTTGAAGTTGAGCAATGGCCTATAACACAGACAGGTGAAGGAAACGTAACTATGTGCAAACTATAACAAGTTGTTGAATGGAAGGACCAAAAGTGTATCAACATTATGCATGTACATATTTACAATGTGTAGAAAACCTGACAACAAACATACTAATAGAATGTCATTTAATTAGGGCCCAACATAGATTTTTAGTTTTACATCAATGAAAATTATTTTAATAACCAATACAAATTGAACAAAATTTATGAACAATCTTTAATCATTAGTTTAAAAAAAGACAAAAAACATAAAAGTGACAAGTTAAATGAAATAGGCTTGGAATTCACTAAGGGCTAGTTTTTTTTTTTAGTCCAATACCTCCTTACACAATTTAGTCATGTAATAACAGTGACACTAGTTACATAAATCAACAGATTTACTTACTAATTTCAATATGTTTTACAATTTCAAAAAAATTTCACAGAATAATTCCACAATCATCAAAAAGTAAGATATTCAAAAACATAATACATAAAACAATCACAGTTCCAACATATACGGAAGGCACAATAAATAAGACAAAGTATTTTTTCTAAGTCTCCCTTTTTTTAAATATATGAAATCTTGGTGCTATATATATTATTTTTTTTGTATAAAAATAAAAGGATTGCTTTCACTGAGATCTAGAGGATAAGTGCCACAGGCTACTTCTATTTAGTTTTATTCAAATTTTAAAAATAAGAGCTGGAAGCTAAGCACATCATGATTATGTTGATCAGTGCTGCACTTATACATGATCAGAGCTAAAATACATGATCAGTCTTTTGTACTAATATATGATCAGAGCTAAAATGCATGATCAGTGTGTTGTACTAATATATGATCTGATCTAAAATGCATGATCAGTGCTGAAATACATGATCAGCGTCGAACTAATACATGATCAGAGCTGAAATACATGATCAGTGCTGTACTAATACAAAACTCACCATTTTCAGCTTTTAATAAACTACTACTGAGAGTACTGAGAGCATGGATTTCTTTGTTGCAATAGTTTACCATTCACTCAATTGTTTTCTTTTTTCAGCACTGTACACAAAATTTATACAAAAAAAAAGATTTCAATGTATTAATAAAATATGTTTTATTATTTATAATAGTACAAAATATAAAACTTAAAAAAAAAAAAAAAAAAGATTTTTGCGACAAATATTTACACAAGAATTATTCGTTAAGAGTTCACTGAGACATTTCACAACAGATGAATCCCCACAGAATACAACAGCTGTGTTCAGTGTATTTACTCACTATCCTGTTTTGATTGAGAAATTGTGTTCACTGTTATATACAATGTCTTCCTCTCCTGTCCATATGCTTTCACGCAATGTCTTCCTCCTCCAGCATGTTACTGCTGTGTACTTGAGATCAGACTAATGCAAGAATGATGCCTACAACTATTATGACTATGTAAGATTGTATCTGAACACCAATGGAAAGGAAGGTATCAATGGTTTCTGCAAAGCTGGAGTCTATTAGAACTTGACCCTCTGGAAAGAGAAAATATTGCCAGGCATTTAAAAAAAAAAATTTTTTTATGAAGGGGAGGCATAATGAATAAATAACGAGAGAGTTTGTCATAATTAATTCAAAATATTAAAGATTTTAAAAATTCTGTTGGCCTCCAAAAAGACAAAAGCTCCTACAAATTTACTTTGGTCTGAATGTTCTGTTCGACTGTCGCATTTAGATTCTAAAGGACATATTTAGAATTGTAAAGCAAGGGTTTACAAATTAGTTAGGTAACATTTATATACCATGGCCTCTCTCATATATATTTATATATATATTATTATTATTACATATTTATACACTTTTCTTAACACAAAATTTAAAAGGAGTTGATTTATGTTATTAAATAGTGCATGGCCAACACCAAATGTCAGCAATTAGCCTTTCTCCTATACTAAACAAAAAAGCCAGCAAAATTATGCCAAAATTGCTAAGTAACAATGATGTTTCTGAGGACTAGGTTCATTTTTAGCAAACTTCACAGGAAAATAGCTCTTACAATTAAGTTATGTTCATCAATCTGTCCATTTTAATCTCATAAACTTGAAACTTGTGTCTAACACTGTTTATCTTGTTTTACTTAGCTTTGCTTCTCACTTTCTAACTTTAATGTAAGTCAATCTAATATATAAAAGGAAAACAAAGGCGTATGTATGTGTGTATGTATGTATGTATGTATGTCCCCGTATAGAAATCAAAACCATTTCACCGATCTTGACAAAACTTGACAGAAATGTTCCTTGGGTACTAACTTAGTCCTGTATGTATGAATTGTAGCCCTAAAACAAACTTAAAACCCTAAAAAAAAATAAAGTTTCCTAAGTCTATTACAGCTATACTATTTTATGAACTAGGCTTTGTTTACAAATGTTGACATGAGAAAAAGATCGAAAGGATTTAGATCTAGGAATAGAGAGATTTGTAACCTTTCGGTAATGTCTAATGCAACTATGTTCAACAGGATTTTTATATTCGCAGATACAAAGAACGAATTTATGTAAAAATCCTTTTGAAACACAAATTCGAAGGTTAATTTTGTTAAATAATTAAATCATTAAAACATTATTATATTCTTTGTTTCTAATGCACAATATCACTGACTACATCAGCGGGTAATATCTGTCTAGTGTAAAAATAATGTATGTGTGTATGTATGTATGTATGTATGTCCCCGTATAGAAATCAAAACCATTTCACCGATCTTGACAAAACTTGACAGAAATGTTCCTTGGGTACTAACTTAGTCCTGTATGTATGAATTGTAGCCCTAAAACAAACTTAAAACCCTAAAAAAAAATAAAGTTTCCTAAGTCTATTACAGCTATACTATTTTATGAACTAGGCTTTGTTTACAAATGTTGACATGAGAAAAAGATCGAAAGGATTTAGATCTAGGAATAGAGAGATTTGTAACCTTTCGGTAATGTCTAATGCAACTATGTTCAACAGGATTTTTATATTCGCAGATACAAAGAACGAATTTATGTAAAAATCCTTTTGAAACACAAATTCGAAGGTTAATTTTGTTAAATAATTAAATCATTAAAACATTATTATTTTCTTTGTTTCTAATGCACAATATCACTGACTACATCAGCGGGTAATATCTGTCTAGTGTAAAAATAAAAACACATGTCCCAAAAACTGTGAAGAAGATAAGACAGTTCAAAACAAAACTTACCAAATGTGAAGTAAGTTATGGGTGTCCTTGACCCAGTACCACCTTTTCCAACTGCTGCCATTCTTAAGGCATAGATCCTGTTATCACTCAAGTTTGTTAAAATGGTTTCATGTGCACGTCCTGGGACAAAGACTTCTGTCGCTGAACGATAGTTCTCAGAGGCTACCCAGTAGAACAACTATTGAAAATAAATTGAATACAGTGTAAAAAAAAAGTACTAAAAAAACAACTGAACTGCATAGTAAAAAAAAAAAAAACTGTATTGCAACTATGAATATGAATTAGTTGAAATTTGTTGTGAAATATTGAATGAAAAAAAAACTGTTATGACAAGATTCATACAAGTTAATTGACAAAACTTAAATACATTTTTAGAAACCAGCAACACAGCTAATCATCACACAAGATATTAGATATATCTTGGTATTAAAAGCAAGACTTCTAATCTGAAAGTTGAAAATATTGCAAGTTTATTTTTTGTTTTTAGCATAGGGGTTGAATGCAATTTGAGGTAGTAAGCCTCCAAGCCATTTATTAAGATCTGGTTCAAAAAATGAATTATTTAAATGCATTAAATTTTTTCAAGACTTTATTTCACAATACTAGTAGAAAGACAAGTTTACATCTACAGTGAACTCTGTGGAAGGCACTAATCTCAATTATTCAAAGACAATGTGATCTCTTGATCAATAAGGATACTTCAATACAAGCAAGTTTGCAAGGGCTTCTTAGTAGGTCTATGTATAATGACAGCTGCATGCTTAGCTAACAACTTATATTTTCACAGTGAGTCCTTGGCAATTGTAGCTTATTGTTACCAAGATCTTTTGACTTAGGACAGTTCACAACAGAATGCGACAACACATGTACCGGAAAGTTCAAAATTGGAACAAGTGACATCTGCCCATGTGGAGTGTCACCAGAGAATGCGGACCATGCGGACCACATCCTCCAACACTGCCCTCTTTACCAAGAGGCCAGTATAAGACACTGGCCCCAAAACACCCCAAAAGAAAGAAAACTATATGGAGAGCTCCCTGATTTGGAAACCACTGCGCAGTTTATCTCATATATTGGTGTAGTGATCTGAACCCTCCAACATAACAATGAGAATGAAGAAGAAGAAGTTACCAAGATGAAGTATAAGTGTATTGTATCTTACCCTTTAGCAATTAGAGTTTGGAAAAAAAAATCAACAAATAATGACACAATTCTTATGCACTGATAGTGTAACATTGTCTGGAAAAACTATTTCTTAGACAAAGCCAATTAAAACGCATTAAAGACACAACAATGCCAGATGAATGATTTTCAAGACAAATTTTATCAAGAACTTTCCAGACCCAAACAATTTTTATGTCTTTAAATCATACCTGACTTGGAGAATGATTGGTCTATCACTGCATTGTGATCAGACAATGCAAGAATAATGTCTTAAACTATTATGACTTCAACATTTTATAAGATTGTATCTAAATACTAAGAATGAAAGATAATATGATTAATGACATGGGAATGGAGAATGACAGAATATATGATTTGTGATACAGAAATGGAGAATGACAGATGATTTGATTAATGATGTGAAAATGGAGAAAGACAGATGATATGATTAATAACATGTAAATGGAGAATGACAGATGATAAGATTAATAACATGGAAATGGAGAATGACAGATGAAATGATTAATAACATGGAAATGGAGAATGACAGATGATAAAATTAATAACATAGAAATGGAGAATGACAGATGATTTGATTAATGATTTGAAAATGGAGAAAATACAGCTAATTTGATTAATAATGTGAAAATGGAGAATGACAGATGATATGATTAATAACTTGGAAATGGAGAATGATAGATGATATGATTAGTGACATGGAATTGGAGAATGACAGATGATAAGATTAATAACATAGAAATGGAGAATGATAGATGATATGATTAATGACATGAAAATAGAGGATGACAGATGATATGATTAATAACATGGAAATGGGGGATTACAGATGGTATGGTTAATGACATTTATATGGAGAATGACAGATGATATGATTAGTTACATGGAAGAATGTTAGTGACATGAAGAATGACTGTTGAAAATCAATTTCTGAACTGTGAAAAAGTCTGGTCTGAAAAACTTACACTGTAGCCAGTCAAGTCTTCTTCCAGTACAGTGATAGTGACACCCCTCCACCAGACACGTGCTTGGTACTGGCCAGCAGACGTGACCCGAATCTCTTGGGGATAAGTTAATGGTTCTGTGAAAGACAGAAGAAATTTTTTAATTTTTTTTTTTGTAATGAACTAAAAAAAGAAGGATTCTTGTTAAGGTTAGACCAATAGTCTTGAAGCAAACTTGAACAGGTAAATTGTACAAACAGAACAAACAAAACTTACGAAAACTGTGTGTTTCATAAATATACCAACTTGATCTTGGGCCTAAACCGGCCTGATTGTATACCTGAAATTTTTGTTAAAAATATCACAACTATTAGCATTTCTTAAGATGAAAGGCAGAGTATAGGATTCACATGTAGCCCTTTCAAAAGGAAAGATTTACATGGAAACAGAGAAGAAAGATTAGAAGGTAAAGTTCAGGATTTGGAGATTATTTTATATAACATAAAGTCAAGAGACACAATTTACAATATTGTGTATCTACATAATAATAAGAAAATTGGGCTGTTGTTGGATTCGATCTTAAATTAGTTTTTTCACTTTCTCTCTTTCTATGTTTTGTCCAACACAAATCCACTAACATTTATTCTATTTTTGTCAGCTTATTGAGTCTTCATTCTTATTCATTCTTTCTTTTTCATCTCTCTTATTCCCTTGCAAGGGGTCAATGTAAAACAAAAACAACAAACAAAACATCAGTTTACCTGCACATCCACAACAGCATTAATGTCGTTGGGTAAGCCAATGACTACACCCTTGTCGCAGTTGCCATAGTAACGTATAAATTGCCTATACAAGTCAGGGCTCTCTCCTTCTATCCAGTAATTAATCTGATAGTTGAGAGGAAAAGAACCAAGAAATGGATTTTTAATTGCATTTTTAAAAAAGTTTAGTATATATGTAATGAAAAAATAATACATTCACAAATTAAAGATGGAATAGTAAAAACAAGCATGATTAAAACTAACTCTAAATAAAATGCTGAAAAAGAAAGAAATACTGTTATTGCAATAGCCATGTTTTTGGTATGAAAATGACAATATATTTCAAAAATTAAATTGAAACAGCATAAATTCAATAGAGTTAGAGGTGCTTTAGTTAAGAGTCAGAACCAAAAAAGGTCTCTTTTTAACTGGAAGAATTGTTAAAATTGAATGTTAATTAATTTTTTTTTTAAAAAGAACATAATGCAAATTGTAAACATTTAAAGAAGGAAATAGTTATCTTGCTATCAAAAACTTAAGAATTATTACAGGAAACTATATAGATTAGTATGCTTTTTATGTTTTATGTCTGTTACATTATCAAATCAATTTGAGCCCACATTGTAGCACCACATAAATACACCTATTATTGTTATAACTAATTAACTTTGGCAATTAAAATTTCTCACGAATAAATTGACCTTTTTCATGTATCCAATGTAACTATTCTGTATCTCCAGGTGATTTTGAAAATACAACTCAAATGTGTAACTATATTCTGATATATATGAACATTTCTTGAATAAAAAGAGTCATGGTTGGAGTCAGTGTGTTGCTTCATAGTATCACTTAACTTATTTTAATATAAATATTTTTTTATTATTTAAAAAGAAAAGGTTAACATTCTAAAATATTAAGATGTTTTATGTATTAATCAATAAAATATTCTTATAAATGAGAGTGTTATAAAGGAATATTTTTTTGTTAATCTTAAAACAGTAATATAATAATGAAATAATTTTCCTTAATTTCAAAAATATTTTATCTACCTGATATCCTAGAATCTTTCCTCTTGCAATTTCTCGAGTCTCAGCTAAAGGCTCCCACCAGACATCAACAGCGGAGGTATTGTGTGTGACTGACTGTACATTCAATGGTGCAACCAAGGGAACTATAAACAGAAGAAAGAAGTGAGCATCTGTAAGAGCTGTAGTTTTCCTAACATATAAGTTCCCTTTTTAAAACTTTGTGGTCCTAAGATGCACAACAATTCGTCTTCTTTTTCATATTAGCAAAGGAATGGAATATCACCCCAAATACCATGTTGGCCTCCTTCAGTTGTAGAATGACTATGGTTCATCTAGCACACTTTTTCATGTGCCCTACATATTTTGTTTTAGAAATAATGCAGACAAAAACTTGGTGATTTCAAAACTGCTATATTATCTATTCCTGATCCTCTATAGTTAATTTGCAGAGAGTGACAACATAATGTGTAAAAATTTTGCTGTAATGTTAAACATTAAAGACCATGCCTTATGTGCATGCTGTTTTGACTCAATGTGACACCAACAAACAAACAAGCAAGTATAAGTATATTTAAAAAATCTTTAAAAAAAACAAAAAAAAACTATATCAATAATGTAGAAGTTTTTTCCCTTATTTGATATAAAACAAAATAATTGATTACCAATAATTAATTTTCTTTTCTTTTATTGATTCTTGTTTTATAAGTTACAATAAATGATTGGTTAAAGTATCAACTT
>JADKLZ010001913.1:9157119-9177667 GCA_021533235.1 Biomphalaria straminea
GACTTCAGAAAGACACATTCCTCGTCCCATATGCTAGGACAAATCTGTACAAATGCTCTTTCTTCCCTAGTGCCATTAGAGCATGGAATAGGTTGCGTGAGCTAGCCAGGAAAACCAGTGACTTGGCAGAATTTAATTCACTGGTTAATATGCATGACTGAATGCAGGACGTGTAGGATGTAATCATCTTCTTTTTTTAAGTAATGTCTGTATTGTATAAGATAAGATAATTAAAAATGTTCTTAATATCTTTTCCAAACAAAGAAACAAATTTCATGACACCAGGAGGTGAGCTTAAATTCATGGGTAACTAACATCAAAGCTAATCAGTGTCGTAGGGCATCAAATCCTTATATTGTTTGTTTTGTAAAATGTTTTACATGTTTCAGATATTCCTTCAGAGTTGAAGATATTTTACTTCCTAGTCTAAACCTCCCTCAGGACAACAGGGGATTGCAGCGAGCATGGTATGAGCCTGTTACCATCGACAAGTCTGAACAACAGTCCAGCATGCATACTGCATGTCCAGGCAGCCACCCAAATATTCCCCTGATAATTTCAAGAGAGCTCGTTGTGTCCAATGTAGATGTAGTCCAAAAGATAGAGAAACAACCTTTGACAGGATTCAGACTTTTCCATACAAATTTAACTCCAGTTTAACATTAATTGTGTTTTTATGCTCAAAGTGTTTTCACTGTTTGTTTCAAAATGTTTTAAAACCACGTATGTTTACAAAGGCAGAAGTATACACATTTGAGATTGGAAGAAAATCACTGCAGATGACAGATTTAGATGGCAAAAAGAAAACCTAAATCAACAACTGCCGGACAATGGCTATATCTGTGCTGAATGTGGCAAAATATGTAGGTTGAAGCTAGGACTCTATAACCACTTGAAATATTGTACTCCTTATTAATCTTCTGAATCTAAGAAAAGACTAATTATCATACATTCTATATTATCATTAATATGGTTTGACTGGTCAGGGCACATATCCCATATAGAGAAGATTGTATGCTAAAAGCAGTCTTTTTTTGGTAAGCTGAATGGTGAACATAACAGTGGTGTACCACGGAAACACTTTAAAGACCAGCTCAGGCACCAACTTGCTTAAACTAAAGAGAGCACATGGTTGTAGGCGGCTTCAGAACAAGACAACTGAAGGTCACTTACAAAGGCTGTGAGATACACATTTGAGACCAAAAGAAAATCCACTGCCAAGGACAGAGGTAGATGAGGAAAAGAAAATGGCAAAAATGTGGCAAAATATGTAGGTCACAGCTGGGGTTGTGTAGCCATGAGAAATACTGCATTTCTCAATCTTGAAACTTGAAGACTGACTATTATTATTAAAACAGTACATTTTCCCACCCATCTCAGTGGCCGTACATATCAAGGAAGGCCTTGCTTGAATTAAATTAAAAAGTTCCCCTTTCAGACTTTACAATCTATAGGGCAGATGATATTAAGGTCATCTGTTTCTTTAGAAAATGGTTAACGAGCAGGGTGTCATGTGGCCAGCCCAATGACCAACTGCCATAACTTTCCCCAACAAAAGCTAGGTACCCATTAGAGTTGGGTGGACTTAGGGGCGCCCTAAAAATTCTGAAATTCAAAATCAGTCTTCACTGAGATTCGAATCGACGACCCCAGGTTCTGAAGCCAAGCACTAAACATCTTGGCAACTTTACCCCTTTAATTAATTAATTAATTAATTGTTTTTTTATTACCAAAAGAAATGGATTAAATTCATTGAGTTACCAGCCTTTTCTTTCTATTCATACCTGCTTTGTAAAAGTGAACACACAAAATCTATTTCAAAAAGCAATAACTACCACTTTGTAGTACATCTCTTCAAGGAAAAGAGGAAATCCATTGAACGTCCACTCATAGACCACATCCATTCCCTTAGGATGACTTGCATCACAGTTTAAAAATATTGTTGTGTTAATGACTTCATTTCGATCTGTTGGTCCCAAGTTGATAGTGGTGCCCTCTGTATGTAGGTAATGAACAAATATATTACAAGTAGGGTTATATACAAGGACAGTGCATGTAAGGAGTTTGAATAATATAATTTTTGTATATACTGCATTATCTGAAGCTGGGATCAAGGCAATGAGAAAGAAAAGTCTTGCATCAATATATAAATAAATCAAAAGATTTCTTTTCACTTTTTTTTTAAATATTTAAAAAATTAGTCAAATTCTGTTAAATTCAAAGCTACAATGTATATTTTACAAACAAAACGTGCACATGTTTGTATTTTCAAAATTCTTCAATATCACTTAAAGTTTTAAATAAGTGATACATTACAAAAGATAACTTGGATGAACTAGATCTAGGACTGTCAAATTGTCAAAATATATCTGAAATCATGTTTTTAATTTCCATTGTTTAGAATTCAAGCCACACAAAAGGTAGAAAAAAAAAAAATTGTAAAAATGTCCTTTTCATTAAAAAAAAGTCCTGAATTTTTTAGAATAATTAATAAAATTTTTTTTTTTAAATATGATAATATAAAATTGGGATTAGTTGAATGCTAAAATTAAAAAAGGTAAAAACTGATAAATGATCACTTACCAGCGATGGTCAAAGTTGTGGAGGCTTCAATAACTCCATATGTATTGGAAGCTTTGCAAGTGTATCTGCCTTGATCTCCATTGGTCAGTGAAGTGATAAACAAGTTACCATTACTTAATATTGTGTACTTTGAACCATCTGAAGATACATTGTTAACACATTTTTAAAAATGTTTTCACACACTTGATAGCTGATTTTAACATTGGTACATTAAAAATAAATAATCTTAAGCTACTTGTGTTCAACTGTTATGCCAGTGGCATAGCAAGACATTTGTGAGCCAGGGGGGATTGGCCTTTTAAGGGTCCCCAGCATTTTGACATGTGACATCGTGACATGAGATAATGTACTTAATAAATATATAAGCCTAAAATGTGGAAATTGGAGGTGTGGTGGCTGAGCGGTAAAGCGCTTGGCTTCTGAACCGGGGGTCCCTGGTTCGAATCCTGGTGAAGACTGGGATTTTTATTTCGGGATCCTTGGGCGCTTCTGAGTCCACCCAGCTCTAATGGGTACCTGACATTAGTTGGGGAAAAGTAAAGGCGGTTGGTCGATCTGCTGGCCACATGACACCCTCATTAACCCTAGGCCATAGAATCAGATGACCTTTACATCATCTACCCTATAGACCAAAAGGTCTGAAAGGGGAACTTAAAATGTGGAATACATGCAACATGGTCACTAAGTTACATAACATGAATAGCAAGATAACATGGCATTAGCTTAATATTCAATGTGAAAAAAAAAATTTTGGACACTCATTTGAGGGCCCCCTTCAAGTGGGAGCCCGGTGGGATTTTACAAATTTGGATCCACTATTCCCACCCTAGCTATGCCACTGTGTCATGCCCATAGACACAAGTCAACTAGTAGATGATTTCTTGATGCAAGTCAAAATTTGCAAGTGTGTACATTTCCAGATCCTTCCTGAAATCCTTGAAGATATGTTAAGTTAAACAAGAATATGGAAATGGGAACTGATAGAAACTTGGTCAAGATTTATTTGACTGTCAAGATCTTTTTTTTAGGGAGACTATAAAAGTAAAACAAAGCAAGATAATGGGATCATTAGTCATCAGTTGTCAACCTTTTGTTGAGCAATTATTCTCAGAGCTTTTTTTAAAAGTCAAGTATTTGTCAGTCAAGTTATTCTATTACTCATATGATTTGTACAAGTGATTACTATTTCATGTGAAATTTGTTCACCACAACAAAAACTATATTCAACACTGTTTCTTCAGTGATTTACTAAAGAGGCACATCTAAACTATTACATGTTGTTACTTTGAGACAAAAAGTCTAATTAATAATCTGAACAATCCAACTCTTACAAATTGTGACCTAAACAAAAAAAACAATACTTAAAAAAAAAATAAAAATAGCAAAATAAACTTTAATGTTAAAAAATTATAATAAGTAATTTCTGTGGCATTTTAAGCCTCAAGAAATTATCTTTTCCTTTGCAGCTTCTTGTGTGACTAAAGAGGCTAGTCCTTGATACACAGCTGCAGTCACAGGTTGGGCATAAGTATAATCACCAGGTGCCATTGCATTTTTACCCTTCTTTCTCCTACTGTTCTGCATGGAATCCTTCCTTTATGTTCTCTATCCAGTGCCACTTTTTCCCAACTACTATTAAATACTCAATCACAGACAAACATAAAACATTTCAAATAGATAAGACACTAACCACTAGTTATAGCATTGGAGCCATGCGTCCACTCTATCTTGGGGAATGGTGAACCCTCTGGTTGACATCGAATGGTAATATTTCCTGTCAATGGTGCCATCACAGTTTCTGGAGGGGGGTATTTATTTAGATTGGGCTTGAAGGCTGGGAAAAAAAACACAAAGAAGTGTATTGATAATTTCTTTTAATGTTTTAAGTCGTGTAAAAAAGAATAAGTAATTAAAAAAATGTACCTAGAACTCTGAGCTGTGCTGAAGTGATGGATGTTCCATGAGTGTTGGCAGCACCACATTGGTACATTCCATCATGTATGTCAGCAGAGAGATGACTTATTATCAGAACATTCTTCTGGATCTGAAAAGTTTATAAAGAAAATATAGATCTAAACAGTTTATAAAGAAAATATAAATCTAAATAAACAGTTTATAAAGCAAATAAAAAAGTAAAGTTCCACTTTCAGACCTACAGTCTATGGGGCAGTTGATGTAAGGTTATCGATTTCTGTGGCCTATGGATTATGAGGTGGTGTTGTGTTGTGGCCAGCACAATGACCAACTACTTTTACTTTTTCCTAACTAGTGTCAGGTACTCAATAGAGCTGGGTGGACTCAGAGGAACCCTAAAGATCCCAAAATTTAAAATCCCAGTCTCTTCACCAGGATTCAAACCCGGGACCCTCTGCATCAGAAGCCAAGTGCTTTACCACTTAGCCATAGTGTCTCCAAATATGGATATAAACATAAAAAAATATAGATCTAAATAGTTTAGAAAGCAAATAAAGCTTTAAACTGCTTAAAAAAATTCAGGCACTATTGGTATTATCTTTATGACTTAAAACATCAACATAGGTTCCCAGAAATGATCAATATTTACTACAAATAACAAAAAGTCTCACCAATATAAAACCCTAATTCACAAAAATCTTAAACTTAAACTGGGAAAATATCAGTTACATCATGCTTTGCAGGGTTTATAGCTATAAAATCAACTTAAATTTAGATTAAAAAAACACACACAAAAACCCAGTAAAATAAGAAACACTCTTATGCTTACAGTGATACGTTTATCAGGATCTGATACAATTTTTTCTCCATTTTTGTACCAAGTGTAGACAGGTTCAGGACTGCCCCGAGCATTACAGATCCAAGTTAGCTGTGAGTCTATGTCTGCATGTTGATTTTGAAGCTGATTAAGAAAATAAGGTCTGGCTAAAAGTAGAAAACAAATCTGAATTAAGAATTCATAGAATTTCAAAGCTTGCAAGTGTTTAAGGGCTGAAATTCAAAATAAAAACTAAACCTTTTGTCTATAGAGTCTATCAGAACTTGTACAAATATTTTCAATCTAATGTCTTCAATTATTGTGTGCTTTCCTAAATATATTCTATGTACAGAAGCTGAAGGTTCTTTTAAATTCAAATACAATATTTTAACACACGTATTCATCTTCTAATTGTATTTAACTTATTTTGCATATATATTGTTTAAATATATGTGAACATTCGATCAATGGGCATGAAGTTAATATGGCAGTTAGAAAAAAAACATGATAATAATTAATATGCTACAGATGATAGGAAAGAGAAAAGAAAAAGATATTTCTAAATAATCATAACTCATACCTCCTAATGTCAAACTGATGACTTTAGTGTCACTCTTTGAGGCTCCCCTCCGAACTGTGCACCTTAAAGAATGACAAAAGAAAAATATTAGAGCATAAAAAAACTATTACACAATTTTTAAAAGTCCACATAGTTATTGATGGAAACGAAATTTGTTCAATAAAATTAAGTTGGCCAGTCTACATGAAACCTTTGTTAAATTTACCGAGCAAAATGATTTGAGTCTCTCTGACAGATGCTTTTTTTAATAACTTATTTTGTTTCAAACTTATTTAAATATATGCCAAGAAGGCCTGGGTACTGAGACATGCAGGACAGTTACCTGTAAGTTCCACTGTCTTCCAATTTTGCCTCTGGAATGATCAGAACTCTGTTGCTATCTATAAGGAAAGCACTGGTTGACATTGGCTTGTCTTCTCTTGTCCATGTGTAGTAAAATGGGGATGTTGTCCTTGAAAGAATAGTTTGAAAAGCAATTTTGTTTTTTTATGTAACCATGTATGACCTGCTTTCAATGAATATTTTAACAAGTTTTTTTACAGTATTTAATAAAATTAAGCAATAAAAAAAAATCATATCTTATTTAATGCTAATAAAATTTAGCAATAAAAACATCAAATATTATTTTATACCAGTAATTATGAATTATTGCAATAAAAACTATTAAATCTTATATATATATGTATATATATATATATATACATATACACATATACATATACACACATATACATATATACACATATACTCACATATATATATATAATATATATATATATATATATATATATGAGTAAATTAAAATACATTTGATTAGTTTGTAGGGAATACATAAAATGACTAAGAGATTATTTCTTAGATTATTTCTCTTATTATGTGACTTAATGTGCCATATGTATGTCCCATAAGGAGCAGGTCAAGTCAAGTCAGACCTTTGACCATCATGAAGGATTTCCCATGGAACCAGGAATAAAATAGAAAACTTCCCATGTCCATCTATCTAAATGATGGGTTCATCAAACATTCTAATTTATACAAGAGTTATATTAAGGGAAGTAAATATGTAGAATTTCCATATTTTCTAGTTATTGTTCTTGGTAAAGTGCAATAAAAAGTTTGTATTGTGTTACTATGAAATTTGCTTCTTAAGCATCTATAATACAATGAAATAGGGAAGCATCTATGACCACAAGTCTTTGTACGATACTTGAATGAAGTTTAATATTAATATTTTTAAAAAACTTACTCCAAATTCCTTTCTCGTCATGTCCATTCTTTTATGCTATGGCAGTGGTAACTTAGATAACTATTTTATTTATTAAGACTTACGATCCATATGCAAAACACTCCATCCTGATGTCCTGGCCAGCCAGGGGAGGGGATGGATATACTCCAATAAAATCATTCTGGATAACTGGACCCCAGTCTGCTTGTGGCACTGTGAAGTCATGACAGAAATAAATATTGAATAAATATTTTTAAGACTAAGATTGATTTGAAAGTCTTATACATGGTTAAAAGTATTAACTGAAATCTTTTAATCATTAAGCAATTTTGATTGATAAATGGAAAATACAAAGGTTTATGATCTAGAAAGTATAGTAAAAATGCTGTAATGGTACTAATGCCGACTTGTATAGACCAACACTGTCAGAATCATGCAGGCCAATAGTCTGTCTGATTCAAAAAGACCAACTAATAACTTAGTAAAGTTGAAGTCACTTTTAAACAATATATTTCTGTGTTTGCCTTACTGACTTTTTGTTAAATGGTTAAGTAAACAATAAGAGACTTTAAGAACCATTTAATTAAATTACTTACTCTGAGCATCCACTATGAGTGGAATAGGAAGACTGTTCCGAGAAGGAGGCTGTAAGCTTCCAATAGTGTATTGATTCACACCTGACAAACTCACTGAAGGAGAAATTCACAAGTTTTTACATAACTTTATCTCCTATTACCATGAAACAAATGTAATAATTATGTTCTTTTAGTGAAGCCCAACAGAATACAATTGTTGGAAACACTTGTGATAAGACATCAGTCATTATTTAAATAAAAACATGAAAACAAAATTAAAGGGAGACATATTCATTCAAAAATGATAGGAAAGATTCATTGAATAGAATTGAAGTATCCATTATGATATGATACAAGTTGACTTCAATGTCTGCTTCAATGATAGGAACAAGATGGAACAAGATGGAAGAGATGGACAGAATTGGTCAGTCTACAGCAGTACTAAAATAATCTTTGTTAGAAATAGGATTTAACAGATATATGTTATTACATTTGTTTGATGGTAAGAGGAGATATAGTTATGTCAATGTCTGCTTCAATGATAGGAACAAGATGGAACAAGATGGAAGTGATAAACAGAATTGGTCAGTCTACAGCAGTACAAAAATAATCTTTGTTAGAAATAGGATTTAACAGATAGATAGATGTTCTAAATGTTCCACATTTTCAAGAGAAATATATCACTGACCTACACATGTATATTCAGCCTCATCTGACATAGTGACCTCAGAGAAATATAACCTTCCGTTGGCAGAGATAAAGATATAAGTCTGATACTCTGGTCTGACAAACTGCTGTCCAGCTTTGATCCAGGTGTACACCACAGCTGAAATATTTAGGTATCTTGATGTTTATTTATGAATGATCAAAAAACTTTAAAAACATGTAAATAAAAAATATAATAATGATCAAAATATGCACTATATGTACATTTCTAAAGTCAATCTTATCCACAAGATAAAAACTTCAAAGATAGGAGAGTTGAAGAATCCTTACTTGTAGATAGGTGATTGTGTTTGAGGAGATAATTTACATTTAATGATAATGAGATGATCCCTTTAATACCCAAGACATTAAGTTAAAGATCTGCAAAGAATATTTTTAACTATCAGAAATGAAAAACTATTTCACTTAAAAGACAATTTCACTTAAAAGACAATTTCACTTAAAAGGCAATTTCACTTAAAAGGCAATTTCACTTAAAAGACAATTTCACTTAAAAGACAATTCCACTTTTTTATTATTATAGCTTTTATATAGCGCTATTTCATGCTTATAGCAGTGGGGGTATCTAGGAATTGGTTTCCCCTGCTGCCTTTGGGCGCTCAGTAAACACAACTCTGCCCGAGTCGGGTGTCGAACCTCAAGCCCCCTTCTAGGTAGCCAAGCAAGCCAAGCTCAAGCCGCACGTAGCCTCTCTACCACTTAAAAGACAAAAGACAATTTCACTTAAAATACTTTTGTGATCAGTGCTTTAATAGAAAATAAGCTAGAAAAGCAAAATTAATTTTGAAACATTAAAAAAAATTACTTTTATTTTTATAGCTTTTTGTTCCCATTAAAACCAGTTCACAAGATAAATCTTACCAGGTTTATAATTGAGTTTACTGCAAGTGACTTGAGCTCCTTCATATGCCTTGGCTCTAGTCCCAGCATCCTGTACATTGTTAAACTCTCCCAGATCTAAACAAGTTTAAAAAGCTGACATAACAACAGTAGTCATCAAAAGAGATCAATCAAAAAGTATTTCTAAAAAATACTGTAAACAATGTCTCAAACAAATAATTTGTAAACTTCGTTGTCTTTTAGTTTGAAGTGTTAGTTAGAAGTACATTGTAAAGTTTATTTTTACTAATCCTTTTCATTACAAAGATTATAGCAATATTAAACGGTCAAATGACATGCAAAAACAAAATTCAAAGTTGTTTATTGATACAATATTTTGTTTAGGGAATAATTAATGCAGACTGCAACATTTAAGTGATCTAAACAATAAATGTGAGATTTATGTTAAGCAATAGGTGCAGAGTTCAACAATTTCAGTTACATTGAAGTATTTTCCTTGATTTCGTTGAGTTATTAATATTTGAGTTGATGCATGTTCATGTCAAAGAATTTTAGGTATTTATGCACCAATTAATTAAAAAAAATAATATTACACTACAACAGGCAGCTGATAAAGAAAGAGCTTCTGAATGGGCAGATTAGGCCTAAGTGAATAGGCAACTGATCAGTGTGTGAGATTCAAGAGACATATCCTTAGACAAGACAAAACACATTTACCAAAGTCAGCCAAACACAGAGACCAAAAAGAAAAAAGCAAAAACAAGGCTGTCTATGTCTAACATGTCATTGCACCTTCTGAGAAAAACCAGAAAGATGAGGCTGTAAAAGTCTTCTATGCCCTAACTCTGTGGAGAGAGATTGCCTCCCTATGTTCCATACAGCAAGGACCTAAGTAAGTAACTAAGATAAGATAAGATAAGATAAGATAAGATAATTTTATTGATCCAATCTAATGGAAATTCAGTTTGATTACAATTCACAACCTCAGCATAACTAATGTACAAAAACAATGTTAATGAAAAATTCGAACAACATTCACATACAAACACACATACACATTCACAACCAGCGCTTTATGAATTTGACTTCTATGTACTTCTAAGTATGTTTACTATAGGGCTATGTCAGTAAAAAACCATAAATCTTTACAAAGACAACTTAGAAGCAGAAATGTAACCTTACACCCAAAAGATATCTCCACTGTATCACTTATGATCTTGCCAAATTTATTCTCTGCCTGGCAGCGGTATAAGTTGGAATCCTTCACATCATCAGGATCAGTTATGGTTAGTTTTCCATTGGTGACAGAGTACCTGCATGCATAAAACAATATATTTATTGGAAGAAAAAAAAGCACAAACACCATTACAGAAAAAAAGGTAAAAAAAATTTTAAACACACAAAAAAAAACTAAAAAATCTCTCTAGAGATCTTGTTCCAAGAGGAAGGAGATAAATGTACATATTTGCACTCAGTCCTATGACCTAAGAGTTGCTATGGTAACCACTTGAATTTTTTCTTATATATCTCAAGTTCCCATTACTCTGTTAGAACAATGTGAACACAAGAGGATTCTAAAAACAAAATCTCCGAAAAAATCCATCAAAACTAAAATCCTAAACATTATACAAGGAATCAAAACATTCTTGTATTGCATTCGTTCATGAATTTTTAACTATGATCTTTAAAAAAAGGAGTGTCTAATTTTATAATCTAAATCTATTTGATAACACAAAATACAATGGGTCTTTTTGGTGGCCAAGTGCTTGGCTTCAGAACCAAGGGATGCCTTATTTAAATTCTGTTGAAAACTGGAATGTTCAATTTCGGGATCTTTGGGTGTCTCTGAGTCCACCCAGCTCTAATAGGTACTTGATGTTAGTTGGGGAAAAGTAAAAGCGTTTGGTCATTGTGTTGGCCACATGAAACTCTCGCTAACTGTAGGCCACAGAAACAGATGATTTTTACATCATCTGCCCCATAGAATGCTAGGTCTGAAAGGAAACTTTACATTTTTTTTACTTTACTTTTTGTATTGTCATTCAATTGTAATGTTGTGATTAACTTTAGATTCTTACTTCGATCATTTTTATTCTGAATTTTAATATATAACAGCTTTTAAGAATAATTTTTACAGCCATTCTTCTTACTTGTATTCAATTCAACATTATTAATTAGGTGAAAGTAATTTTCTCTTTGGATTTGCTTAATTGAGTAGCCTACTTTTTGCTTAGAAATTACCTAAACAGAAGTAGGTCACATAGATAAGTTTTACATGAATCATTACTTCCAAGAGATGAAGCAGACGTAGTAGGAACAAATTGTAATTCTGAATAATTTTTTTAAAGAATGCAGAACAACTAATACCTTGAAATTAATCAAAATGATAAAACCAAAAAAGAAATGAAACAGAAAACAACAAGAAAAAACATCAAAAATATGTTAAAAAAGGCAGACGGATAAAGAGATTGTATAAAGTGTAAATTATCAATTAGTCATGTAATTATATGCATGATTGACCTAGACATAATATCTGTGCGATTAGAAATATTTTTACCAGTTGTTTTTATTTAGCCTTTAGTTTCTCAATGCACTACAATCCTATCACTTGTCTGGACCAGTTGTGAAAGGGGGAGGGAAGAAAGGGGTACCCTGGTGAATGTTTACATGATTGTTTTTTAAATGCATAAAAATGTGCAAGAGTCATCAAGGGGACTAATTCAACTTATACCATCACATCTGTCAATTACAGTTTCTTTCCCTTGTTTAAGACACCAAACAAAATAATTAATTATCATTAGTTATTTAACTAATTGGTTAGTTTTTTATTTATTCTCATGTTGTCATGTAAAACAAATTGTGCAAAATTTCAGCTTAATCCAGGATTGTGTGTGGGAGAAAAAACATGTTCAAACTTTTTACCGGACAGACAGACAGACAGAAAAAGTAAGTTGATATAAGCTTTGTAAAAATTAGTGAAACATTTAAACTAAAACAAACCTTGCATCTAAATTTTCATTGACTTCTGTAACAAAGTTGGTTCCACGAAACCACTTATAAACAGGTGCAGGGTTGGCCAATACAATGCACTCTACAACCAATGGTTCCCCACTGCTAACAACAACAACACTATGAGGTTGCTGGATGAAGTAGGGTCCAAACTCTAGCTTGCTCATGTCTGGGCTTTCTACTCCATAATCTAGTGAATGATTGGTAACACATTGGAAATACTGGATTAGAATAATAATTCAATTTTACAAATAAATGAGACATAGAAGAAGTATTAAGAGAAATCTGTAGGGTGAATACAACTCTGCCTGAGTTGGGATTTCACCTTGAGCCCCCTTGTTAGGTAGCCAAACCAAAGCCAAGCAGTTTGGGTCTCAGTCACATATATTGCTTTTTGTTTTTTTTCTGAGTATTTGAGCTTTATTATTGATTAAATTTTATGTTTGCTTCAATGTTTCTGATGTTCCTTCAGAAATGATTTTTACAACTTGGTCCAAACCTAGTGCAGGACAGCTGAGGATGACAACAGACAGGGATAGAACCCAGGACTATCAGGACAAGAGTCCAGCATGCAAGCTTACAACCAGGCAACCATTCTACGGAAGGAAAACAAGAGCATGATCTCTCATCTACAAGTAAAAGGGGTAAACAGATTAAGCTTCTATGGATCTCATCAGCTTCATCTGCTGGGAATCTAATCAACAATATAAACTGAATGATGGCAATACAAAAGAAAACAAATCAAGATAACAATAGAACTCTTACCAAAGCCTCTATTTGTCAAGACAATCCTATATGCTTCCTTTTCTGCAATCTTGCATATATATGCTTTCTTGGGCGTTCCATCTACATATTTCCATCCAATGCCAATAGCTAGATAATAAATAAAAAATAACGTGATGCTACAAATCATGCTACGTTGTTTAAAATAGCTTAAAAGAAATAGTTTATTTAATTTTGTAAGCTACAAGACTACATGACATAACTATACCTTTTATGATAAAAAAATACAATAATATATTTAGCATATATTTATATGCCAGTTTGCAGAATGCCAGTAGGTAGACTACCACAAGATATACTGTATGGCGATCTTATTGAAGGCAGGAGAGCCGCTGGTCGCCCACTTTTACGGTATACAGATGTGTGCAAACGTGACATGAAGCTATTTGAAATCGACACTAGCAGCTGGGAAAAAGTAGCACTGGATAGATCCACATGGAAAGAGAGCATAAGAGAAGGGTCTCGGATTGCAGATGCCATACACAACAGAGGCAGAAAGAAGTCTAAAAATGTAGCTGCTCCTGGTGATTTTATATGCCCAACCTGCAACCGCAGCTGTGTATCAAGGATTGGCCTCTTTAGCCACACAAGACTTTGTAAAGGGAAAAGATCGTCTCACGAGACGTAAAATGCCACAGAGATTTATATAGCTAATTAGTCTTAGTTATAGACTTTATGTTGTTGATGTCTTTTGATTTATAGCTCCAAACAGCTAGAAAAAACTAATCCAATGTAGGCGTATTATATTTTAAGAGTAGAACTTTGAATAAATTTGAACAAACTTCTTGATTAAATCAAAGTTAATGAAACTTTTCTTAACACTATCCACAGATTCAACTTGAAAATATTTGTATAAAGAAACAAGTGAAATAACAATTAAAACAAGATACACAAATACACATCTCTACTGCCTCATGTCTCTTGGCCAACTCCTCTCAACTATCACCTATGTTAACATGTATTATGACAGACCAGATAATGGTTTCATCAGAAATGCTCCAGCCTGCCCAACTAACTTTACTTAACCTTAGAAACACAATAAATGCTCTCCATAACACTTCACAGGGATGGATTAAAACAAAAAAAGACTTGATCACAGTAATTAGTGAACTGAAATCTCACCCACTTAAGTTAACCATTTTATCTTATATGATACAGGCGTTACTTAAAAAAATATGATAACTTACTATGCAAGTTTACCAATGAGTTAAATTCTGCCTGGCTAGCCCAGCCAACCCATTCCATGCTCAAATAGCACTAGGTAAAAAGAAGCATTTGTACTGATTTGTCCTAGCATATAAAGACAATAATACATCTTTATCTTTGTGTCTTTCTGAGTATTTTATTTATTTTTTTTTTGTATTTGAAGATTATGGTTCAGTGTTTTATATATAATTGCTACTTTACTTTTGAGTCTTCTAACCTGAAGGCTTTCTAAATTTAGTGATTTGACTAAAAGTGTTACTCTAGTCAGATGTGAATATTTTGTTGTTATGAATCATTCTTTGGACATTCTCTTCTTTACTTGTCCTTTAACATTGCTCTATAGCAATTGCATCTTTACTTAACTGACCTTTAGTCTTACAACTTGCGAAGGAATACTTTAAAATAAAATGCTTTAAATAGAAGTCTGCTTCTATGATAAATTTAAAATAATTATTAAAAAAAAAACAACTTACGCCCATATGAATATACTATAACTCCTTTAACTATCTTTATATTTGGTGCTTCAATGAACTGTGACATCAAGGCATTCTCTATAGCATTGCCTGTTGATTCCCACTTATAAGTTGATCCATTCAAAGTAGCACTATTAATGGGATCATAAACACCACTGGTATACCATTCTTGCCTGCAAAATAAAGTTTTAAATCTTTAACTTGGGAATTTTTAAAAATAAAGCTATTCAAATTTTAATTATTATAAATATTATAGATTGAAATATAGGAAAAGTTATCTAATCAAATGTATATAAGGCTTCTCGATCATGTTATCAAGGATCAAAACTTTAGCAGGGCTCATAGGATAACATTTTATTTTCTCAATATGTTATTATGGTATCACTATACTTAAATATGAAAACCTTTATTTAAATGGGAAAAAAAGGGGATTTTGTATAGAGCTTCTAAAGTTAGATCTAGCGTTAAATCTAAGATTTAATTTGATTGGTTTTAAGAATTACAAAAAAAAAAAAACAAAAAAAACAACAACTCAAGAATGATTGTAATGACCTAATTTTAAAAAGCAAAGAAAAAAAAACTTTTTCCCAAAAGAAATTGTATTCAGGGAAGGCAATTAAAATGTCAGATAAGGTAATGTTTCTAAACTATTAAACTATTTGCCCTGTTTCAATGCTTGTCCTTTTAAAAAACTTAATTGATGGAAAACACTTGAAAGTGAAGGTGTAACTGGCTAAGCTCACACAGAAACTATAATTAGTATATTATCTTATAAATTAAAGACATTCCTTCAATTGCAAGTATCATATGTTAATCTAATCATGTATATTAGTAAGACATAACCTTTACTAAGTCATTGGTTTTCCTGGCTGATTAAAGCAAACCATTCCATGCTCTAATGAAACTAAAAAAGAAAGAGCACTCTTGGACACATTTTTTCTAGCGTGCGGAATAGGAAATGTGCCATTATCTTTGTATTAAACCAGGCATGTCAAACTCATTAAGGTGTATGGGTCGCATTGAAAACTTACTATGACCTGAGGGGCCGCAGCAAAAAAGCAGTTGCAAAACAGCCTACTAGTTTTATGTAAATTAGAAATAATACAATAGAATACATAATTAATTAATGACATACCTGTCCCTTAGATAGCTAGATTTGTAGTACTATTGGCTAATTAAAAATTACCATGATTACACATTATTTTCTTTGTCTTGATGCTTGACATCTTTTCTTTTTCTTTTCATTTTTTTATTAATGTCAAGTTGAAGCTTGTTTGTCACTGACGCTTTCATCACAGATGACAAATTTTGATCAGCTTATCTCGATCGAAAGTGTGAGGTGTTTTGTTTTTTTTAGCGTTTATGGAAAGAACTGTTCACAGAGACTAGTGCACGCAAACATAGCTAGAATATTCTGGCTGCAGATTTCCGTTCAGGATAAATAACTGTACAATTTCGGCATAGCCAATTCAATATACTTCGATTTCAACTAAGAATCTGACTGCTATTCTATCAGCTCTAGTTGCACATGTCCAGAAGCATTTTCAGAATCAGATGAGAGAATGGAGATACAAACCACGAAAATTCTTGCTCTTGTAAAACGAAGTCACGAAAACTGTCATTGAAAGCATCTACTAACGATTCTATGTGTAAGACATTCACCAAATGTCGCAACCGTATTTAATCTTTTTAGTTCCTGACACGTTGAGAAGTGAACAAGATTTCTCTTTATATTTGGTTTATCCACAGTCGTAATTTTGCTAGAAAGTATTTCACATGATCACACGCAGTAGTGACAACTTTGTCTTTACTTTGAAGTTTCAAATTCAAGTTTTACATATGTCCAGTGAGATCAACTGCAAATGTCAAATCCCGAACCTTTCGTCAGTTTGGAAATGTTCAACAGGTTCACCTTTCATGTTCAGAAACAATACAATTTCCTCACGCAGTGCAAAAAATCTCTTCAATACTTAATGACGTGAGAGCCAGCGGACTCTGTGTAGTAGGGAACACAATTAAATTCATGTCCAATGTCATCCTGAAACATTGACGAGCATTAAAACCACCGGCACGAATAGCGACTGAAACCGGTCTTATCACATGTTGAAACTGTAATTGCTGTGCCCAGAATGTTTATTGGTGAATGATGCACTGAAAAATCAGTCTCTCTTATTTTTGCAAGTAACTTTGCATCAAAACTATTTCATTTCATGTTTGGTGCGCCATACCTTATTAAACTAGCTAGCTTTACCAAAGATAAATTGTACTGCATTATCACCTCCTGTTATTTCTTTTAAAAAAAACCTCCTCGCTTGTTGTGATGTTATGCATAGAACTCAAGTAGTTCCTCGTGTATGTCGAAATTCCTGTCAGAGGCCTTTAGGCATATATATCCAACTGTGCTATACCCGTTTCATCAGTTGAATCCAAAATAATTCAAAAATCAGCTCTTTCGTTCTTTAATTGTTCACGCAACCTGACTGACATGTCATTTATTCTATCTACCAACCACAGTGTCACAGGTTAACTCTATTTCTTTGAATGCTTTCACATTTTCTGGACAAATTACTTCGGCTTTAACAACAAATTCCTTCATAAAATAACATTTATTAAATGATTTGCAATGGTTTGCAATGAAGTTTGACAAAATTTAGCTTGCTTTCACTGCAGACTCACCCTCGTTGTTCAGTTAAACAAATACTATTTTTCAATTCAAGTCGCTTGTCATCTCTTGTTTTCCAGCGTAATAGTTTAACATTATTTTTATATTTTTTTTTTAGGTGGCCAAGCGGGGCGCATGCAAGGTTGTCGCGGGCCGCATGCGGCCCCAGAACGCCCAGTTTGACATTTCTGTATTAATTAAACCAACTCTGATATATTTTTAGAAGAGGGTAAATTAAGGTAGACAAAGTTTTGGTTTCAAAAGGATTTTTCCATGTGTAACCGCACTAAGCAGTCAGGTCCTGATCTATTCATTATTTGTTTATACAGATACACATCTAGAACTAGAACTACATATAATTAAAAAATTAAAAGCATATGTTAACACTCTGACTCTCTCATGTCTTTACTTCTTGTGTTACTCCTTACATCCTCTCTAAAACTAAATAAATACATTAAAGGTGGTAGGCTAATAAAAACAGGTTAGCTTAATGTATTTACTGAAAAGGATCATTCTTCTGTAACCAGGTTGTGATGTAAAAATTCTCTTCAATGTTGTCAACATTTAGCACACCTGCTCCGTGAATCTGACAATAGAAACAAAATGTCATCAATGTTTCACAAAGAATTTTATAGGTCATAAACTGTCTACTACAGACGTGTGATTGTCAATAAAATATTTCTCTAGTCCAGGGGTCGGCAACCTTTTCAGTCAGAAGAGCCAAAAATTGAAATTTACAAAATTTCAACGTTTGTAAAGAGCCACAAGATTTTTTCCTTCCAAACATTTCGTTAAGAATTCTTTAGACCTTTTAACAAGATGCTGTTAAAAATGTTGATTAACAAAATCATGAACTCACTATTTCGTCCGGAAATGTTTGGACACAAAGCGTTCTTTGTATATTATGCATTTAAACCTAAAACAATTCATGGTTTAATTTTGAGCCAAAGAATCGTAGTACGGTAGTTGCCCCTTTATTTTTTTTCTGCCATACTTCTGGCTCCATCAGTTGCTATTGAAACGATTTAGTTATATCGATTTTATTGTCTTCGATGCATTTTCGCACATTAGTTCTATCTTTTCCTCTGGTTTGTCACGAGAGTGGTACCAATCGTAGAAGTTATTCTTACGGAACTTGGTAAGACATATACCTGCCAAAAAGGCATACTTATGCCGTGTCTTTTATAAGATAAGATAAGATAATTTTTATTGATCCAATCTAATGGAAATTCAGTTTGATTACAATTGACAACCTCAGCGTAACTACTGTACAAAAACAATATTGATGAAAAAACCAGCGCTTTATGAATTTGACTTCTATGTACTCTCTCGATGACGACAGCTGACCTCGTAAGACTCATCTATATTGTTATAACCCTATTGTCCTATTGGCGGCGCGAAAGGGTTAACCGTGTGTTATCAGCTGACATTTATGACACAGGCCAGCAATACAGTTTAGTGTGCTATGTCGACGAGCAAAAGAACAGTACTGGTATGAACTTAGCACGTGAATATGACTTGTGTTATGGTCATCTGATCATAGGCCTGCGCAGACCAGAGACAAGAGTGTGCAAGAAAGCGGGAGTTCAAGACAGGATGCGGAGGAGACCAGGTCTGGCTATGAAGTCGGTCCTGGTCGAGTCGTCAAGTGAATGTACTTGTCCAGAAAGAGATAGTGACAGTAGAGTTTAGTTCTGTGATGTACAGTGTAGCATTTGTAGTTGTGGTACTTTGATGTGTTGCCAATTGTCTAGTATTGGCTGTTATTTGACCAGTATTAAAGTACCAGATTATTTTTAGAGCTTGTGTTGTCAAGTTCTTGACGTGTTGATATGTTGTGTGTTTAGCAGTGTTTACGGAAAGCCTGAGTAGGAAAGAGAAACGCAACAATATCAAGTGATAAGGCAGAAGAAAATTGAATATCTTCCACCTGCAAATATGTTACATTTCAAGACATGGAGAGGGATGCGCTGAAAAACAAATACAAGTGGCTGAGAATCGAAATAGAATTTTTTTTAAACGTTTTTTTTTCAATAAAATAAATAATATTTGCACATGGAACTATTAAAGAGCCGCATGTGGCTCTCGAGCTGCAGGTTGCCGACCCCTGCTCTAGTCTATAGGTCTCCGGTTTGCAACCACAAAGATATCGCCTCTTGTTAGAATTTAAAAGAGTTTATTTAAAGCAGTGATGCCAAGCCTTAGTTGGCCTGCAGGCCATTTTAATTCCCGACACTTGTCTTGCGGGCCACACTACCGATGATAGAAAAAAAAATGAAATAGACTAGAAACCATTTTTATTAAAAAAAAACATGAATCTAGTAGGCCTGCTTACATTAATTAATGAGGTATTTGAAGTTCATGCAATATCAACTTTTGAATATCAAGCTGCGTAGATGACAACAAATCAGAGCGCTGAATCTGGGCGATGTTCGTCTGTGAGGTGGTTACGCAACATAGAAGACAGAAGAGTCACCGATCGGCCACTTTAAGGGTATACTGCTGTATGCAAATACGACATAAAGCCCTTAAAATTTGACACTAACAGTTGAGAAGAATAAGCACTAAATTAGATAGATCCAAAGAGAGCAAGCACAAAGTAAAGGTCCTGGATTGCAGATGGCATACACATCAGAAGTAGAAAGAATGGTGAAGGTACAACAGCGTCTGGTGATTACAGATGCCTAATCTGTGACCGCAGCTGTGTATCAAGGGTTGGTCTCTTTAGTCACATGAGAAGTTTCAAAGGGAAAAGATCATTCCCCGAGACGTAAAGTGTCATGAATGATAATTTGAATGAAGTCCATCGAAGACAAAGTAAAAGCCATAACTGACCAGAACTTTTTAAAATTATTATTTTTTTACACTTTGTGCAGATCATTCGGCGGCCGGATAGCACAGCTTGGCGGGCCGGCTTTGGCCCGCGGGCCGTACTTTGGGAATCACTGATTTAAAGGGACTACATGCACACGACTATGTTATATATTACAAACGTTCCTTCAAAAAAGAAGATTAGCTAAAATAGGCTTACACTACGCAGTACCAGCCCAGCTCTCTCTTACACTACGCAGTACCAGCCAAGCTCTTGCTTACACTACCACTACGCAATACCAGCCCAGCTCTTGCTTACACTACGCAGTACCAGCCCAGCTCTT
>JADKLZ010001913.1:9186852-9200167 GCA_021533235.1 Biomphalaria straminea
AAGAGAAACACAATAAATCAAGAGAAACACAATAAATCAAGAGAAACTCAAAATAAAACAAGATAAACACAAAATAAATAAATAGAAACACAATAAATCAAGAGAAACACAATAAATTAAGAAAAACATAATAAAACAAGAGAAACACAATAAATCAAGAGAAACTCAAAATAAAACAAGAGAAACACAAAATAAATAAATAGAAACACAATAAATTAAGAGAAACATAATAAAACAAGAGAAACAGAAAATCAAACAAGAGAAACACAAAATAAAATCTTCATTTAGACAAAAATAAAATAATAAACATTTTCCAGCAATATATCCCAACTGTCACGCGGTTGACGTTAAGAACAAACAATTTAATCCAAACCCAACTGGTAGCATATAATCATAAATCATATTCATCACGTTAACACCATTATATTGACCTAAATAACCACTTTGTCCTGATCGCCAGTTACTTTACAAATTGAAATATTTACACTAAAAAAAAACAGCTACAAAAGAAACACGAAGACTAATTCTGTCCAAATCACCACAAGAGCTACATTATCTCAATAGTCTGAATAGTGTTTTAATGCCCTGTTGAAACTACAGACATTTTAAAGTTTTTTTTCTTACCAGTCAGGCCCTTTCCTGCTTGAAGCCAAGAACAGGAGAACTCTGGATAGCCTACTACTTTTTTTTGGTGCGTTTACCTTCCCGTTTTGTTTTTTAACCAGTATTTTTGTTAGACACCATTTTTATGCTTGACGAAAGGTTAGATTGGGACAATGCCACAGGAGAGGGGAAAGGTGGCGGGTTTGAAGTGCGGTGTGGGGGGGGGGAAGGCATAATAGGGTAAAATAGTATGTGATATGTTCAGTTCATCTTCATGGACGCATTTTTTTTATCGCACGAATGCGTTTAAACGTTTGACCGAAATGAACGCAAGGTAGCACCATAAGCTTACACAGCATCTAGACTCAGTCACACGGTAAGTTCATTGCCAGGATCTTTAAACTAAAGGCATTAGTAGAACCACACTTGTTCAATGACCATTTTTTTTTTTCAATTCACATTTTTGTCATAGTCAAAATTAAATATTCGCACATAAACTATCTGCATCACAACACGTTTTATTAAAATTTCAAAAAGATCAATTCATTAGTTATTGAAGTTTTTTTCTTTTACATTAAAACCAACGGGAACCAAGGGAACTAACAATTATATAGTATTTTCTTTTCTTGATAATGAGTATCAGTAATATCCTGTTAGCATATGGTCCCCCCCCCACATCCAAAGGTATATATATATTTTTCATGAGGAAATTTGTTTTACTATTGTGCATTACCAAAATAAACGTAAATATTACGAGAGCTATTAAATTGTTAAGTTAATGTTAACTCTTTCTCTCCGTAATTATTTACCACAGACTGGTGGAATCAACGTTGGTATCGTCAGTTAGGAGAGAAAGAGTTAACGCAAGGCTGGACAGAGAAAGAGAAGGAAAAGATGGCAACGGGAATATAAAAACTACAACGCATCGAACTAACAAAACATTTCTCTGGCAGTCACAAATAATGAAAGAACTGCCACCAAATTAATTAATAGAAAAGCGGAAGAATAAATCTCCATGCAAAGAAATGGAGTTTTTAAGTAGTGTTTTTTTTTCCGACATGTGGCTCGAGAGAAAAAAAAGTTCACAGTTCTCTGTCAAAGACATTTCTCTTGATATAGATTTGTCAATATAATCAATTAACAGCCTGATTAATTTTCATGTGTGGAGATTTCAAAGTGATCACCGGCTTAGTAGATTACACTATGGACTAAAAAGACAAATATATTACTTTTAGACTGCATTCATCTAAAAGTGGCAAATAAAAAAATTGGCAACTGAATTAATTTTTTTTTTCGTAGGTTGCATTGTAAAGTCTTAGTTGTCAATAAGACATCATAATTTATGGAATACTGTTATTTGTGCGTGTTTCTATGGTGACGGTTGGAAGAGGTTAGCTATACAGTGCGAATGATGCAAGATAAGTGTCATTGTCATCAGCTGCCTTGAGTTGGACAGACAACTTCGGAACGTGAGACTGAAAAGACGTGTTTTTGTAGTCAGATTTTTTAAAAATAAAACTTCCATTTTATATTATTACGAAAGTCTACTAAATTTATTTCATTTCATCTCAAGTTGATTTTTTGTCTATTTTGTAATAAAAGTAATTCATACTACTGTTCACAAAAACGTTATTCAAGGTATAATACAGCTACAACAGCAGTTATATTAGTTATATTACATCAGCCTGTCCAGATTCACATCTAACTTTACATTCACTTTCACCCATCCTTTGATCTGCTGGACCGCTGGGGCACTACATAAGATGTGTCAACCTTCTATCTACATTCTTATCTGTCATTTGTCTTTAATATAATTTCATTCGGATGTTCTTTCTGAAAATATTGAACCTGCCTGGGTGGACCACTTCGGGGGCCGATCTTAAGTTTGTGTTTCCACACAAAATTTCTTTGTAACCTTGTTTTAGCTAGAAATCCTGTAAACTATAATATCCTACGAAAATCTCATTAAACACACAAAATACATGCAACCCCCATCAGGCAAGCCTGAGAATCCCTGACATAAATATATGTTCTAACAGTATAAGTGACCGCCTGACTGACTTGGCCTGTCACTGTCTGTACTGCATTATTGTATAGACTGACCTATTTTGTTGACAAGTTGGAGAGTTTGATGGAGTGACCTAAATGAGTGGCTTGCTAGGAACATCTAGATCTATAATAATATTGAGCAATTAGTGTGTGTGTGGGGGGGGGGAGTCCAACCTTTTTTTTTCGACTTTTGGGTCATAGAAATTTACGACTTATTTGCCACTAGAGGCGTGATGGGCTTAGTGGATAAACGCTTGGCTTCCGAATAATGGGTTTGAACCCTTTTGAAGACAGTTTTTTTTTAAGAGATCCGTGTCCAGGTTCCACACACACATAGACACAAATTTCCACGAAGGCTCGAGTTGAATAGAGGCCCCCCGAGCGTTTTGTTTAAATTGCGTAAATCAAATATCACGCAAAATGCAGGGGCCCCCAAAGAGGTAAAGCCTAACCATATCCACAAAACGATGGAAAATTTATAGTTACGCCCCTGGATGGAGGACTTGCGCCAACCAAGAAATATTAACTATATGTCAGAGAACAGAGGAGCAAAGAGTGTTAACCGGCTAGAATGGGAAGATGTGCTAGGGCAGGCCAGGGCCCTCGTTGGGCTGTAGTGCCACTAGGATGGATGTAGACAGGGCCGTGTCTTACGCCACTGCAACCTATGGGGTCACAGTGGGCTCTCGCTTTCATAATTATTAAATTGCAAAATGTATACGAAAAATTCCCGGAAATCTGAATTTATTAAAATCTCCTGAAAACTCATACAAATCTCTTAAAAATGAGACAAAATTGTAATTTGTGGGTGTCATTCATTGCGGAAAACGCCAATCCTACGCGAGATAAAAGAAAAAAGGCATTGTCAGCTTTCATTTAATAACATTAAATAATCGAGCAAATTGTAATGGTAATCAGAAGTTTCGGTACTTAATTTACTTTTATAGTAACTGGCATATATGATATAAAAATGTCATAGTTGCAAGGTTCGTAAAGAATGAATAAAATTCAATGTCGAATTTATTTTCTAATACCAAATCTTAATTTTCACTTATTATCCTAATGCCCACCCAGACTAGGCCCCGCGCAATCAGTTTCGCATAGCGCCCCGCATTTGTTAGGACCAGCTCTGGATGTAGAATATGCTTTAGACTTATTGACTACAATCACAAAATACAAGTATAGTCCAACTACACACATAGTTTAAGATTTTTTTAAAACAATGTTGCAGGGATAGTTTGTGTGGAATCACAAACTGAGAATCCGAAGTGGTCCACTTAGGCAGGTAAAAGGCGGGTTTCAATAATCTTAGCATACATATGAAAAGCTCTGAACCCCAACCCTTTCTACGCCAATACAATAGGAAGAGATGTGTTCGTATCGAAAATGTTGCAGATATTATATTGATATAAACAGGATAGAGACATGTAAAATAAAATTCTCCTTTCAGACCCTGTGACAGGGGCGTAGCTAGGCATTTTCCATCATTTGGGGGCCCCGGGGGGGCTTGAACTCTTTGGGGCCCCTGCATTTTGCGTAATAGTTAAGTTAACACTCATTTGGGGGGCCCCTCAAGTGGGGGCCAGGGGGATTTTCAAATTCTCCCCCTCCTCCCTCCACCCCAGCTACGCCACTGCCCTGTGATATATAGGGCAGATGATGTTAAGGTCATCTGTTTCTTTGGATAACGGTTAACGAGCAACGACCAACCGCCTTTACTTTCCCAAATAAAGTCAGGTACCCATTAGGATAGGATAGGATACTTTTATTGATCCAATCATATGGAAGTTCAGTTTGACATCAATTGACAACCTCAGCGTAACTACTGTACAAAAACAATATAGATGCAAAATTCTAACAACATTCACACACGAAACACACATTCACAACCAGCGCTATGAGTTTGACTTCTATGTACTTCTCGATGACGACAGCTGATCTTGTAACACTCTGACCGAAAGTGGGATAAAGGAGTTTTTAAATCTTTCTGTTTTAGTCTTTATGGAAAGGAAACGACCACTTCGTTCAGATCTTATTAGAGTTGAATGGACTCAAGGACGACCTAAAAATCCCAAAATTCAAACTCACAGTTACCGAGATTTGAACCCAGGACCCCAGGTTCGAATGCCAAGCGCTTAATCACTCAACCACCGCGCCCCCATCACATGATCTCAATGGACTGGTAATTATGAAGACATGTCTATATAATATATGAACTTGGCTTACATGATCTCAATGAACCGGTAGTTATGAAGACATGTCTCTATAATATATGAACTTGGCTTAAGTGATATATTATGAAATTTTACACATTGTGTGTGTGTGCAATAAAGATTACTGCTGTTTAACCTTTGTTTGAAAAATATATTTGACTTATATACTTACTAAAAGCACTCTTTATCTTTTTAAACAAAAATCTAAAATTTTTTTAAAATATTAGTAGCTTTAAGAAAACACCGAACTTTCACAAATTTTCTACAAAATTAATTTACAAAAAAAAAAAAAACTCCAAAAAAAAAAAAAAAAAAAAAAAAAAAACAAACAAACAACCTTTGTATAAATGTTTTAAAAAACATACTGAGATTGCAATTGAATACATTATTGAAGTTTCCGTTGTTGTCTTTTTTGTTTTGCTTTGTTTACAATCAATTAATATTAATAATGAATGATGTAAGAATGTTGTATTTTTATGAAAAAACTGCTTGCATAGTTAATTTAAAAAAAATTAACGGTCGATATATCCTGACATCGGATTTTCAATATCTTTTCTAGATTTTGATTTGGCTATCTAAACGGGACGGACAGACAGACAGGCAGACCTCACAAAACAAATAGCGGCTATCCCTCGTTCGAGAGCCGCTAAAAACCAGTTTGCAAATTTTCAGTCTGCTTAGCTGGGTACCAGAGTTACTTCCCCCCTTAATCCCATCTCTGTCATGTTCTCATTTTTCTTTTTTTCTTCTGTTTCTCTTACTTACCCCCCCCCCCCTTTTTTTTTTTAGCTCTAACTTTTTAATTCCTTCTTTTCTTTCTTTTTGTAATGGTCTCATCCCCTCTCTCCCTCACCCCTTTCTGTCTGTTTCTCTCTCTCCATCTCTCTCTCTCTCTATTAAAGTCAACGAAGCAGTGTAATAACAAAGATATTCTTACAACCAAATTATGCCCCTTGCTCTGCCTGTGACAGTACGTGCCGGGACAGGGACATATCCCACCTTCCCAAATCTTATATCACTATTGACTTAAATGACGCCCCCCTCGAGACCCAGTTTGCGTGAACCTTACGATGTCTTAAACGCGGTCATCCTACATGTCAAACTAGATCAGGCAAAAACAGGATCTAGAGATTTATTTTAAGTGAAGAGAGTATTTTTCAAACCCGCAAGAAGTAAAATAATTTATAACCTTTATTATATGTTTTTAGGTCTCAAGTTAGTCTGAGATCCAAATTTCGATAAATTTTGAATTGGCTGTATATTGTTATATCATTTGCTCATCACGTGTATAATTTTATGCACTGTTTATTAATTGTTGTTTTCAATTAGATTCCACTTATATGCATAATAGATTTTCAGCCCCACCCACCTCACAAATAAAATTCTCAATTTAAAAAAAAACTTTAAAAAAAAACTTAATACAGTGAGCCAATTACCTACACTCTTTGATTATTTAAAAAAAAATTACATTGTAGCCTATAATGAACGTTGGGGCCATTAAAATTATGTCGTTGTTTATGACATTTAATCAAATGTTATTACCTTAACTGTAACCTATCCCTTAGTCTGGTGGTGGACCGTTGGGGCACCAAGCAAGACTTGTAGACAATCTTTCTTCATTCCTCTCTATCCTTTGCCCTGTTTAAAACCTCTTTCAATGGTAGGCCTGTCCATTCTTTGATGTTATCTTCCCACCGCTTTCTCTGTCTGCCTCTTCTTCTTTTTCCTGGTACTGTTCCCAGGAGGAAGGTCTTTGCGAGTCCCGAAGATCTTTTTATATGGCCATACATTTTAAGCTTTCGTTTCTTCACAGTAGTTAGCAGGTCATCATGGGGTCCGATCGCTGCAGTAACCCTGTCTCTAATCTCTTGGTTTGAGATGCGGTCTTTAAATGTGATGCCTAGGATCCTTCTGTAGCATCTCAATTCCATTGCTAAAATCCTCCTCTCTAGCTCTGCAGTCAGCGTCCAAGACTCAAAAGCATATAGAAATGTGGCCATGACCAGGGAGTGCATCAGTCTGATTTTGGTGCCGAGGGCTAAGCCTTTGTCTTTCCATATTAACTTAAGTTTAGAAAGGGCTGCTGTGGACTGTGCTATCGGATCAGCAGTTCGGGCTTTGTTCCCTCATCCGAGACAATAGCTCCGAGGTATTTGAAGCTGCTAACGCTAGTTAGCTTTTCGCCTCCAATACTGATGGCCCTTGTAAAGCCCTTTTGGCTATTGGCCATGATTTGGGGTTTTTCTGCATTTATTTGCATGCCATAAGCTGATGAAGTCTTGTCAATGCGCATCACTAGGTCGGCTAGTTCGTCTTCTGTCCCTGTCATCTGCGAAGCGCAAGTTTGTAACTTTTCTTCCTCCAATGCTTACAGTACCTTCAAATCCTACGAGAGAACTTCCATTATTCTTTCAAGGAAGATATTAAAGAGTGTTGGTGAAAGGAGGCAGCCCTGTCTTACTCCAACTGTGGTTTTGAACCATTCCCCAATATTGTTGTTGAAGTACACCGCACTGGTGGCATCCTTGTATAGGTTCTGGATAACTTTGCTTATGTTTGCATTAATGTTATATTTTTCCATTGTCGAACAGAGTTCCCTGTGTCATACTCGATCGAAAGCTTTCTTGAAATCAATAAAGACATGGAAAAAATTCTCTTGGTGTTGGAGATATTTTTCACACAGAATTCTGAGGTTTAGGATTTGCTCTGTTGTAGACATCCATCGTTCTTTTCACAAAGAAAAACAAAATTAAGCAATTTGATCCGCAAGTGGGGAGTCTCGGGTTCATACCATGGCGGCGAGGGTCAAGCAAAGTATTTGATAGCCATTATAATAATATATGTTTGGGATACTATGTAATGAAATGAATTTTAACTCTATTGTTTAATAGAACATGAATAGATCTATGTTTGTGGTGTCGTGAGTTTCTTGGGTTTTGTTTTCCAACTCTATACAAGAGTGGTTCCCAAACTTTTTCTTTAATGGAACACTTCGCACATTTTGAGTATTTCGCGGAATACTTTGCAAATTTCTTTTCAATTCACGTGGTGGCCAACTCTAGTTAACTATTCCAGTAGTTCGTGGAACACCTATTCAACCCTCGTGGAGCACAAGTCTTCCACGGAATACAGTTTGGGAAACACTGCTATTTACCATTAAGAATGTCACAAATCTAGACTATGTGGCTAATAACAAGGAAGTTGTTCCATGGCATGACCTCTCCAGAAAAAAAAAGATGTTTCCTCAAAAGTAAACAGCCTCAGGGGAGATAATTAACATGTTTCTGGATTGTTGCCTAAATATAGAATAGGCTCGAATGATATAGAAAGGAAAGACGAGAAGGTTCATAGAGTCAGTTGTACACTGAGTCTGTTTTATTTCAAAATTTTCTCTATTGATTCATTAAATTCATGTAAGGAATTTATATTGTGTGATTAAATCTATAGTATTCTGTGTGTCTACTCTTCAAGTATAAACATTGGATGGTAAGACATCCCCACAAATAGCAATATTCATGCCGGTATGGACCGTAACATGGACTGCTCGTAGTTCGACAGCTGCCAGAACACGTATCGTGTATGGTGGACGATGGCAACCTTTTTGGTGAGATGAAAGGTGGTTGGCATAACAGATGTGCCCCACCCCTATTCGGAAACGCTTAAAAACCAGTTTAGGTGCCTGTCACATACCCGTTTGAGATTCACTGTAACATGAAGTGACTTTGTAATCATTTGATTATCTCGTGCTTTTTTCACGAGGAAAATTATTGGTCTGTAACTGACCACGAGGTGAAAACCTCAGTTAACTTTGGGTTTTTGTATAGTAAGGAGGTACATGTAATTTCTCTACTGTAATATATACTTTGTAAAGTTTATTTCGTTTTGAATATGAAGATGTAGGCTACTCTTATTCGATGATATTGATATGTGTACCTTTGTGGCCAGATTAGCCAGGATATATTTAATCATTAAACTCGTGGTCTGCTGATATCTGCCTTTATACATTGTATTTAGTGAGTTATGTAGTTACGTAAGTTATTTGCGAGAACTGTAGTAGGCCCTGAACCAGTACAAGAGGAAGGGAATTCTCGTCTATCAATACAACACCAGACTACATACTCAAGATAACCTGCAACATTCTCAGGTTACAGTGCCAACTTGCTTTAACTGACATCGAAGAGAGTACCTCGCAGCAGCCGGCTAACGAACGAGACGGCTGGAGGCTTCTTACTAACTCCGCGGGATACACACTTGAGACCAAAAGAAAAAGTCGAAAAGAGAACCTAAATAGACCACCGCCGGACAATGGTCACAAATGGGTTGGATGTAGCAAAAATATGTAGATTCTCACAGCTGGGGCTGCATTGTCGCTTGATATTGTTACAACTCTACAGTGGTGGACTGAATGTGTGTATGTGTGAGACCCACTGACACGCACAGACGAAGGCGAGTCACACAGGTCAACCAAAGGCTGTACCTAGTGTGACCTGTGCTCTGCGCATGACCCAAGCTTGGACTAGAGTTGTACAGTTACAGTTGGAGAGAACATTCCAGCGGAGAGAAAGACAGTGATAGTTGGGACTGTGTTTGTGAATAAGAAGGCTTTAAAAATGTAGCTTATACGAGCTAGAGACTTGTGTTAGTTAGACAGTTCTGTTCCTGTTAAGCATGTGAAGTTAGTGTAGACAAATATTGTGAACTGGCTGTGTTGATGTGTTTGTGTTATTAAACCGCCACTGTTGTTATTGAAGCTCTTGTCGTTAAGTTCTTGAGTTAGATGTGTTGTGTTGTTGCTAAGCAGTGTGAGCAGAAGGCCTGAGAAGTGAAGTTCGTTACAATATATTGCACTCCTCATTAATCTTCGGAATCGAAGAAAAGCCTTATTACTATTATAAATTGGAACTGTGTTTTTTTTAATCCTTATGAAAAGGACCCGAGTTACGTTGTAGTCTTTATGTCACTAGATTTAAATCTAGAATCCATACAAAGTGAATACCACGCAAGCATAGGCAAGCACTACAGTGTAAAAAAAATAGAACATGAATAGATCTAGGTTTATGGTTACGTGATTTTCTTGGGTTTTGTCTCCCACAATCCTAAGCAATCGTCTGCATCTGTTTTGAAACTATAAAGCATTTCATTCTGCCTAAACGTAACCGCGTTGCTTGTAATCCATCGTAGATGAACTTCGTTGAGAAGCCGCCACGCTAGCTTCCAGCTGGTACTTATCTTTCAAAATCATTTGCCAAAAGTTTTTATTGGGGTGTTTCTAATGTAGCCCCAGCCTATATATATTTCACGACCTTCATGGCCCAGTTGTCACGCTTACCTCAAATATTTGTTTTTCAAGAGTATGTAATTATCTCGTGACAGTCACGGGTTGATCAGGGAACGGTTCTCAAAACATTTTCTCTTTTGAAGAAAAAGAGTTTTTTATTTTTATTTTTGAAAAAAAAAAAAGAAAAAAACTACAATTGCACTAAACGACCCTAACCCACAAACAAAAAGAAAGAACTAAATGAGCAAAAAATTTAAAAATATTGAAAAGAAAAAACAACAACAACAAAAAGATTATATTGAGAAAAGGGAAAGCACCATTCAACTGCTGCTATATCTCGCAATTTTGCAAGTTTCTCTTTTTTTTCTATTTAAAGCAATATTAATTAAAACTACTACTATATGATTAACAAATTTTTTATTTTTAGCGGCCCCCGTAAGGGGAAAAAGCCGCTATTAGGTTTGTGCAAAATGTCCGTCTGTCCGTCTGTCCTTTTGTCCGTCTGTCACACTCAGGGCGCCAAAACTAGAAGAGATACGAAAAATATTTTTTCACCATTAAATGCGGCTTGAAAAGTTGTTTAGGTGCAACGGCTACTTTTAGTTTTCTAAAAGCAAACCGTTTAATTTATAAAAATTATTATGCAAGCGATTTTTTAATAACAAAACACCAATTGTGAAGCAATTAGGAAAATGTAATGGAGGAAATGTTACTAGAAAAAATGCTCTTGGCATGTAGATATCACGCACATTTTTTAAAATGACTTTCTGTCTGTCTGTCCGTCTGTCAGACTCAGAGCGCCAAAACTAGAAGAGATACGAAAAATATTTTTTCACCATTAAATGCGGCTTGAAAAGTTTAGGTGCAACGGCTACTTTTAGTTTTCTAAAAGCAAACCGTTTAATTTATAAAAATTATTATGCAAGCGATTTTTTAATAACAAAACACCAATTCTAAAACAATTACGTAAATGTAAGGGAGGAAATGTTACTATAAGAAATGCTTCTGGCATGTAGATATCATGCACATGTTTTAAAATGAACTTTTAGCAGCGGCTTTCGTGTACTAGCGTAAAGCCCGGAAAAGACATGATTCTAAACTTATTTCTTAATTTTTTAAAAAAATCAGATTTTTAAAAAGAAAATTGTTTAGTGCCCCCATTAGAATGAAACAAGCATATTTTTGTGCGTTTTGTCTGTTGGTTGGTCTGTCCGTCACGGTTAGAAAAAAACACTAAAGGCTTTTGAAATTATGATTTAACCTTTACTGTTCTTTCAGAAATATTGCGATAGTTTAAGGATGGGAGCATACAGGAATTGAGCCAGGGACTTAGAAAGAACATCCGAAACATCTTGCGAAAAAGCGGATCTGACAGGGATCCGACTCCGACGGGGGCCGCCTCTGAGTTTGTGTATCACACAAACTCTCTTTGTAATCTTGTTTTTATTTGTTCCTATGTTGTCATCGACAATGAATAATTGTGCAAAATTTTCAACTCGATCCGAGAATGGGAGGTTGAGTGAAAAAAAGTAGGTCTATATTTGTATAATACCCTAGACTAGAGAGAACGCGTTTAATAAGAGTCTATTTATAGACTATAGAACTTTCCCTTTCTCCTCGAGAAAAAAATTCTGGATACGCGAATGTAGAGATCTAGTACAATTTAAAATACTAGTCGACCTGCGGCATAGCATACGCCGCTATTTTCCAGGGCAGGCCTTAGGCACTGCAACATATGCGACCACAGTGGGTCCCGCACTTTCTTTGGACCCGTGCTAAATTTTAGGTGTATAAATTATTAAACTGAACCATTTTATAACATATAACAGATTTCCCGCGGCCTCTTGACGACCGGCGGCATGGCATACGCCGCTATTTTCCAGGGCAGGCCTTAGGCACTGCAAAATATGCGACCGCAGTGGGTCCCGCACTTTCATTGGACCTATGCTAATCTTTTAGGTGTGTAAATCATTAAATTAGGTTACACAAAGTTAATTCCTTTTTCCAGTCTATATTTATTTATGTCTATGGACCCGTGCTAATTTTTAGGTGTATAAATTATTAAATTAAACCATTTTATAGCATATAACAGATTTCCCGTGGCCTCTTGGACTTGATTTACCAGAAGCCCCTGGAAATCTCATGAAATGTTATTAAATATAGGCCTACGAAAAAGTCCTGGAAATCTCCGGAAATTATTAAATGTCGATCTAGATTAGTTTCAAAGAGTCTTACGACACAATATAATCTCTTCCGGCTTCCACTTTTTTAACCTCCCTTCCATTCATTACACAAATTCATAAGAGAGTTTTATGAAACAAATATTTGTGCATTGTACTTCATTTTATGTCTAGAATCTATAAATTGTGTTTAATCTCTAAGACAGAAGATCATGCAATTTTAAAATTTGTCATAATTTAGAAATCATAATTCAATAGTAGATATATATACATGTGTTTTCAAGTTACACGAAGTTACTTCCTTTTTCCAGTCTATATTTATTTATGTCTATGCTATTTTGTGAATGAAATAGTGCGGATTGGGTCCATTCACACCGCGTGCGTACGCCATGGGATCTTCCCTATTTACTTGTTGCTTGCATGTTGTTGCTTGCATGCTGTTGTTTGACCTCTTACTTAGAGGAATATATATATAGATTCCAATGATAAACATTTAGATCTTGACTTAGAAGACGATGCGCACAAATTTCCTTAACATTTATTTATTAAACTCTTCAGTGAGAAAAGCCTTGCATTTGAAAATTCTCGAAAGCGATAGTCATTTCAAGAACGCTGTAATCCTATTAAAACAGATGTTGGATCTAGATCTATGTCTAGATCTCTAGCCAAATTTTAATTTACTTTCATTTTTTATTTAAAAAATGATAACGGTCAAACTAGACTTTTCCCAATGCGGTCAATTAGCTAGTAATTCTTTTCTCAGAATTAAACATCAACTGTTTCTAGAAAAATAATTAGAGCCGTCTTTGAAAACAGCGTCCAGGTTCCACCCTCCCTATAACTCTATGTTTACTCTGTCTGTACTATAACTCTATGTTTACTCTGTCTGTACTATAACTCTATGTTTACTCTGTCTGTACTATAACTCTATGTTTACTCTGTCTGTACTATAACTCTATGTTTACTCTGTCTCTACTATAACTCTATGTTTA
>JADKLZ010001913.1:9200177-9212121 GCA_021533235.1 Biomphalaria straminea
CTCTATGTTTACTCTGTCTCTACTATAACTCTATGTTTACTCTGTCTTTACTATAACTCTATGTTTACTCTGTCTCTATTACAGGGTTCGTAGCGCTCCTAAAAACTCCTAAAATCTCCTAAAAAATGAAAAGTCTCCTAAAATCCTAAAATTCTCCGAAAAAATTGCCAGAATCCTCCTAAAATTTTGTCCTCTCTCCTAAAATTTTTACCGAATGCGAAACATAGATTTCAGGTATTTGTTGATTTAGGTATATATATATATACTGTAGACATGCAGGTTTTTAAACAAATAGCGTCATTTTATTTTTTTTTGTAAAAAAAAAAGTAATAAATAAATAAATAAAGTAGAATATATAAAATACTTAAAAAAACAACAACAAAGTTTATATTGAATGAAATTCAATAATATATTTTGAATACGTTATGTAATGTTCACTAGATCCAGGCTAACAAAAATAAACTTGAAAGAGGTTGGAAATAGTTTGATTAAATGTTTTTGTTTAGCACAATTTTTGTGCTAATAGACTACTCAATGCAGTGTTATCATAGACATAAATAAATATAGACTGGAAACAGGAAGTAAATTTATGTAACTTGAAAAAATGTATATCCATTGTATTCGGATTTCCGAAATCTGTCAATTTGCACGATCTTTAGTCTTAAAGATTAAACAAAACTACACTTCCTCCTTATTTACACAGCATGGTGTGAAAGAAAAATGGTGTATCCAAATCCGCACTATTTTCATTCACAAAATGGCATAGATAGCATAAATAAATATACACTGGAAAAAAGAAATAAAGGATTCAGTCCTTAACTTTGAATTAGTGAAACTAGGGATTTTTTCAGCAGAATGTTCAAATAAGCTAAAATTTAAAAAAAAAAACAGTTTCAGAACAAAAAATAAACATTATGATTAATTGACATTACAGTCACGCTAAGAGATAACAAAAAACACAATAGTGAAAATATTGCAATACTTATATAGGTTATGGCTGAAATAGATATGAATACTTAACTTTTATACTGCTCATGCTGTATAGTACCATAGTACACTAATTTGCAAATCACAAATGTTCCCTTCATAAAAATATCTTATTGGCCAGTCTATACTTATTTATGTCTATGAGTGTTATCCATTCCCCTTTTGTAGATCAGTTGGTAAAGGAGGGAGGGATGTATTTGGGAGATTGTTTCCGTGCGGCTCTTTCAAAGGCCTTTTTTAAAAACGTTGCTCGAGTCTGAATTTGAACCCTAGGTCTCAAGCCGTTGAACGACAGACACGTTAGCTACTCACCTACACAATTCTTATAAAAATATAAGGTTTTATAATTAAAAAAAAAAGGAAAGTTCCCCTTTGAGACCTGTGGTCTATGTGGTCTATAGGTCAGATCTGTTTCTGTGGCCTTCTGGTTAACGAGGGTGTCATGTGGCCCGCACCACTACCAACCGCCTTTGCTTTTCCCCAACTAACGTCAGGTACCCATTAGAGCTGGGTGGACTCAGAGGCGCCCATAAATCCCCAAACTAAAAAAATTCCCAGTCTTCACCAGGATTCGAACCCCGGCCGGACCCCAGTTTGGAAGCCAAGCGCTTTACCGCTCAGCCACCGCGCCTCCAAAGATGGTTTTATAGAAATAACAAAAAGTCTATAGTTTAAAAATGTAAATGAACGGCCAAATTCTCTACACAAGGGTTATCTCCTCTTATCTTAGTTCATTTCTATATAAAACAAAACTAATTAATAACGACTAATTCATTAACTAACATTTTAAAAAATTTTGATTGAATTATGTGTTGTCAGTGACAATGAATAATTGTAAGAACTTTCAACTTGATCCGAGAATGGGAAGTGGGAGAAATAACTCGCGCAAGATTCCATCCAGATAAAGTTGATGTAACAACAAACAAACAAAACAAATATCCAAAACAAATATGATCTTCAATTATTGTTATTTAAAAAAAGACATAAAAACTGATCCTTGATAGAAAAGACATGAAACCAATTTGAACTTTGGTAGACAAAGATATTAACATTTATGATAAGCCCACAGTACGGCTAATGGATTTTAAATTAAAAGAACTTTGCCAATAGTAAATAGGAATCTCATTTTTCAATTGGTGTAACGAGGGTCTAGATACTTGCATGGTGGTTAGTCTTGAGCATGTGGCCGTTGCAGTCCATGTAGGGACTCTTCCGCTCTGGACGGTGACCTTAGTCAAGAAGGCATTTCGCCCATATTAAATTATTTCTTTGGTTTTCAAAACATTAATGTTGCCTCCCTCCCTTTTCGATTCCCATGAGCATCACATAGAAATATAGCCTTACAGATAAAAAGTATTTAATATTAATATAATACAAATAACATTAAAATGTATTATCTACAATTATTTTTTTTGGCGCCTCTCACGTGATGCGCCCCCTAAGGATGGCGTCCGGGGCATCGTGCCCCCCTTGTTACCTTAATTTATAAAAATTATTATGCAAGCGATTTTTTAATAATAAAACACCAATTGTAAAGCAATTAGGTAAATGTAAGGGAGGAAATGTTACTAGAAAAAATGCTCTTGGCATGTAGATATCACGCACATTTTTTAAAATGACTTTCTGTCTGTCTGTCCGACTGTCAGACTCAGAGCGCCAAAACTAGAAGAGATACGAAAAATATTTTTTCACCATTAAATGCGGCTTGAAAAGTTTAGGTGCAACGGCTACTTTTAGTTTTCTAAAAGCAAACCGTTTAATTTATAAAATTAATTATGCAAGCGATTTTTTAATAACAAACACCAATTCTAAAACAATTACGTAAATGTAAGGGAGGAAATGTTACTATAAGAAATGCATCTGACACGCAGATAACATGCACATTTTTTTAAATGAACTTTTAGCAGCGGCTTTCGTGTACTAGCGTAAAGCCCGGAAATGACATATTTCTAAACTAATTTCTTAAATTTTTAAAAAAATCAGATTTTTAAAAAAAAAATTGTTTAGTGACCCATTAGAATAAAACAAGCATATTTTTGTGCGTTTTGTCTGTTGGTTGGTCTGTCCGTCACGGTTAGAAAAAAACACTAAAGGCTTTTGAAAATATGATTTAACCTTTACTGTTCTTTCAGAAATATTGCGATAGTTTAAGGATAGGAGCACACAGGAATTGAGCCAGGGACTTAGAAGGAACATCCGAAACATCTTGCGAATAGGCGGATCTGACAGGGATCCGACTCCGACGGGGGCCACCTCTGAGTTTGTGTATCACACAAACTCTCTTTGTAATCTTGTTAAAATTAAATTTGCGCATTTATGCACATACTTACGAACCATTTTCAGAACAAGACGATACAACATCCAATTACTAAACAAGAAAAGAAATACTATTCATGACCTACTATTTCTCTCAATAATGTAGAATTTATTTCCCTTTTCGATATCAAACAAAATAAATAATTACGTATAACTGACAAATTTGATTGATTTTTTTGTAAAAATCGACACATGTTTTATTAGATACAATAAATAATTTTGTAAAGTTTCAACTTGATCTGAGAATAGGTGTGGGAGAAATAATATGTTCAAAATTTATAACAGACAGAAAGAGTCGTTATAAGCTTTGTAAAACAAAAAAGTGAATAATTTTACTCCTAATAAGTATTTCTATGTATTAATTTTCTTTACGATAATGAAGGTGGCATATTAGTGAAATCGAAGTCATTGATGTGGACTTCCGAAGTCAGTAGTGTTGTAGGTCTTAAAATTTCAGAGCACTAATTCCATTATGTTGCCAGTGGCTTTAACAATTAATCCTTTTCTCTTCAATCTCTGCTTTTATTTCTGGTCCAATAGTCTTCCAATTTTTATGTATTTCTACACGAAAGAGCTCCTCTTTCAGTGGAATGAAATCGAGCTCGCTTCTCTGGTTTGTGAAAACACGCTCTATTGTGAACACACCGACATGAACTTCTGCAAACAAGTCAATTATGCACGCCTAGTGTTCTGCCAGTTAGAACTATTGGGTGTCCTTAAATTTAAAAAAAGCAGAGACGCACACAAGCACACACACATAAGAGACTTAGTCATTAGCATAGTTAGATAAGGGAAGAAAGAGGACATACCTTCTTTTTTTTTCTGGTCGGTGGCTTTGACACCCGACTCTTTTTTTTTAGTGAATAAATAGTGTAGTAACCGTTTTAAAGTGTGTTTGTGTGTGTGTGTGTGTAAAGGCAGCAGTAAATGTCAACTTCCGGTGCCAGTAACGCGGAAAAATGTAGTCTTGACTATTATTTGTAAATTTTATACTTGAATTGAGTAAAATTAATTTACATTACTGAAAATGTAATGTATCCTTGATTAAATGTCATTAGAAACAATTTTTTAATGGGAATAAACCACAGGACAGAAGGTGGAATAACCATTTGAGATTTTAGCTTTGCGTGCAGACATGTAGCCTATCTCTAAGTGGCTGTGACTATAATATTAAAGTGGTTTTATAATTTTGTAAATAAGGGAACATACTGTTTTGCTTGTATAGATGTGTAATGTTTACTATTATTTAATCTGCGTATTATCATTTTATTGTATATTTAAAGTAAAATATTTGAATTATTTCTGTGGCAATGTCTTTAATGTAGTGCTACATAGACAACGCAGGGATGAGCCATTAGACATGGAAGCAAAAGAAAACATAAAAAAAATGTTATGCGAAGAAAAGTTGTCTCAATTAGTTTGAATCAGTCATGTAATTAAATTTGTAATTGATGCTACGATATCTAACAATTTAGGTGGACTAATTGTTTTGTTATGCACAATAAATATTTGTGCAAAGTTTCAACTTGATCCGAGTTTGGGTGTCGGAGAAATAACGTGTACAAACTTTTGACCACACAGACAGACAGAAAGACAGACAGAGATGATATAAGCTTTGTAAAAAAAAATGCATCTACAAGAAGCGCGCATAATTATTTTCACAAATTCTATTTGCAAACATTATTGACACAGCATGGAACCTTTTTAATTACCTCCCTTTATATATATATATATATATATTTTTTTTTAAAGTGTCCATTCAACAAACAAAAGACACAAAGTGCGGGGCCCACTGCAGTCGCATACGTTGCAGTGGCCTAAGGTTGGGCCCTGCAAAAAATAGCGGCGTATGCTACGCCGCCAGTCGACTAGTAACTATATATCTCAATAAAGTAGAAGCTATTTCTCCAATTCGATATAAAAAAAAAATTGATTACCAATAATTAATGGAGTAATTGGTTAATTTTTGGTTATTTTTTTTTGTTAAGGTTTTTTTTAGGAACAATAAAAAATTGTTTAAAATTTTAACTTGGTTCGAGAATGGGTGTGGGATAAATAATATGAATAATTTTGTAAGGGGACCAATCCCCCACATATTTAGCCATAACTGTGAATACTGATTGACTAATTTTCCATTTCGTTAACAATTAATTACCAGTCGTTAATTGACTAATGCATTATTTTTTTTTTATTGTTTCATGTCTTGTCTACGCTAATGAATATTTGTGCATAGTTTCAACATGATCCCAGAATGGGTGTGGTAGAAGTAACGTGAACACACTTTTTACCACAGAGACAGAGTGAGTTTAGAGACAGAATGAGTTTAGAGACAGAATGAGTTTAGAGACAGAGTGAGTTTAGAGACAGAATGAGTTTAGAGACAGAATGAGTTTAGAGACAGAATGAGTGGATATAAGGCATGAGGAGGATGATTAATATCTTGTCATGTCACCTATAAAAACAGAAGGTTTGATAGTTTAGTACCAAATTCTTAGCGAACGACTTAATTCAAGACTCAAGACTTATCTGCCAATAGCTTGTTACATTTCTATATAAAACTTAATTAATTAATTACGACAAATTGATTAACTACATGGTTATTTTTTTTTAAATTGATTCGTGCTTTGCAATCGACAATGAATTATTGTTCAAATGTTCAGCTTGTCCCGAGAATGGGAAGTGGGAGAAATAACATGTACAAGATTCCACCCAGACAGACAGACGGAGTGAGTTAATATACGCAATGTAAAACGTCTTATTGATAATCTTAACTAACATAAAGTTGTTCGCACCAAGAGGAAGCACTCTAACCTACCTTAATCTCCTTCAAGAAAACATAACTCTTTTATCCGACAGACACACCCGCAGTGAATGGCACTGGCACACAGAATACAAGACCTCTCAATGTTATGTGTTAACTATGTATTCAACATAATACTGTTTTATATAGGTCAGCTGCGTTCCAGATGAATGCTTTCGATAAACACAGACACTCGGTCCAGTCAATAAGCATTTTAAAGGTATCCCCCTTTTTTTTTTCAATATGAGGTCATCCTAATACAAGGGAAACAAAATCTTTAACTTTTGTTTACAATGTAATAATTAAAAAAAAATATTGTATGTCTTTTTTGCTATGACGTCTCTGGAGTCGGTGAAAGATGCAGGGGCGTGGTACGATGTTGTTGATCAGTTTGACGAAGGAAACGCAAGAAGTCTTCGCACTGCTATACAGGCAGGGGCGGAATGGCTATATGGGCATTTGGGTAAATGCCCGGTGGGCCGGTACCCAAAAGGGCCGGCAGGGTCATCTAAATGGCCTCATGAATGCCACTATGGCACGTGTTAAATTGTTAAAGGTTTTATAATATTCTTTTATAAAAAGCGGCTCTCTGAGCGTCGTGTTTAAACAAGAATAATTTGTAGGTCCTAATACTAATTTAATTTAACCCATTTGCCATAATAATGTAATAGGCTTAATCTTTTTAGGGCCTGTACACTTAGCAATGAAAAAGCAAATTGAAGCCTATATTTCTTTAAAGATATAGATTATAGAGAATGCGTACAGTTATTGATACATTATTAAACTTAACGTAATAAGATTTTTTATGAACGGTAGGCCTTTAATTGGAGGCCCATAGTGTGATATATAATTTATGAGCCGCAGTGTATAGAAATGCCTGGCCCGATTTTGATACCCAGTCCGCCCCTGTGTACAGGGGCGTAGTTTTTTTGTGTGTTAGATTATGTTAGTACTACAATCTGCTCTGCAGGGAATAAGATTTAAAATAAGAAAAATATAAAAAAATAAAACAAAAAGCTTGTTTCATGGCGCGGTTGTATCAACTAGTTTGGATCAGCCATGTCATTAAGTTTGTCATTGATCTAGACTCTAGAGTAACAAGAATACATCTGTGTGATAAGAAATATGTTGTCTCTTCTTTTTTTTTTGTTTAGTGATTAGTTTCAATTTCATGCTTTTAGTTTTCTCAATCATCTATCATCCTATCTAAGCCTCACTCAAATGGAGTTAATGAATGAATGAATCATCCTATCTCTTTTCTGAATCAGTTGGAAGGGGATTGGGGGGGGGAAGAAAGAAAGGGGGTATCTAAGGGATCACTTTATAAATGAAATTAAAAAAAAAAAAAGTTGAATGACCTAAATTCGAACTCCAGGTCTAGAAGCTTCTCAGCCTCCTTGTGTAAATACAGTGCCAGGGAAATGCTTATGAAGATAGAATTTTTTTATAGTCATCTATTGTTAGTTTCACAACGTTTCTCTCTACAAAGTAAAAAGGGAAATAATTCAACTTATGCCAATTTTTTTCAGTCAAGTACAATATCTTTCCCTTGTTGGAGATACCAAACAAAATAATTAATTACCAATGGTTAATAACTTTTTTTTAAAAAATTACTCTTGTTTAGTCAGATAAAAGAAATAATTGTGAAAAATTTCATCTTTCATTTCTTTCAGCCGAGATTGGGTGTCGGGGAAATAATGTGTACAAATCTTTTACCAGACAGACAGACAGACAGACAGACAGAGTGAGTTATATACAACCTTTGTAAAAAGAGACCTGGAGATGTTTTTAGAACGCAATTTCCCGTTGGTTCTGTGACTACAAACGCTAAGCATAGATTTATATTCATAACTTTAATAGGCCTTCAACATTCTTTAGCTGTGGCCATTGTTTGGGGACAAGTAAAAAAAAAAGCAATTCTTCTTTTTAATATACCTATTGTTTGGAAACTATAAAAATAAAGATACGAAAAACGAAAAAAGAGTCTTTAAATGGTTTGCTCCATTAATTCATAATAATGGAAAATATAAAAAGAGCAATAATATAATATCTGTCTACGAGTATTAGAAACTAATCGAAAACGTAGTTTATACTTTCAGCCAAAGGCGTATCTAGAGTGGGGGACCTTTTATTACTCGAAATAAAGAAGCCCCAGTAGAGGTAAAGTCCCTCCCGGGACAAATAAGGGCGAATTCCTAGCTACGCCACTGTTTTCAACAAAAGAAATGATGCATTGAGCATTATCGGAACGAGGCACGCATTTTATTTTTAATGAACCGATTTGAGATAGGAGAGAGAGAGAGAGAGTGTGTGTGTGTGTGTGTGTGAGAGAGAGAGAGAGAGAGAAGGAATGAATATCTATCTATCTTCTGAGTCTTTCCACATTAAAATGATACTAAAAAGAAAAAAAAACACTTGAAAATCCTTAAATATTATACAATTCATCACCAACGATTTATTACATAGCTTTTATTAACTCCCTTTGTCTGTCTGATAAAAATTTCAACACATCAATTCTCCCACATCACTTCTCGAATCAAATTTAAACTTTAAACAATTTTTTCTTATACCTAAAAAAAAAAAACAAAACAGGAATAGTTTTAAAAAATAACCAATTAGTCGATTAATTATTGTAAATTAATTAAATTGTTTGACACCGGAAAAAGAAAATAACTTTTCAATTATTGAGAGATAAAAGTGTACATATGGAGTTCTTCCCCCTAAATAAGCTTAGATGTGTTTTGGTGGTGTTACTGTTTTAATAAGTATTCTAATATTTTGCTTTTTTCACAGTCAAAGCTTCTTAAAGATTGTTACACTATCAGCTTGTTACACTATCAGATTGTTACACTATCAGCTTGTTACACTATCAGATTGTTATGCTATCAGATTGTTACTCTATCAGCTTGCTCCACCAGCAGAATGCTACACTATCAGATTGTCACACCATCAGATTGTTACACAAATTTTCTCAGATTGAATCACGTTAGCTAAGGGTTATTGGTCTCACTATGAAAAAGTTAAATGCATACATTCACAACATGAATCATATTACTTCGATATAAAGCGGGAAGCTTGGTCGAGAGGCTAAGTGCGGCTTGAGCTCGGCTTGCTTGACTACCTAGAAGGGGGCTCGAGGTTCGACACCCGACTCGGGCAGAGTTGTGTTTACTGAGCGCCCAAAGGCAGCACGGGAAACCAACTCCTAGATACCCCCCTCCCCCCCACTGGTCCACAAATGAGATTGGACCAAAGCGCTCTGAGCATGCTATAAGCATGAAAGTAGCGCTATATAAAAAGCTATAATAATAATAAAGCAAGGGTCAGTAACAAGAACTTAATTTTGTTTTTAAATTGAATCTATTACTTAAAGTTTACATGATCCTATTGTTATTTTAATTGGATCTATTACTTAAAGCTTACATGATTTATTGTTATGTAATGCTAATTTTAATCTACTTCTTATGAAGATCGATTGTGAAGGAATTAGCGTTAAGCCAAAATTTTAAAGAGTTTTTTTTTAATATCATTTCTCGTTATACAGCTGACCAACCTTTTGCAAAAGTGAATATTTTGCTTTTGAAATTACTGAATGATTTATTTCAAAAATAAAAAAGAAAATTTGCACCGCCCCTATTATTCCCCCTTCCCCACCACAAACTTCACTATTAGCTAGTAATTCGTTTTTTCCAAAAATACACATCCATTGTAAAATTTATAAGGGAATCGCTAGAGTCGTTTTCGATGAAGAATTTGGAAGCTGAGAAGAGGAATTGTAAAAAAAACCAGAAAAACAAGCAAAATAAAATTTAAAAAATCCTTTAAAAAAAAAAGCTTTATCTAAAAGAGCAGAACTCCTTAAAACTATATCTACCAAAGATGTACAGGCTATTTCCTTTTTCGATATATAACAAAATAATTAATTACTAAAAACTAATCGAATTCATGTTTTGTTAGGTGTCATATATATTTATTTTAAAAGTATCGACTTCATTGGAGAATGCGTGAGGGAGAAATAACGCTAACAATGATTTAAGGGGACTAAACCCAACAAATTTAGCCATATCTGTTGATACTGAAGTATTGGTTTCATTTGTTGCTATTAAACAAAACAATCAGTTACCAGTATTTAAAAAAAATTAATTCATACTTTGTCTATGTCAGTGAACAATTGTGCCAAGTTTCAGCTTGACCCGAGAGTGGGTGTGGGAGAAATAACGTGTACAAACTTTTGACCAGAAACACAGACAGACAGACAGACAGTTAGCGTGGGTTGATACAAACTTTGTAAAAACAAAAACACAAGTAACATAACTTGAGAGTCACATTTATAAAATTATGTAAAACAAGAGATAAAGAGCTGTACCAGCTTGGTTCGTTAAGCGACTGCCTGAATTCAATATTGAAAAATGCAATAATCAAGCAGTCATCATCATCATCAAACTCCTTTTGAGTGAGGGCTTGAGAGGTACAAATCCTCTCTTGCAAAAGCCCTGGGCATAAACCCTGCTGTCTTGCGTAGTGCAGTAGTGCATGCATGTCACCATACAGGTCGAGCATTTTTGGTTTCCCAGACCAGTCAAGTTGGAGATCAGCAAGTCTGGCGCAGTTAAACAGAATATGAGGGACGGTTTCCTCTTCTTCCCCGCAGCGGGGGCACCGTGAATCGAATTTTCGGCCATAGCCGTGAGACATATAAGCCAACAGGACAGTGGCCTGTGCTACACTGTGCTATAGTAGCTTGCTTAGGCCTGGACAGCCTCCACCACGGGGAAGTGCGCTCAGGGCACCTTATGCACTCCCAGACTCCACAGGCTTTTTGGAACTTGTCCCAGCACTCAAACCACTTTTCCATTTGAATTTTTTGAAATATAGTCAGAGCATGATGAAAACTTCAGTTGGTGGAATTGGCTCTCCCTGGTAGGCCAAGGATTCTGCAATAGTGCTGCCAGTCAAGCAGTAGATCAGCGCTGATCCTAATTGTACTTGTTTTCTAAGATCCCTTCAGTCACATGCCTTTAAGAACAGACAGCGAGTAGTGATTGAGATACTAAATGACTGATGGCATGTTAATTTGAAGTTAGACATTATTAAACCTTTTTTTTCTGGAAATACTAACTTGTAGGCTACTTACAATAAATATTTAAAAAAAGATCCGTTAAAACAAAGGGAAACAACAAACTGAAACAACTATTGTTTACTGAAGTGTACAAATGGCACACCTAAACCCGTAGGTAACGTTTTTGTCTCACACCTACAGAGAGGTGGGAAAAGCGAGGGTTGGGGCGCACTCTGAACATTTCAAAAGTAGTGCTCCTAACTAGAGGGTCTATATGCTTGTATCTATATGTGTGTGTGTGTGTGCATTTGTTGTGTGATTATCACTGTGCATGTATATGTGTGCGTGTGATTATCTCTGTGTATGTGTGTGATTAAGTGTCTTGCATGGTGACATGTCTGAATACAGATTTGTCAATGCCACGAAAAAAAAAGGGGGAGGGACTGAGCCTCCCTTTCAATCCATCATCTATAAAATGACATGATTATATTTTTTTAATTCTCTCGTTTACCCCCCCCCCCCCCTAAATCGATTGCTTTTTTTTCCCCTCAACGACAACCCAAAACTTGGTCTGGCATTCATCTCTTGCAGCCAATCAGAACAAACAAACAAAAGCAAAAAACAAACAGGCGCAGACCAGCGGCTTTGTTTAATGAGTATTATAGGCAATATTTAAACATATAATCTATACTGAATGATTTTTATTCATACCTGTGTAATTAGACAGTTTAGTGATTCAGTCTTCTGTCTTTAGTTTAGTGGTTCAGTCTTCTGTCTTTAGT
>JADKLZ010001913.1:9226267-9258162 GCA_021533235.1 Biomphalaria straminea
AAGTCAGTAAAGTCAACTTTTCCCCCTAGTCTCTGACCATCGTTACACTGACGTACTTTGTGTGAGAACAGGCCCGTTAGAAGACGTGTAAGGTCGAGGGTAATATTACAACGATCAGGTCAAGTTTCTTGTTTCTCAGACGTTGGTTTGTATCTCCAAACATCTACTAGATGTAAATCTATGTGGGCGCAGAACTTTAAAAAAAAAAAGAATAATTGATGACTCTATAAATGAGGTAACCGGATGGAGCACTATCTAAGAAATATACCAACTATATGAAGACCCTTCCATAGTAATGGAAATAAAAAGAAAAGGGAAAGATTACGTTGGGATGGTCACCTGAAAACAGAGAATCAAAGATTGTTTACCGCCAAAAATAAAATGGCAGGCACCTTAAAGAAGACCATAAGTACAGTGGCTTGATCAACACTACAGCAATTAAGAGACTGACATGGAGACATAAAGCGTAGGACAGATCAGAATGGAAAGATGTCCGAGCCAGGGCCCTCCATGAGCTATAGTGTCAGTGGGATGGATAGAACTTGAAAGTAGATGTAATGAAATAATAATTAAGACAAGATAGAACTCACTACAAAAACACGCACTCTCTGTCTCGCGTCGAATTATAAACACTTTCCACTACCAACCCTGTGACTTAAATTTACATGCATATTAGACCAGCTCGTGGTTTCATCAGAAGCTATGCCAATCAAAAATAAATATCCCCTTTTCCTCGTTACTCTGGAAACAAGCAGAAACACTTCATACATCCTCTGTTGCATTGCACGTCTCGAGAGACCATCTTTTCCCCTTGCAAGCTCTTCTGTGACTAAAGAGGCCGATCCTTGATACACAGCTGCGATCGCAGGTTGGGCATATGTAGTCATCAGGCGCCGTTGCATTCTCACCCTGTGTCCATCCCAACACCACTAATTTAACAATATTTCTACTTATTAAAAGAAATAGACGGCATGAGAATGCGTTTCCAAAGTTCAGAAAGTCAGAAAAAGCTTTGCAACGGCGTTATGCCATGGACTGGGCCGAGAAAGCTTACAGATACCCCAGATAACATAGCTTGGGGAGGCTGAAAGGGGGGGGGGCAAAGTTTGGGGGTGGGAGGATGGGGGTCAAGGTTACCTACATTGACCTACGAAATTATTGCTGTATGATAACGAACAGATATTCATGTATTCTCAAAAGCCTAAAGCAACACTTAAGTTTTAAAAGCTTGTTTATATTGTCACAAGGGATAGAAACTCGACGACCCAATATTTGAAGCACTAAATAATCGACTCTAATACAGATTATATGCGTGAAGAGTTAGCTCAAAAACAAGTATTCTTGAATTAATAAACATATTCTTTATCTTATACAACTTTTAAAAAGTCAAAGATATATGTTACATTGTATATATATTCATAAACTTATACTGGTGGCTCTTACGTGCATAAAAATGCCCTTCTTCAAGACACCGCGTTTGGTTTAATGTTCATATACTGTATTGACTCAAGAAACAAAGGCTTTACTGTCATGAAATGTCGTGAAAGCTACACAAATACACAATAAACATTTTTATTTCCTAACGTCATAAGGATTATGAATGTCGTAAAGTGTTATTTCTATGCAGTGAAAGTCATAACAGTCATAACATGTAAAATAAAAATCTACGTACTGACTGACAAAGCGAAATCTGCTTGACCTGGGTTGAATCGAGATCAGTCGTTAAAAGTTGGCATCGATTTCTCAAATCCTGGGATAGAATCTTGTACTGTTATTTTAATATACAACTATATAAAAATATCGACATCATTATTCTCATATTGTGTATTGCTAAGTCAATGGCTTGGATTGTAATTAGATAACCATTGCTCTGTTTGTGAATCATGTAATCTGAGAGTTGCGGTTAGGGCTAGGGTTCATTCTTATTGATATAATTCATATTACCAATGACATTATTATTACTTTTAATTTTATTCTCATCTTGATTATGTGTAAATTCTTATTAGTTGTAATATAACTGCCTTTCTAGCTATTGAGTTTTGTAAAAAAAAAAAAGTAACATTCCCCTTTCAGACCATCTCATAAAAATATACCCCATTGTCATATCAACCGATGAGATAATAACAACTGACCTCACAGATACCTTCAAGGCTCTTGTCATTCCTAGGAACATTATCGTTGCCTGTCAGAGGGCGGTACTGCTGCAGACCTGCCACATCACCAGAAAATTTCTCAGTGGAAACTGATAAAGGGAATACGATGAATTTTGTCTCCCTTTAACGAAATGCGACCCTGGCTGCGCCAGAGAATGAACACTCGTTCTTTTCTAATATAATAATAATAATAGTGCAAGAGGATGACCATTAGTTCGTTTCTAACATGATAATAATGAGAATTTTATTATCCGTGAATAAATTTGTAACGTCTACGATACATTAAAAATACGTTATAACTATTGAAACAAAAAAAAATACGCTCACACTATTAATGAAACGTTGACATCAGATAGATCAATGATATTCAAACATTTGATTACCTGGGGAACAAACGAGTTTTTGCGTTTATTTGTTTTTGTAAACAGTATCTTGTCTCTTCAATATAGTAGTAAGTTCCCTTTTCAGACCCCGTGGTCTATAGGGTAGATGATGTAAATGTCATCTGTTTCTGTGGCCTAAGGTTAACTAGGGTGTCATGTGGCAAAGTTACGCAAAGCAAGAGCGAACACTGAACTCATTCCATTTGCGATGTCTTCGTAGGATCTTGAAAATCACATGGAGGGAAAAGGTGTGCAATACAGAGATCCTTGCACAAACAGGTATTCCCAGCATCTTTACAGCCCTCAGACAACGCCGCCTGCGCTGGCTTGGACATGTTCGCCGGATGGAGGACAATCCTATACCGAAAGTCATCCTCTACGGACAACTTGCGACTGGCTCAAGAAAAACTGGTCGCCCCCACCTCCGTTACATAGATGTAATAAAACGTGACCTCAAATCAGTGAACATCAATACTGACCAGTGGGAAGACATAGCTCTAGACCGCACCAGATGGAGAGAGACAGTGACCAAGAAAGCTATGGACAGCGGAAGAGCATGGGCCTCAGCTCTGGAAGAAAAACGGACAACGCGGAAAATGGTCAGCTCCTCTACCACTGTAGCGAAGACCACCTTTACCTGCGATACTTGTGGACAGGAGTGTCTCTCCAAAATAGGGCTCCACAGCCACACGAGGAAGTGTGCAAGATGAACCATAGTCGTTCTACGACTGAAGGAGGCCAATGAACATGTGGCCATCACAACGACTAACCGCCCTTACTTTTCCCCAACTAGCGTTGGAATGTGATGGTACAGAATCAAAATCCTGTTTCTTGTTACCAATTCATTTGTATTTTTAATTTTCAGATTTCCATACCAAGCAGTGATAGTGAAACTAAAATACTGCATGGTTAAACTTGACAAGTCCTTTTTACTAACAGTAAGGAATGACAATTTTCTTATTAATCGTAATGTCCGTTGCCTTTTTTTAGTCAGTTAATCAGTATGTTATTAAAATTTTAATTATAACCGGCACAGTGTGAATGTATATTAAAGTTTGCAATGTTCTCGCCACGTAATAAAAAAAAATTCCTTTTTTTTCCCTACGAAAACATTCTAAAGAATGCATTGGCATCGTAGAAAATCGAGAATCATTTCCAACTTTGTCCTAAAACTCTAGTCATCAATAGACACACACAAATATAATACAAAAGGATTGTCGAATCAAAAATGTCATTACTATTCCGGAAGTGTCCTGGATATAAATTACTTTTAAAAAAAGATGGTCTTCCGTCTTAACCTTCATTAACTTGGTAATCCCCAAAATCTAGATCCGTTATGATTAAGGTGTGAAAGAGTTTTTCCGGGAAGACATAGACATTGACTGATTTTATAGACACGTCTTTTTTTTTATTAAGGTTTTAAAGTTTTGTTTTAATGAGTGCTACAGTTACATACTTATGAAGTGGATAGCAAAATTTGAAATGGGAGAGGTCCTTATCATTAAATCAAGGATGTTGTCCGGCGAAAATGTGAAATAGTAATAAAATTAATATAATATAATAATAGATGGGGACAACATTGACGAGGCTGCTTCCTTAACATGGACATAATAGCAGGATGTTTAGCCTTTTCAGAATCTGCCTAAATATGTCGCCATAACCAAGTTGCAAAATTAATACACCACACCTGGCTTTGACATATAATTTGATCAATAGGAGCACTCTTCCCTATTACAAATACTCGCCACAAGAAGGTCTCGAGTCTTCGGTCTAGAACAAATTTCGAATACGTTATTTCTCCCTCTTCCCATTCTCGGATCAAGTTGAAATGTTGCTCAATTATTTATTTTTACCTAAAAAATTTTTAATGAATAAAAAAAAAAGCAAAGTAAGTAAAAGTAAAGTTCCCCTTTCAAACCTAGTGGTCTATAGGGCAGATGACGTAAAGGTCATCTGATTTTGTGGCCTATGATAAACGAGGGTGTCATGTGGCCAGCACAACGACCAACCGCCTTTACCTTTCCCCAACTAATTTCAGGTATCCATTAGAGCTGGGTGGACTTAGAGGCACCCAAAATTAAAAATCCCAGTCTTCACCAGGACTCGAACCTCGGACCCCGGTTCGTTAGCCAAGCGCTTTACCGCTCAGCCACCGTGCCTCCTGATTAATGAATCAAACGATGCACCAATTGATTTATAAATTAATGGTAAGTAAATAATTTTGTTTGATATCGAAAAAGGTACATAAATATTTCAGTATTCAAACTGTAAATGCGCAGTTCTTTCCCTGATATAAACTTTAACAAAATTTTTTTTTTCTATTTTACTGTTATTTGAAACTCCAGCTTCAACTTGGTACTCTCGTGTAATAGTCTGTCAGAGTAGAAAACACAAAGTCGGTGTGGAAAACGAACATGGTTCACGGTAAGCTCTCCTACAAGGTTCGTGACAGGGCCGGCCTTAAGCATAGGCAAACTAGGCAGCCACGTAAGGCCTCCAATTGGTTGGGGCCTCGCAAAGGGCTCAAAATAGTTTTTTTTTAAGAGAAGAAATTAGCTAAACTTGTGCCAAGGGTTATTGTTGGAGTACACTAGCCCAAGTTTTAAATAATTTTTTTTATTTTAATTTATTTCGCTTTTTATTTTTTATATTTTTCTATTTTATCTGGAGCCTCCGAATTCAATTCGCTTAGGGCCTCCATTATTTGAGGCCATCTATGTTTGTAAGTATTGCACTTGATGGGAATGAAAGTATTCAGCAAGCATTTTTGTGGCGTTCTCTTTCCCCCCCCCCCCAAGATCAAAGGGTGAGGCCCTAGGTGGGTGTATCGACTCATCACCATCATCATCTTTCCTTTGCGTTCCACATGGAACATAAGGCCTCAATAGAACATACGCCACTCTCCACGGTCTTTTTCTAGTTTTCTAATGGCTTCTCTCATTTTCCTGTACCGATTAAACGGCCTTTATTTCGGCCCTGGTAGCGAGTAAAACTTATTCATTCACTCTAGTATTTCAAACCAATGATGACACATCATTTTGTTATTCATATACCTGCATTTCGTTGTTGTCTTTATTTTCTAAAACACAGCTTCTAATCGCCTGAGATAAATATGCTAATTAATTTCATGCATTAACAGAACTGGAGCATGGCACGCATTCTAGAGACATGACTATATATGAACTTTATTAACGTGTCCAATTGAAAGATAACTAATGAATTATTAATTAATTTACGCTTCCGTAATTATGGTTATTAGGTAATATTTAAGTACAGCAGTCCTACCCCCCCCCTCAAAAGGAAAAAAAAAAAGAAAATAAAGCAACTAGCAATAAAAACAAACACTTTCTTGAATAGATGTACCAACTAACAGTGCAAATAACTGGACCAAGTACCAATGCAAAGATTTCATGAATAGCTGTATCAACTGTAATAGTAAGCTAGTAGAGACTAGTAGAGACTAACAAACACTTTCTTGTCTGTTTAAATGCTGCTTTATTTAAGTTAGATCGTCCATATATATAGGCCTAAAAGGAATTCAATTATCCCCCCTATCAGTTAATTAGCACATTCTTTCGACATCTCAGCAATGTGGGTTACTGGGTTACAATAACAGGATGGGCATGATACGACAAGAACCTTTACTATCACATCTCCCTTCTTACAAACATTCAATGCATTCAATGATAAAACATCTATAACATTATTTCTACATTCTAGCACAACATATTTACATCTAACATATATATTCAAAAGACATTTCAAAGTAACTAGTCATCAAAGCTTAAAACATTTGCATTATAAAATTCTAACATTACTATTATGTTTACAAATTACAGATAACGAAAATTCTAACATTGCTATTATGTTTACAAATACAGATAACGATATAATATTATTATAATATATAATGTAAGAAAACACCAAAGAGCCTTTTACACATCAGGCTGTATTTCAAATAATGAATGTCTAAATATCTACATCAGGAAAACGTTTTGGTGGTCTTACTGGTCTGCCATAGCGTGTAACCACTGGGGCTGGGCCGTATTGTGTTACAACAGGTGCTGTACTAGCACTCGCTGTCTCGGGTTCTGTAACTTGCGTTTCGTAGGATGTATCAGAATTGTCCCATTCAAATACATCTGGAGTTTCATTTGGTCTAGAAAATGTCTTTCTTAACATTTTTCTATTTCTTCTATATGTGGCCCCTTCAGGTGTCTGTACAAAGTATGATCTTGGCGTTGAAGCTTCTGAGACGACAGTGGCTGGCTTCCACTGACTTCCAGGATTCTTTTGCATAAAGACCTTGTTTCCAGGATGAAACTGTTGTCTTTCAGTGCGCCTAGCAGTTCTGTTATAATATTGTCTTTGATCATTTTTTCTCTTTCTCCATACATCGGCCATTTCTTTCTGGTCTGGAACTTGTGGTCTGAGATACGTATTTGTTGTCGGAAGATTAGTTCTCAAACGTCTGCCCATCAGCAACCTTGCTGGTGAAGGTCCATCTGGACTTGGAGCATTTCTGAACTGTAGCATGGCTAAATAAGGGTCTTGGCCAGATGTTCTGGCTTTATTCATAATTTTCTTTACTGTCTGTATTGCACGTTCAGCCATCCCATTGGACTGTGGAAATCTGGGACTCGAAGTAATATGTCGAAAACCCCAGCTCTTAGAGAATTTGAGAAACTCTTCACAACTGAACTGAGGTCCATTATCAGTAATGACTTCCTTGGGGATGCCATGACGAGCAAATTGTGACTTCATATAAGCAATCACGTCTGAAGCTTTAAGTGTTGGAATGAGATTAATCTCAAAGAATCTGCTATAGTAGTCAACAAGAAGTAAATAGTTCTTACCGAAATGCTCAAAAAGGTCAGCTCCAATCTTTTCCCAGGGAAGTTGAGGTGTATCATGTGGTAACATTGAGTCCTTCTGCTGGGACTTCTGGTGTTCATTGCATACTGCACAGCTAGATACCATGTCTATAATTTGTTTTGACATTCCAGGCCAGAAGAACACCTCCTTGGCTGTACCCAGACATCTATCACGTCCAAGGTGACCTTGGTGAAGTCTTTGCAACATTTCTTTTTGTAATGCTTTTGGTACTATTATTCTTTCTCCTTTTAAAAGTAGACCATTGCTTTCACTAAGCTCTTCTTTAAATCCATAATAAGCTCGTATTTCTTGACGAATTTTATTTCTCGTGTTTGGCCATCCTATCAAGATTTGATCTTTTAACAGTCTTAAAATGGCATCGTTTGCAGTTGCTTGCTGAAAATGTTTTATATTTTCATCTGACACAGGCAGGCTATCTACAATGAGATGAACCTGTGCGTCCCAGTCATCACTTGATGGATGTGTCACTGACAGCGATGCTCGTGAAAGTGTGTCTGAAATAGACATTTCTTTGCCTGGCTTATATTTCAGCAGGATTTCATACTTCATAAGACGAAGAAGCATTCTCTGAAGTCTTGGTGGTGAAGATGACAAAGGCTTTTTGATGATCACTTCTAATGGCTTGTGATCTGTCTCAACTTCAACTTGACGTCCATACACATAATAGTGGAAATGCTCAACTCCAAACACTATTGCAAGCATTTCTTTCTCTATTTGTGCATAGCGTTTTTCACAGTCTGTAAGTGATCGTGAGGCGTAAGCCACTGGCCTCTCATTTTGAATCAATACAGCACCAAGTCCCTCTTGCGAAGCATCTACTGACAACTTGACTGGTTGTGAAACATCATAAAAAGCTAAAACAGGGGCAGTTGTGATGATGTTTTTTAAGTAATCAACTGCATTTTGATGTTGTTCCAACCACATCCATTCACTATCTTGTTTAAGTAGCTCCCTCAAGGGAGCAGTGACATCAGACAGATTTTGTATGAATTTGCCAAGATAATTTATCATGCCCAGAAATCTTTCTAGTTCTTTGCGGTTTGAAGGGCATGGCATAGAGTGTATTGCTTCAATCTTGGAGTTGTCAGGCTTGATTCCACTATCTGTAATGACGTGTCCAACAAATTTAACTTCTTTTACTCTAAGGCTGCATTTTGATAGTTTCAATTTAATTCCTTCTTTTCTTGCTATGTCAAGGACTCTCTGAAGTTTATCATCATGTTCTTTAGTAGTTTTACCAGCTATCAATATTTCATCCATATAGGTTTCAACACCTTGAATATTTTCAAAAATTTGGTGAAATCGTTTTGCAAACACTTCCGCAGAAGAGTTTAGTCCAAAGGGTAGTCGTAAAAACTTATATCTACCAAATGGTGTGTTGAACGTTGTCAGATCTGTACAGTTCTTATCAAGTTTGATTTGCCAAAAGGCACTTGTTGAATCTAGCACAGTAAACACTTGGCTGCCACTTAGCCGGCTGGCTATTTCTTCAATGGTCGGTAACTGGTAGTGCTCTCTCTGAATGGCAGTGTTAAGATCTCTCGGATCTAGACAAATTCTTAAACCACCTCCTTTCTTTTCGACAAGAACTAGTGAGTTGACCCATGCTGTGGGATGATCAACTTTTTCGATGACACCCTCGATTTCCATTCGTCTAAGCTCTTTTTTCAATTCTTCTCGGAGTGCCGCTGGAACTTTTCTTGCTGCATGTACCACTGGTCTTATGTTTGGATCAACTTTGATTGTATACTCTTCTTTCAAGCATCCAAGGCCAGTAAAAACATCAGCATAGTTGTTTAATGTTTCATCTTCTAAAAAATCTACTCTCTGAATAAGGTTCATCTTCTGGCAACCTGGTAGACCCAAAATTGGTTTGGAGTGTGTATCTACTACTTGAAACTCTATCCATGCAGTTTTTTCTTTTACTGAACATTTAAGTTGTGTTTTGCCAACAACCTTTAAATGTTCACCACTGTATGTAGTAAGTCTTGACGTTGACTTCTGGAGTTTCTTTCTTCTTAGTTGATTAAAAATCCTATAAGGAAGAATGTTGACTTGTGCTCCTGTATCCAATGTAAATGTTATATGTTTGTTTTCTAGAGTGATAACTGTATTCCACTCATTACATTGGGTTTGTGAACCTATACTGCCAACTGAAAAAGTTTCATACTTGTTATCATCTGTTGCTTCAGTCTTGTTATTGATAGATTGTATATTATTTGATCTGCATACATTAGAGAAATGGTTCATTTTGTGGCATTTGTGACATATTTTACCAAAAGCTGGACACTGCTTTGGTAAATGTTGTCTGCCACAATTGCCGCAGTTCAAGGTTGATTTCGCTCTACTAAAGTTCTTAGTAGCTGAGGACACCGCTTGAACGTCACATCTTCTGACACCATGTAATAGTAAGCTAGTAGAGACTAGTAGAGACTAACAAACACTTTCTTGTCTGTTTAAATGCTGCTTTATTTAAGTTAGATCGTCCATATATATAGGCCTAAAAGGAATTCAATTATCCCCCCTATCAGTTAATTAGCACATTCTTTCGACATCTCAGCAATGTGGGTTACTGGGTTACAATAACAGGATGGGCATGATACGACAAGAACCTTTACTATCACATCAACTACGAATGCAAAGATTTAAAGATTTCATAAATAGATGTACCAACTAGAAATGCAAAGATTTCATGAATAGATGTACCAACTAGCAATGTAAAGATTTCATGAATAGATGTACCAACTACCAATGCAAAGATTTCATGAATAGCAGTGCCAACTACCAATGCAAAGATTTCATGAATAGATATACCAACTACCAATGCAAAGATTTCACCAATATGTCTTCTTCTTTCTGTTCTCCTCCCCTTCCCGTGCTGATATGTAAATAATGCACAACTAATGTATGGTGCTCAAGGTATTGTACAGAGGATTAGATCAGGCTGGCATTAAAGATTACTGTCTCAACCTTATCGCCATCTTGTGTGACTCAGGGACAGGTCTAATAGTGAGTAATGGATTGTCTCCATTATTTTATGTGACAAGTTTACTCTAAGCTCTGCCCAGACAGTGGGGGGAATAAAAAAGAAGGAGAGATGTCACGGAGAGGAACATAAAATATAAGCCAACAAAAGGTGAGACTAACGTCGCATTCCTTAAGATCATATCCCTGGATTTGGTAAGTGTGCAATACCTATTGTCAAGAATCAATATTGTGACCTAATTCTAGAAATGGGGGTCAGGTCAAAGAACAAGCATGTGTTAATTATAATCATCCAATCAGAAAGGAGGTCAAGAAAAAAAAGTCACTTACGTCAGTTCCTAGAATGTCATAGCTAATAGAAATATTTAGAAGTTTCTTTGATTCAGGAAAATAGCCAACGGTTTAAATAGAATATTTGAAATGAAAAACATAGTTTGGGAATAGCTGACAGGGCAGCTTTCGTTGACTTTCTCTTGACTGAGGCAGCTACATTTCTTTTTTTCTCGGTGAAGCTCTTACCAGCACGTATAGTCTGTCTCCATGCTGTTCTGTCTTGGGCTATCTCCTCTCACAAACTTTCATTGACGCCTGTAGTGTTGTTCTCATGTCTCACTTGCAGACATCTATGTAGGTTAGTCTTGGGTCTGACTCCCTCCGCAAGCTCAGCATATAGAATGTCTTTAGGGATTCTTCCATCAATATTCTTAGGCAAAATGCGTTCTCCAAAGAAAGCCATAATATGGTAGAATTATTATGGAGTGTGTGTTTTTTCCCCCAAGGTGATGATGAAGAAAGGGAGAATGAAATCTTGGAAAATGATGACATCATGACAGGGTCTTTCATAATGATAAGCTAAGAAGGGGAGACCATCTAGTGGCACAAAAGAGCAGAGATGTGTTTTTGTTGTGAGTTTATTGTATTTAATATCAGTTTATTTCATTACTATTAGATCTAAATCTCATCTCAATTTAAATCTGTGAATATTAAAATTAAAAATTTTATTGTGTGTTTTTTTTTTTTTTTTTTTTTTTTTTTGTCCTCACGAGAAGCTTGTTCTAGTTACTCAAAGGTTTACTTAAAAAATAAATCACCATGGAAAGAGTCATACTCACATAACAATAATAATAAAAGTATTAATAATCGCCCTGATCTTTTATCCGTAGATAATAGAGAAAACCGTTACCATTATCGATATAACCGTACCGCTGCCTCATAATTTATGAAAAACTGAGAACTACAAAGAAAATGAGAATCTAGGCTTGGAGATTAAGCGTCTATGGAAATTATCCAAAATAACAATGTTGATGTGTGCTTTATATATAGGTTGCACCACTCGGTGTTTGGGAGTAACATCCCTTGTAACTGTTGTCAAACAAGATGGCGGAGGATTTAACAGCTGATTCGGTGTCTATTGCTTATATCTTGAGTTTTGTTATTATTCGTTCATGTTTGTCAACAAACAATACACCCCATTGTTATATCGACCGAGGGGATAGTAACAACTGACCTCACAGATACCTTCAAGGCCCTTAACATTCCTAGGAACATCCTCGTTTCCTATCAGAGGGCAGTACTGCTGCAGACCTGCCACATCACCAGAAAATTCCTAAATGGAAACTGTTTAAGGGACTACGATGAATTTTGTTTCTCTTTAACGAAACTCGACCCTGGCAGCGCCAGAGAATAAATACTCGTTCTTTTCTAACATAATAATAATAATCTTTATTCGCGATATTTTATTTGCAGCGTATGCAATCTGAATTTGGTGCTACATCCCAACGACCGACTTGTAACAAGTCTATGGTTTTATCATCAATCCAGTAAATAAATTAAATTTCTATGTACGTAATTTGATACTTGTCAAAATGTCATTAGCTAATCTCTGTTCGTCATCGTTAATCCGATGTGAGGCTATCTCTGAAATTACATCTTTAATTTGTTAAACCCAATTTTTTTTTTTTTATTATTTTTTTTACGGAGAAAGGTTTTCTTGCTCTTTAAGTTACATATTTCTATGTAGACTAGTAAGACAAAATATGACTTTAAGTATCTACCTGCGTCCGTTCTTGACGCGAAAATACTCGACATTTATATTATTTCAATCAAAAAGTGTAACATTCTACATTAGTCGCCATGCCTAACTAGGTCACGTCTGCGCAACTAGTATTAGAGTTGTTGCCCCTTTTCTTATTTTCGTACTTCGCTTGTTGTCGCAAAACAAAAAATGATTGTAAATCAACGTGATAAATACCATGAGGTCTAGCGTGGACATATCCCATTATCGGTCACGTTACATGTTTTTGTGTTAAAACGCCCAATGTAGGTGACGTGTCATACATAGATTAGTTGCGACCAACAATGTAGACCTAAAAAGAAGAGTGGCCAGTGCGATAGAGCGCCGAACCAACAGAAAGCAGAGAGAAGCAGCATGCTCATCTGAAACTGACAAAACCCACCCATGCCACATATGCGGCCGGCTTTTCGAAGCGAGGATTGGACACAGCCATCTTCGAGTCCATAGGAAATGAGAAATGTGCTCATCTTCGAACAGAAAGAGGAGCTATATATATATATATATATATATATACATAAAAAAAACATCATCATTTAACTTGTTTCGAATAAGGCTTGGTCAAGGGGCGGCCTTAGCAGAGCGCGGGGCCCTAGGCGAGTGTCTTGAATTGGGCTCTTAGCAGTAAAGGTAGACTATATATTCCTAACCACATTACGCTAGCGGGCTAATCCATCTCAAACGCTGTAACCATAACAATTCAGCATGTCAACCTTAATGCTGTGGGCCTTATTTTTGTTACAAAACATAGTACTTTACGTAAGTAGTATTGGTCTACTATTGGCCACATAAGTGCATTATATACTGTATTGTAATTGTTCTATATAAAAGATTTTTCTTTCAAGTTAAAAAAGTTAGAAAAAAAATACTCCCAAGGCCCCAGAATTACTATGCACAGTAGCCTACAAAACACTTAGGCGGAAGCAACCAATCCAAAGAGTATATTTTGTATATAAACATTGACATCAAGTAGTGATCAAGTTTGTGACAATAAAATCTACGAGTCAAGTGACAATATGGTATATTAAAAGTCAAAGGACTATATGATACTACTATGATACTGCAATGATACTACTATGACATAATTCAAGAAGTCCAATTCTTCCAATTCCTGATTTTTAAAACAAAGTCAGTGATAATGCGTACAGTAGCTAAAGGAATGGAGTGTCGATGTGAAAGATGTTTAGTTCTTTGACAGGACTGCAACTTTTGCCGTACTGTAATATGACTCATTGTTGCAAGCTTATATTAAATCACCCTGTCTGTCGAGTAAAAAGTTGACAAAAGTTCATACACGTTATTTCTCCCACACCCATTCTCAAATATAGATGAAAATTTAAACAATTATTTTTGTACCCAAGAAAACATTGATTAAGAGAAGCATTAACTATTTAGTTAATAAATTATTTATATATCGAAAAGGGAAATAACATTATTGACATATATAGTTGTAAATGTGAAGCTCTTCCCATTAGATAACCCTTGGTGTGTTGTTGTTTTTAATTTTTTTTTCTCATTTTCTTGTTTGTTCTTTTGTTCTCGTTTAAAAAACAACAACAACAAACAAATCATTTACTGAAATAAACTCGTGTCATCATGTACACATTGAAGTACTGGCGCATAGAGTTATAGAACCTTTGTTTGTACTTTTACAAATGAATTATACGGAAACGTCATTTCATGTGTGAAATATGATTCTGACTGTAATAATTTCACAGCATATAATTTACTGACCTTACCTTTTACCTTTACCTATTCCTTAGTCTGTTGGACCGTTGGGGCACCAATCAAGATTTGTCGACAGTCTTTCTCCATTCCTCTCAGTCCTTTGCCTTAGAACCTCTTTCAATGGCAGGCCCGTCCTTTTTTTATGTGGTCCTCCCATCGCTTTCTCTATCTGCCTCTTCTTCTTTATCCGGGTAGTGTTTCCTGAAGGAAGTTCTCTGCGAGCCCTGTAGATTTGGTAAAGTTGCCATTTACTGACATTTTTCATTAATTATATTGTCAGAATGTAAGCCTAGTATTTTGTATAGTCTACTATGCTTTGTTTTTTTTTTATCTTCGGCATTCTCTACCATGACCTTCTGTCTGTGGCATTTTACGTCTCGTGAGACAATCTATTCCCTTTGCAACTTCTTGTGTGGCTAAAAAGGCCAATCCTTGATACATAGCTGCGGTTGCAGGTAGGGCATATGAAATCACCGGGCGCAGCTGCATTTTCAGCCTTCTTTCTGCTTCTGTTGTGTTTGGCGTCTGCAATCCAAGACCCTTCTCTTATGCTCTCTCTCTCCATGTGGATCTATCCAGTGCTATATTTTCCCAGCTGCTAGTGTCGATCTCAAATAGCCTCATGTCGCGTTTGCATACATCTGTATAACGTAAAAGTGGGCTACCAGCGGCTCTCCTGCCTTCAATAAGATTGCAATACAGTATGTCTTGTGGTAGTCGACCTACTGGCATTCTGCAAACGTGGCCAAGCCAGCCAATGCGTCTGCTGCTATGCACGACCTTCTAGTATTGAATATTTTAATCCAAGACAGGGTTTAGTAATTTAGTACAATAGTACATAATATAAAGTGTGTAGGTCTATACAAAAGGATGTAATGTGTACTATAACTAAGTAATGTTTCATCAATATTGTTTTTGTACAGTAATTACGCTGAGGTTGTCAATTGTAATCAAACTGAATTTCCATTACATAGGATCAATAAAAATTATCTTATCTTATCTCTTAAACTGGAAATTTCACTTCTGATCAGAGGCATAGTGAACAAAATTGCGCCCGGGGCAAGAAATTTTATTGGCGCCCCCCCCACCCCCCCCATTTTCCATGAACATCACATAGAAATATAGGTTCATTAATATAAACTATTTAATAATAATAATAATAATATACAAATAATCTCAGACTGTATTACCTAACAAATATATCTACAAATTTATTTTTGCGCTCTCTAAGTGTGGCGCCCCGCTGAGGGTCGCGCCCTTGGGGCATCGTGCCCCATTGCCCTCCTCCCCCCCCCCTCACTGCTTCTGATATGGATCAACAACTAACGATGTATCTGGCACGTGAAACGTGCCCTCGTGTGACCCTTATTTACATTCGTCCTAGACCTTGTCTGCTGGGTTCTGTGAAAGAACAACTGAAGTAATGGGAGGAACCTCGAAAGAAACATATACTCACTTACAGGTGAGTTTGACTATGTCTATCAATTTACCCCCCTCCTACTTAACCATAAATATGAATATGTCTCTAACCCTGCGGTAGTCAGTCATGCAGAAACAAAAGCTAGTCCCTTTTACGTTGCTGCTATCAGGTAATTATGGTCAACGCAGGGAGGGGTGACCAGCCAAGAACGTTGACAAGGAGGCAGGTAAAAGAAGAACGTAGGTAGACAATATTAAGTTACTAACATTACACACCTGCTAGTCAACTACCCCCCCCCCCCCATTCATTAGTTCCCAGGGTTTATTATGGCCGGAACATTCTCTTTTTTTTTCTTTTTTAAATTTCAATAAACGGGCGACATTTTAAGTATCCCCTAAAATATTTTTTTAACCCGCGAATTATTGTATCTGTCATAATCTATTCTCTCTCTCTCTCTCTTACTCTCTGTAGCCCCCTTTTTCTTACTTTTTACGCATCATAATGTTCTCTGACATAAACATTAAAACTTGATTTGAAACGATCTGCTTTAAAACACCCCCTTCCAAATAGTGTCTGACAACCAGTCCAACTCCTGGCCTTCACGTGTCGCTTAAATATTGGATCCGGCGAAACTGTTTTCACTAACAGGAGAAAGTGAAAAGGTGAGTAACTGGCCAGTAAACTTCGGACAGGAGGGGCTCGTTAGCTTCGGATTGTTACCGACCTAGGAAAAGGAAAACTCTGAATGGACCTTATTTACAAAAACGAACGGTCACGTGATAACATTGATAAAACAACGAAAAAGAACAGTCACATGATAACCATTGTTGATTATGATAAGATCGTAATTTGTATAGAAGAGATAGAGAACCAAGTGGCTCAACGTTGTTTGTTTAAGATTGGTGAATGAAGTCCATTCAAAGCTCAGTTGCCTTGCAGCTATATCCAATGTGGGAACTGTTTCGGGAATCAATCCTGAGGAGAAAATCAAGAGACGGTGACACTTAGGTAGTTTGGAGTACACAGTGCAACATCCTGACAGAGCCTGCGACGCCTCTGTGCATTGGCTGTTCCTTTGGAGAGTGGGGAACTGGGGCAATTGCTGTGTGAGCAACAGCATTGCGACCACAACTAGTGCCCGGGCATTTGTATTAGGTGATTGATAGTACCTTAGCGATTGAAGGATGCCATAAAAAAATTAGGGCTTGCTATTTAACACCATCTTTCAACATATTCCCCCCCATCTCTTTCTCTTTCTTGTCTAGCTAGTTTTATTTGTTATGTTTAAAAATTTTTGTTTTATTTTTAATTCTCAAATAAATAAGTATAAAATGCGGCTAAAAGTGCTGTTTGTTTTTTAATAAAAGCATCATAAGGCGATCACCAATAACTTGCAAAATGTTGCCAGAATGATCATTAGATCATTGTGTATTTTCTATATGAAGTGTGAACAAAATATGTCATGCGTTTCTCAGGGGCTTAATCTTTATCATCACTGGAATTCGACCCAAGACCTTTGGTTACAACAGGTTTCTACCACGTGACCTATTCACAGAGAAGCGTCACCCTTCACCAAAGACATATACCCCCCTTTCTGAAAGCCAAAACATTCTAGATGCGCCTATGCCCGAACTAATAAATGGTGCCTTAAATAAAGTCAGGATTTGTTACACTTGGGTAAGTCCCTTACCTTTGGATACGGTGTCAATGCCCTGGACGTCCTTGGCAGGTAATGGAAACCCTGTCACCTGTTGTCTGGGATCGCTCGCCCGTGTCCAGGTCACAGTTCTACACAACGTGATCATATAATACCTAGTAAGGCGATGAGGCCCAACTTTTTTTTTTTCGGTATGGGGAGGCATAGAGATTCCCAATGTTCTTATCATGGGCAAGATAACCAAAAAAGAAAATCGAAAAAGAGCCTCCAAAGGAAACAAGACTCTGCGAGCGAATTATACACTTTTGAATGATTTTCAAGGGGCTGGATAGGGCTGAGTAATGGGCCAAATATGACCCGTGGGCCATAGGTTTGGCACCCCTGTATTAGGAGATTAGGGAGAGAAAGAGTGAGAGAAAGAGTGTGAGAGAGAAAGAGAAAGAGAAAGAGAGAGAAAGAGTGAGAGAAAGATAGAAAGAGAGAGAGAAAATAAAATAGAGAAAGAGTGATGGAAAACGTAAGCGGTCTTTAAAACCTGCTATATTTTAGTCGATTTAGCCTAATGTATCGCGAAGAAGAGTTGTAACGAATTCTTGTATTCATAGAGACATAAAATGACAATTCGAAAGTATGGTTCTCCTGTCGTCTGATATGCGCTTTGGGCTGTTGTTAAGATGGTTCTGACACATTCTGAGTGTCTGTTTGAGCCCAGCCAGCCGTCATCCTCTGTTGTCCTGCGAAATGTTTGGACCAGGACGTACTTATCTTATTTATAGACTAACGTCTGAAACGGAGAAATTTTTGATTTAAAAAAAAAACAACCGAAAAGAATGTCTAAAAGAGAGATAAATTGAGCACATTTAGCCAGTCATAATATTGATTAAAAAATGAAAAATACGTATCACGTGACAGCCTTTATGGACTACATAATTTGTATAGAAGAGATAGAGAATCACGTGGATAAATGTTGTTTGTTTACGATTGGTGAATGAGGTCCAGGTTCATTTATATTCCTCTGTCTTAGGGCTGGCTGACAGCAGGGCAGCTTTCTTTTTCTTTCTCTTGGCCGATGCAGCTTCATTTCTTTTGCATTCAGCAAACGTCGTACCAGCACGTACAGTCTGTCTCCATGCTATTATATATATATATAAATATTATAGTGACCTTATTTTGTTCGATTCGCACGGAAGCACATTAGTTAGGGTTATCACTACAACCATATCGGTCACAAGAGTGACAATAAAGTTCACTGGAGCGAATCAGTAACGCTAGAAAGAATGTGGAGATATTAGAGGAATCGTGTTCGTCTATTCCCTCAGTGTTCAGTTGGTTCTAGCCCATGTTTCACCTTGGCTATACAGTTATTCCATCTCATGTAGCGGTTCTCAACCTTTTAAGCTCGGCGACCCCTCTTTACAATCATCCATTCTGCCGCGCCCCCCCCTTGCACACACACATACAGCAATAGAAGAATAGACAAATACAATCCATTTTTTACGATGGTCTTTGACGACCCCTGGCTAATCGTCAATCGACCCCTGGGTGGGTCGCGACCCACAGGTTGAGAACCCTTAATCTAAGGCTACACGCGTGTGTGTGTGTGTGAAGCTGTGTATATGTGTGGGGAAATAGCTTAATCTATCTTTATCTATTTCAGGCTTAGTGTATGTGTGACAGGAAGAGAGAGGGGTGGGTGCGACAAAACATTAAGCAGCCATTTATTTCTCCAAGAAGCCGTACTGTCTTTTAATACTTCATGGAGCTTATTATTATTTTAGATGCTCTAAGTTTAGAAAAGGACATGCAATAGTATCACCAGCTACAATGTCTACAGTCTACACCTTTCCCGTTGATCATAATTCAAACAACAATACCTCAAAATGTAATCGTTTCTAAGTGAATCACGGAATTACAGGTCTAAAGCAACCTTATGAGAACCACTGATCTATGTCGCTCGAATTTTTTAATGTGAGGTTTCTTATATATAGGTTGGAGGTGTCTTGTGTTAAGCTCTCTTTAGGTGGAGTTAGTTAAGTTCCATGGGTGGAGTTCCATTGAGCTTTACAAAATTTCGTGTTAAAATCTTTTTAACCTCTTTCTGGAAAGAAACCACACATTTTTAATCGGTTTAACTCATGATTTTTTTTTATATTGTTAGCTCATTTTATACATGCTTTTCATATTGAGGCCCCCCCTCTTCCCACTCTTATTATTTTAAACAGTTTTCAATGGCTAATAGGTTTCTTGGAGTACACACAAAAAAAATGCTAAAACCGTTAAGATGAGTAGATGCCTTAGAATAGATTAATTTGCTCTAGATGTTCAAGGCAACCAATGATAGGCATTCTATCTTCTTATCTTACATAATACAGACGTAACTTAAAAAAAAAAAAAAAGATGATTACGTCCAACGCGACATGCATCTATTCATGCATGACAATGCATGTTAACCAATGACTTAAATTCTGCCAAGTCACTGGTTTTCCGGCTGGTTCAGACAACCCATTCAATGCTTTAATAGCACTATGGAAGAAGGAGCATTTTTACAAATTTGGCCTAGCATATGGAACGAGGAATGTGCCTTGTGTGAATAAATAGTTCTAAAAAGTCAATCTGTCTGAGATGAACATAATAATTAATTTAACAACATAGGACTTACTAATATATGTTATATTTAGTTTAATATGTTGAAAGCCAGGTTTTTAATGCTCACTTTGTCTTGTTTTTATTTTCTGTCCTCCTTGGTGAGGCTTCATCTCTTTTACGGTCCTCCTATGGGTTAGAATGTGTCTAGTAAGCTTCAGTGGTTCTCATGGCGTTTTTTTTCCTGTAGGCCCTACATAAGATATTTTATAAGAAGAAAAACCCAAGAAAAACTTTCGATATGCAAAATAAAGCGGGCAAATAAAATATATCGACTTTGCTTTGCTTTATCGGCAGATTTTTAAAAAAAATTATCAATATATATGCTAAACCAACTGATGAGAACATCTTACTTATTCAGACATAGGTCCTCCCGCTTCGTTCGGCGCAATGAGTGGCAAGCTGTCTTTACAAAAATCTGTCACTGGCAATGTCTGAAGCCTCTTCCCTTCTGGTGTCCACTGTTCTGAGGTCCTCCATGAAAGTGTGGCGCCAAGTTATACTAGGATTTCCCTGTTTGCGCTTTCCTCGTATTGGCCTCGGTGGCATCACAACTCTTTTGTATTTGTAGTTAAGAAGAAGCTGAAATATTACAAATTAAGAAATCCTGTTTATTCGTGCTTTCCCCCCCCCCACTTAGTTAATGTATAAATATCTTTCTAAATAATAAATTTTTTACTTTTCCCTGACGCAGAACTAGTCATTCTATTCTATAGAATGCCTAAGGCAAAGTAGGAAAAGGAGAATCATTTTGTACTTTACTTAAAAACGCCCGTCACTCTATAGGGTGCCTGCATTTCGCAATTTAAAGTAAAGTTCCCCTTTCAGACCTTGTGGTCTTATGGGCACATGATGTAAAGGTCATTTGTTTCTGTGGCCTATGATTAACGAGAGTGTCATATGGCCAGCACAACGACCAACCGTCTTTACTTTCCCCAACTAATGTCAGGTACCCATTAGAGCTGGGTGGACTCAGGGCCGCCCGAATTTCCCGAAATTAAAAATCCGAGTCTTCACCAGGATTTCGAACTTTGCTGGTAGCATATACTGTCTAAATATATATATATATATATATATATATATATACATAAATATATATATGGTAGGGGGAGGGGCCCAAATGAGTGTTCGAAAGTGTTTTTTACATTAAACATTACGCGAAGTGCAGCGGCCCCGTAAGAGGTCAAGCCCCCATCCCGCGCGGGCTCTCAAATAATGGCTATTTCCTAACTACGCCGCTGGAATAACCAGACTGCCAAGTAACGTTCATGAGAACCGCAAACCCCAAGTTGAGAATCGCTGTTCTGGTAAACCAGTGTTAAAGAGCACAGCTATCCTCAACATAGACCTGATCATTACTCGCTCTACTACACGCTTCAAGATACAGACTCTAGTACATTCGTTCTTGTGACTTTTATTGACTTAACCATTGAAAAGAGATACGCTCCGGTGCTCTACAGTGTACTGCAACACTGTGTGTGCTTTTTTTTTTATCGTTTATTTAGTCCTGCACAAAATACTATCGACAGCCTGATCTTTTGAAATGGCGCCGTTAGCAAAACTCGCGTAACATGACTCAAGGACAAAGCTGAAAGAAGACCACGAGTGAGAAGAAATTTTAAGGCGTAGCACCCACCAAAAAAAAAAAAACAGAGCCGGTTCTAAGGGGGGTGTTTGGTCGAGGATTAAGTAAATAGTCTTGCGTAGGCCTTTGCAACATAATGAATCTGGAGACTTAAGAAGGGACCTTCACCTTTGACACAGACGAAAGCGCACAACATAATATCATCATTGATAAATAGTTTGAGTTCAAACTGAAATTTTCGGTTCTTACTCTTGCAGACTTGCATTTGCAATATTTTATTATTATTATTTCCACACATACAAACCATACGTTTTGTATGTTTTCTTCTATCCACCTCAAAATGTCTTTTTAGTCTTTTACTCTTTCATTTTAAATTAAAGTTTCCTACTTTTACATACTAGCGAATGGGTGGACAGCAGGGCCGGATTAAATTATGAAAGCGTAAAAAAAATCCACTTTTAACACCTATTAACCATACTGATATCTCATATCAAGCCATATGATAGAATTAAGTAATAAAGTACTAGTAGGCCCTAAATTTATTATTATTTAATATAATAAGTTATAAAAAAAACTTTGAATGTTATTAAGTTTGGGGAGATCAGAAACTGCATTTATATATTATGAGAACCTGACATGGTGTTAGTCTGTCACGGCATGATTTTCCACCTCGTGCTTTCCTTGATGCATGTAGTTCTCAGGTCATGCTTGCAGACATCTTGGGAATCTCTTGGGTGTCACTCCACCAGCATCTGCATTGAGGATGTTCTAAGTAACTCTTCCATCAGGCATTCGGGTGACATGTTCGAGCCAACGTAACCTTGTTTGTGTCAAAAGAGCATACATACTGTGTTTATAAAAGTGTCCCCTTCAGATCTGTGATCTATGGGGCAGATGATGTTAAGGTCATCTGTTTCTTTGGCCAACGGTTAACGAGCAGGGTATCATGTAGCAACATATCAACATAAACTGTTCTATGGCTAAAGTTAAGTAAAGCTTCCCTTTCAGACCTTGCGATCTATTGAGCAGATGATTTAAAGATCATCTGTTTCTGTGGCAAAATGTTAACAAGGGTATCATGTAGCCAGCACAACGACCAACCGCCTTTACTTTCCTCAACTTAAGTCAGGTACCCATTAGACTTGGGTGGACTCAGGGGCGCCCTAGAAATCCCGAAATTTAAAATCCCAGCCTTTATGGGATTCGAACCCAGGCGCTCAGGTTCGGAAGCCAAACGCTTAACCATTCGACTAAAGCGCCCCTTCTTTGTGTATGGCCACTTTTAAAGTTTTCATATTAGAAATAAGATACACATATTATGATCCACAGGTAGCGCAAAGGACAACTGTTTGATAAATGGTAACAAAATGCGGGGGGGGGGCCCCGTAAAAGTTAATACGTTGTCTAAATTTTGAGACTTTTAAAATCCCTTTTGTGGAGCCCCCTTTTTTTTAGGATACCCGGGACTGTAGCCCCACCTGCCCTACCGTAGATACGGCCTTGGTGGGCAGTTACATTTGTTTTGAAGAAAGCTACTTATAACCATAATAAGTTTAAGTTTAAAATCATGATATATAATTTTTAGACACCAGGGGTAATTGTGAATCAAACAAAAATACCAACAAATATATTTATACTTGAAATTTTATTAACGAAATTTAAAAAGTTTTGAACCAAATTTTAAAAAAATGAAATACTGGCTTCGATAGAGATTTAACAAGCATTTGTAAAGATCATTAATCTGACATTTAAAAAAAACAAGATTACAAAGAGAGTTTGTGTGATACACAAACTCAGAGGCGGCCCCCGTCGGAGTCGGATCCCTGTCAGATCCGCCTATTCGCAAGATGTTTCGGATGTTCCTTCTAAGTCCCTGGCTCAATTCCTGTATGCTCCCATCCTTAAACTATCGAAATATTTCTGAAAGAACAGTAAAGGTTAAATCATATTTTCAAAAGCCTTTAGTGGTTTTTTCTAACCGTGACGGACAGACCAACCAACAGAAAAAACGCAAAAAAAATATGTTAGTTTCATTTTAATGGGGGCATTATACAATTTTATTTTTAAAAATCTGATTTTTTTTAAAAAGTAAGAAATTAGTTTAGAATCATGTCATTTCCGGGCTTTACGCTAGTACACGAAAACCGCTGCTAAAAGTTCATTTTAAAAATGTGCGTGATATCCACATGTGTAGAGCATTTATTATAGTAACATTTCCTCCCTTACATTTACGTAATTGTTTTAGAATTGGTGTTTTGTTATAAAAAAATCGCTTGCATAAATAATTTTATAAATTAAACGGTTTGCTTTTAGAAAACTAAAAGTAGCCGTTGCACCTAAACTTTTCAAGCTGCATTTAATGGTGAAAAAACTTTTTTCCTATTTCTTCTAGTTTTGGCGCTCTGAATGTGACAGACGGACAGACGGACAGACAGACAGAAAGTCATTTTAAAAAATGTGCATGATATCTACATGCCAAGAGCATTTATTATAGTAACATTTCCTCCCTTAGATTTACGTAATTGCTTCACAATTCGTGTTTTATTATTAAAAAATCGCTTGCAAAATAATTTTTATAAATTAAACGGTTTGCTTTTAGAAAACTAAAAGTAGCCGTTGCACCTAAACTTTTCAAGCCGCATTTAATGGTGAAAAAATATTTTTCGTATCTCTTCTAGTTTCGGCGCCCTGAGTGTGACAGACGGACAGACGGACAGACGGACAGACGGACAGACGGACATTTTGCACAAACCTAATAGCGGCTTTTTCTCCTTACGGGGGCCGCTAAAAAAGGAATGTCAAAGAAGCATAACTCATAATAAGGTAGATACTGCACATTTTTTTTTATTAGCTCCCTTATTAGGAACCGTTTAACAGCAAATTGTATAGAAATTGTTATCTTTTGTAAAACATTTATGCAGAAACATGATACAGACGTTACTTCAAAAAAGATTATTACGTCCTACACGTCCTGCATTTTAACCAATGACCTAAACTCCACCAAGTCACTGGTTTTCCTGGCTAGCTCAAGCAACCCACTCCATGCTTTAATAGCGCTAGGGTAGAAGGAGAATTTGTACAAATTTGTCCTATCATATGGGGCGAGGAATGTGCCTTTATCTTTGTGTCTTTCTGAGAATTTTCTTAAATTTTGTTGTTGTTTTTTTTTTTGTATTTGAAGATCTTTGGTTTGATTTTAATACAAGAAAACGAAAAATTTAACTCATCTTTGATAACTGTAAACTCAATGCAGCTATTATAGGATTAGTGTATGTCTGACAGTGTATCAGAGAGAGAGAGAGAAAGAGAGAAAGAGAGAGAGGGTGCAACATAAAATCTAAGCTAAGATTTTATAAAGGTCGACCTTGAATCCAATCCTTTCTTTCTGACTTAATCGTTGCTGTATCAGTTACCTGTTGCCTATCCCTTAGTCTGGTGGACCGTTGGGGCACCAAGCAAGACTTTTCTTTCAGTTTTTTTTTCCCAGGCATGCTACCCTACCTCATAGTGGCACCCGGGTGGAAACAATCGTAGCAGGAAACGATTAGGCTAAAGGGTAGCAAAACAAGACTCCCGTGGGGGTGCCTAAGGGAGAGCATCCTCATTGACGTGCGAAGTTGTAAAAAAAGCTCCCACAACCTTGTCACAATCCAGGCGCTGTTCCTCAAGGGGCCGTTACATAAATGGCCTGTCCCGCACGGTTAGCTTGGTATAGAAAAGGAAAATGGCGGGGGTCTTAGTATATGTGGCCTCTTGCCGCGAGTCTGACCCACCCACCAGACAAAACAGTGTACACTGTTCTCATTCAGGCCGGTGTGAGGGAGCTCTTGTTCACTTTTGCTGGCCTAGAGTTTCAAGAGCCGAAGGCTCAACTCTACCTGACAGTTTAAGAAGAAAAAGAATCATTTTTTTTAAAAGGTCCTGAGTTTAAATTCTGAAGGTCCCGAGCTTCCATGATTGAAAGCCGACACACTAGCCACTGAGCTATACATGTATAGACGTTTTTAAGGTCATCTATGTTTCAAATTTTTAGAAAAAGGACCTATTATAAACACAAGGATAAAATTAATTCGTTACGACTAATTGATAGAAAAATTGGTAAATTTTTCGAATTATTCGTGTGTTGTCATCGACAAATAACTGTGCAGAGTCTCAACTGGATACGAGAATGGGAAAGACAGACAAAACGAGTTTATAAAAGCTTTATCAAAGGTAATCATGCCTAGCAGCAGTGGCGTCACTAGGCAGGTGCGGGGGGTGCGGTCCGCACCGGGTGACACACACTAGGGGGTGACACCCAAGTTGAAAAATACACTTTTTCAAAATGCAACTTTATGAAAGAAAATTACTACCATGAATATCTCCTATAGTTTCGTATCAACATGTCCCAAACCTTCTTCATTTAATATTGTTTGACTTGTAACTTTCCTATTATGAGAAAATTAATGCGATTTACAAGCCAGTAGAAAGAGTTTCTGAACAACAGAAATGTAGAAAAATGCTTGGCGGCCGGGGCTTTGCCCCGGACAACTCAGAATAAGCTTTTGGAGCTTTCCAAATATCTTTTCTGACCAGTTGAGTGGCGAACGTAACATGTTTTATTGTAATATATTTAGAAACACATTGAATTAAGCCCTTCACACGTCATTAGACGTATATGGCTTCAGGCTTCATTCATAGAAATCAGTCTAAGGCGTCTTTCACAGCCACTTCTCAGCTGGTGCCCACGAAATTTAGAACTACTAAAAAAAGAATTGAAGCCGTGTTAAATGTGAAATGCCATGTTTGTGTGTTATTCTTTTTGGCTTTCATGTTAAGGCTGACTTTGATAAACGTGTCTCGTTTTATCTAATGATATGTCTTACAAAAGTCAATCGAAGATCTGTCGCAACTTTCCTTAGACGGCGAATACCTATGCAGGAAAAGTTTTCTCAATTGATAACATCATCTCGGTATTTACTCATATGATCCTTCTCAGCAATCACCCCTCAGCCTCTTTTCAGCCTTCCACGTCTCGAAGTTAGGTGGCCGTTGGCATTCCAAGCTTTGCTGTTCAGTACTGATTTGTTTTTTCAGATGCAGCTAAGAAACACTAGTATAGTTTAAAACCTTTTCCGCAAAGGAGCTCTTAAATAATTTCTAAATAAAAAAAAGGTTTAACTCAATTTTTCACAATTCAATAATTGTACCTTTTCAATTGATATAATAACTTTTGATTAACCATCCACTAAAAAAACAAAACAATAACAACCCTGTTTTTTTTAAAATGGAATCAAAAACCATTTCGGGTGTAACCAGTTATTGAATTAGCTTACTGTTTCATTGCTCAGCATAAAGAAACAAAATAAACAAAAGTTTTTTTGTTGTTTTTTTTTGGGAGGGAGATTTTTTTCCTTTGGGGGGGGGGGGTGACACCCCGAGCTTCCCGCACCTGGTGACACTGACCCTAATGACGCCACTGCCTAGCAGTTACCATTTACTAGATCTACTTACTCAATCTAACTCTAACCCATTATAGAAGCAAAAAATAAATAAATGAGCTAACATCATTGTTTGCATAAGCAACAGACCTGGCAATATATTTATAGGGCATATCTAGATCTAGTTAGTCAAATTATAGGCTATATTTCTTTTTACAAAACTTAGGCTCTACAAACTCACTCTGTCTGTCTGTCTGTCTAGTAAAAGGTCTGTACACGTTATTTCTCACACACCCATTCTCTGATCAGGTTATAACGTTGCACAATTATTCATTTGCATAGACAAGACATGGATCAATTCTTAAAAAGTAACTAATTGGTCAATTAATTACATATTACTCTTATTATTTTACAAACCGGGGAAACTAATCCTTCAATATTCACAGATATGGTTAAATTTGTTGGGTGTAGTTAACACTATTTCTCCCTCACGCATTCTCCAATGAAGTCGATACTTTCAACAAGTAGCCTATTATTGTATCTAACAAAACAAGATTACAAAGAGAGTTTGTGTGATACACAAACTCAGAGGCGGCCCCCGTCGGAGTCGGATCCCTGTCAGATCCGCTTTGATCTCTCAACGGACGGACAGACAGACAGACGGACAGACAGGCCACACAAAACTAATATACATCTTCTGTGCTTTGATCTCTCAACGTTAGCCTTGTAAAGCCGATGTTAAGGCAACTGCCACACTTGTTTTATGAGTTGATTACTTTACGAGTAAATACTGGTATGTTACTCGTATGTTGGAACAAAAGAAAATGTGAAAACATGTGCAGTATATTAGATTATTAATTGTCTTAAAGTAGGTTTCATTTATATTGCATACTAATTAGGTTTTTTCTCTTTAAATACTGGAAATAAGGAAATAACTTTTACATTATTGATAGATATAATTTTAAGGGTAAAGTTCTTCCCCTTTAGGTGAGCTTTGTTGTTGTTTTTTTTTTATGTTTTTTTTTTTATTTTGCTTATTACGTGCTTCGGAATAGTCTTCAGAATTGAAGATTATTAGACTGCATCCTAGCGCAAAAACTCGCTCAGGATGTCATCAACCAGACAACAGTTCAGACAGCTTACCACACGACCACCATGCAGTCACTCTTATACAACATAAAGTAATAGATTTCTGTCAACAGATCTTGACTTAGATCTAGCTAGATCGCCAAGGAAAAATTGGATTTTGGATATATTGGATTTGGGATTGCTTGGGTTGAAAAAAAAATTGGACCAAATCGATTTAAACATTTCGTTCGATGGTTTATCGCAAAAAAATATCACTGAACTATATTTTACAACTGATATCGTTTCTCTGGAGGAGCAAAGAAAGATCACTCTTTAATTATTTGAACAATAATATGAAAAAATGGCTACCGCAGATTGGAATCCACTAGGAGAATTTTATTACAGGTTAGACCTACATTCAACACACACTCTCAACTATAATTACATAAGTATTTGAAAAGGATACATGAATCAATATGCAATATGAAATATTAGCTACTATATTGTAGTAAATTGCTAGACGCGATTACTTATTTATTATCGTTATTAATATTATTATTATAATGCTTTTTTTTTGGGTGACGCCCACCCTCAGTCGGCAGCGAACTCGACACCCGGTGGCAGTCATAATTTAAGTAGATCTAGATTCTAGATCCTAGATCTAGATCTAGATTCTATATAAATCTAGAAGCTAGCTCATACTTTAATAGACTTATAGTAACACACCACTCAAATGGTAAAATAAAAGTCAAAAAGATATTTATTCATTTAATTTTAAATCTAAAATTCTAAAAGACTAAATCAATAATCAATATTAAATCATCAATAAAAACAAGTTATTAGTTATATTATATAGATCTTAGAATCTAGAGTTCTAGAGATAATACTAATAGTTATTAATAATCCATCCATACAAAATAAGAAAATAAAATAAAACATTTTTACATTTTTTAAGAAAAAAAGTGTTATATTGTTAAAAATTTAATTTAATGCTATGAATTTTGAATTAGAGGCCTATTTCAGGCCAAGCTCAATAAATCATGCAGCTTGTTTGTCACCATATTGTCCATTATATTAGCCTATAATTTATAGATAGGTAGATATTTTAGCTTTTATATAAAAAAAAAAAAGGTTTGAATCTTTCAGTATGCCATTATTTTAATTTATAAAAAAGCTGCTTCTCATCCCAGTAAAAGGACACGACTGTCATGACATGGCATTTAAAAAGAACTATCTAAACCTAAAAGATGTTTGCCACAATTAACTCTGTTGTTTATAATATCAAGACATTATTTCTCCCACACAAATTCTATGATCGCATTGAAACTTTGCACAATTAATAAGTGGCGAAGACAATACATGAATACATAAAACAATCAATGAATTAGTCAATAAATTACTGATAATTAAATTTTTGTTTATACAGACAGGGGAAATTGATTCTTCAGTATTCAGAGATATGGCTAAATATTTATGCTTTTGTCCCCTTAGATAACTGCACACATTATTTCCAAGCATTATTTCTCCCACACCCATTCACAGATCACAGTGAAACTTTAAACATTTATTGTACAGATCAAAACATGAATTAATTTTAAAATTTAACCAATTAGTCAATTAGTCATCAATAACTAATTTTTTTTTTATATAAAGAAAGATAAATATTTTCTACATTATTGAGAGATCCATCCATCCATCCCAGTGGCGCTACAGCCCTTGAAGGGCTCTGGCCTGCTTGCACACATCCTTCCATTCAGATCTCTCCTGGGCCTTTCGTCTTCACACCCTAACCCCAAGCTGTTGCAGATCTGCTTCCACATCATCAATCCATTATTGAGAGATAAAGTTGTAAATTCTTCCTTTCAGATAACTTAATAATATTTTTGTTGTTTTTGTTAGAAAAGCTGAAGTCTACTCAATGGAATGGAGTGGATTAGTAGACATAGCGAAGCATACAGTAGCAGTCTCCACATATGGTGGTCCTATAGGTTTGTCATTTTTGTTGTTATTCATCCACTTCTCAGAAAAAAAAGATGTTAACATATTTGTAATAATGCCTTCTATCTTTAGTTGTTCTTTTTAAAATAAATATTGCAGTTTACAACAAATAGTAAATGTGGTAGTCAAGGAAATGTAATACTGAAAGACAATTTTATTGATGATAAAGATGCCAGATTTTCAGAAGCCCTGAAATTCAGGCAATGGTTTTCATTAGATGCATGATATTATCAATTGATTGTTGTGTCTCAGATTGCAAGGTTTGAAAGGGAAACTTTACTTACTTACTTATGTAGTTGAATACAGCTTCCTTTTGTTTTCCCCCACTGCCAGATACAGGACTAGTCAACAATTTAAATCATGCCGCTTTTCTGTTGTCTTCTTATCCTGCCAACAATATTCTTTGCTACATGAACTAGGTTTTTAAGGACCATGAACTAGGTTTTTATTTTTTTAAGGACACATGCTACCTTCCCCTTCCTTGCCCTGATGCTTGAAAGATAAATTGGACAAAGGAGCAATAGAATATTTGTGGCTTGCATTCACATTTCAATTTTTTTTTTAAAACCTCAATTCTGAAAAATAGGGTATGGCGCAGTTTTGAGAAAAATTTCTGACAATAACATTGTTAAACAGAAACTCCATATGTAGAAAGTTAACTTTCTTTGTTTTTTTGCAGCATTGCTAAAGGATGAAAGTAAAACATCTAGAGTGGCAACTGTGGCTAAACCCGTGATTAGTGTGTACAGTGCTGCTGGGAAACTACAGAATCAAATGCGGGTAGGCTTGAAAAGTCTTTTTTCTTTTTATGTGTCTACAAGCCAATAAGAGCTAAAGATTTGGAAACATCTCAAAATAGACAATTTTGTAATCTTCTTCACTGGAGCATAATTGTCACAAATGTTTACTGTTTACCGTTAACCTTGCCATCAGGAATTTGATATCTTATCACTTATTAGAGTTTCCACTCTTTTTTTTTACAAAGCTTATATCAACTCACTTGATGTGTCTATCTGACCAAAAGTTTGTACATGTTATTTCTCTGACACCCAATCTCAGATCAAGCTGAAATTGTTCACAATTATTTCTTTTACATTACAACACAAGAATCAATTAAAAAAAAAATTAACCAATTTGTTAATTTACTATTGGTAATAAATTACTTTGTTTTGGTATGTCAAATAAGGGAAAGAAATAGTATGTGGTATAAGCTGAATTAGTGCCTTTTATATTAGGCTGCCATCTGAGGATTAGTGAAGCTAAACAAGAAATAGAATTAATGGATAACTGTACAGTCTTCCATTTTCATAGAGTCTTCACTAGCACAGTGGTTACCACATTGGCTGAGAAGACTTAAGCCCACAAGTTCGAATTCAGGTCATTCCCTTTTTTAAAAAAAAATAAAAATTTAAGCCATCACCCAGATACCCTGTTCTTTCTCACCCTTTCCAACTGGTGATAGGATCATAGCATATTGAGAAGTTGATAGGATCATAGCATATTGTGTTAAGTGCCGATCACGGTGTTGAGGGATAACTTGTCACAAATCAACCACCAATGAAGGCCCAACAATGATATAGTAAGTCGACGCTGCTTGAACAATAAAATCAACTTTAATACTCAAAAGGGAACCGTCGATGTCCTTCTGTAGCCTTATTTCAATAAACAGCGTCTGGTCTCTTTGTTGACTAAATAGTTTCTCCTTTGTTTTTTTTTAACCTATCGTCACTTCCGTCACTAATGAAAAACTTATCCTAATTATCCCCGAAATAAATCTACACTCTAATCATGTCATAACAACTGAGAAGGTGATAGGATCATAGCATATTGAGAAGGTAATAGGATCATAGCATATTGAGAAGGTGATAGGATCATAGCATATTGAGAA
>JADKLZ010001913.1:9261975-9283129 GCA_021533235.1 Biomphalaria straminea
GTTTGGTAAGAACTCTATAGACATTCTTGTTGGTTAGTTTGGTAAGAACTCTATAGACATTCTTGTTGGAGGGGATTTTTTTTTCTTTGAAAAATGGGATTGGTAAATAGAAAACATGTTGGTTGGTTGGTTACAGGGCTAAAGTAAGAGGTCTGATGTAAGTAGTTGGTTTAAAGAGTTAAAGCAAGACCAATCATCATAGAAAGCCTGAACACTCAGCTGCAACTTGGGCAGTGAAGACCTATGGCTTATTGTCACATCACAGCTTTGTACAATGTGACAATGGGAAGGACTATCATAGTTGTTTATTGGACTATCATATCTATTTATATCTCTAAGATGTTTGTACATATCATTCATTGCCTAAGGGAGATTTCAATTCTCAGCTAGAAATTTTAAACAGATGAACACGTGGGTACTAGTGGGATGGAACATCTGTAATTTATAAGATAAGATTTACCAGTGTTTAAACCTGTCATTAACACCCACCAATAGATTAATACTTTGTCAATAGCGTAAACATTGTATTTCCTAAATATTGTTAGATTTAATAATCTATGATTGCACTCATTGCCATTGGGTCACCACACGAGATCTGTTGATGATCTTTCCCCATTCCTCTTTATTTTTTTGCCTTGGATAGAATCTCTTTCAAGATCTGGATGTTTTCACCTATTATATAACAATAGTTTTAAGTTACTTCTCTGGCTTGTGGATTATTAACAAAAACAGACAAAACAATAGAACATTGAAGAAACAACTAAAAAATATTTGATTAAATTTCATCCATTATTCACAAAGTATGTCTAAATTGTACTTCACCCTAGTTTTTGTTCTGCATGTCCCAGTATATTCAAGGAATGGCTTCATGGTCATGTGTTTTGGACTGTTGTCCCTATGTTCCTGACTTTGAACATTCTTCCTACCTTCCGCTATCATCCTGCAGGAGGTTTGGGCTAGGATGTAATGATCTTTAAATCTGAAGGAACATCCAAAACATGTAAACAAAAATCAGTATTAATTTTAAAAGAGTCCTTGTCTAACTTATTGGATTCACCAAGAAAAAATAATAATTCAAATAGTGAATGAATGCACCATTTCTAATGCAGTTTCTATGATTATGACTTCTAATATCTAATATGACAATTTGGTTTATATTCATAATACTCTGATACTCAATGTCTTTTTTTTTTTGTTATATAAATTAGATTTTGTTTTTCTCCCATTAGTTAATTTAAAATTAAAAATATCCTCAGGTGTGGCAATGGTGCAGTAGTTGGACTGTGGGACAAATTAATTGTTGTTGTGGGACCTGAGAAAGACTGGATCAGGTAACCTTTGACCTTCTTTCCATAGTTACTTTAATTGTCTTTATTTTCACTTACATTTAAATATATAAAAAACCCAGACTCTGTTTAAAAATCAAGCACAGGTTCCTGTTGTACTAAATTATTAGATTTACTATCTGCATGTGAATGATTCTCTCACTAGCTGAGAGCAAACAAGTTCCTAGTATTCTGTATTTTTTAATATCTGTAATTCTCATTTTTTGTTGGATACAGATGTTCATTATCTCTGCCTAATACCCAATCCCAACTTTAACAGTTTATACCATCATCATCTCTGCCTAATACCCAATCCCAACTTTAAAACAGTCTATACCATCATCTGTCCCTTTACTTTTTTGTAGGGGTGGCGGACATTCGCGTAACCAAATCCCTCCATTTTCTGTGTCAGTATTTGTTCATAGGTTATCAAGGGAGAGGCCAGTTTCTTCCTTTACATTGTCCAGGCAACTTTTCTTCTGCCCTTTTTCATTCTTCCTCTCTAACTTGAAGGATGACTTTAGACAGTCTTTGTAAATTTAAAAAAAAAATTTTGTTATTAGAGCTCTTATTTTGTAAAAATTAGTTCATTATCAGAGATATTTAATGAGATAAACTTAGTTAATAAAAAATGTTTCTGCAGATACAACATGGACTCACCTGTTCATTTAGTACAAGAAGAAGATGGGCTGAGAATTATTGGAAATGACAGCCATGAATTCTTGCATAAAATCCCAGGTAAACTAAACTGATAGTCAGCACATGATTTATCAATTTATCAACCATTGTAACTATACTATAGCAATTTACACAAGTATTTTTTTTTTGGTCAATAAATTCTAAAGTAAGTGGCAACAAAAGTTTGTTTTAATTGAATTTAGTTATGGCTTATTGTTTTTTTTTGTTTTTTTGTTTTTTTAACCACTTAGTGCAATAGATAACACTGCCTCTATATTGGCTTAGTATAAACATGTTGAATAAGGTGCTTTAAAGAAAAAAATGCAGAATCTTAAAAGCTCTTAATATATCTGTAATATAAAGTAGGATGTAAGGAATATGTATGTTTATATGTATGTATGTATATATGTATGTATGTATATCTCGCAAAATCGTTTAACCAATTTTGGTAAAACTTGGCATACTTATTACTTAAAACATGTCGGATACCGTAGCGTATGCTTAATGTCCCTCCCACAATCAGGGGGTCCCAAAAATAAAATAAAATACCTAAATTTATCTTTATTACAGAGAAGCCCCTTTTTACATTATTTTATATTTGATATGAAATATGAGTTATGAGTATGAGTATGTTGGTTGAATGGGTAAACCCATTTTCACACTCTACTTTAATTTTTAAAAATGTGAAAGAAACTTCACCATGTTGACTTGCATTTAAATCCGATGTAATACCCAAATGAAGGCAGAATCATATCCGCTAGTATGTATTATTGTATATATTTGTATTGAAGGTTATCATAGTATTTCCCAGTTAATTAGCTGTAGTGATGTCAAAGGGAGCTTACTTTTGAAGAGTGGATACAAAGCTTCAGTTAATTTGTCTCATTTTTGTTTGGTATTTTTTTTTTACGACTTGATCTTGTTTTTTTTTTTTTCTTACAGCTGTGACTGAGCAAATCTTTAAGATTGGATCAATGGAGCCAGGAGCTGTACTTTATGAAGCTAGCAAAGAGTTCCAGGTAATTTCACTGTTTTTACTTGGCTTATTTCAACATATGCAGTTCCTCAGAGTGGAGATTTTCACAATAGAATGATCAACATCCGCAGCACATCAGCATCAAACTTTGATTGTAGATACATGACATGACTAGCCTTGTATTATTGTATGACAACAGTCGCTACTTGCAATGTCAATAAGGCTTATGGTCGTGAAACATAAGTAAACAATATTGTTAATGAGGATGATCATTTGTTTTAAACTTGTCTGTCCATACTATTACCAAATTTTTTAAGCATGCTCAATGCAATGAGTTCTAAACTGCAGTTATGATGTTATGACAATTTTACTACTAGGCTAGTTAATTGCAGATAAAAAAATTATTTTTTAACCTTAACTCTTTCTTCCCGTAATTAATTACCACATTCTGATGGAATCAACGTTGGTATCGTCAGTTAGGAGAGAAAGAGTTAATGGGGATTGCTAAACTCTGAGATAAGTAACAACCAATTTATTTTTGCAACTCCGATACTCTGTCCACCCTGGATCAAGTGGCTATAAAAAAAAAGTCCAGTGGTTGAAAAGACTAGTATATTAATGAAACCATTCTCTATGGACACATAATAATACACATTCATTTTTTTTTCATTGTTTTTTAAATATCTATTTTTTAATTTCGTCAAGAAATCCAATTTATTCAACATTCTGTATTTAGATAAAATTCTTGTATAAAAAGATAGTCTTCACAATTTAAAAAAAAAATAAATTTAATATTATAAAAAAAAAATTCCTCTAATAGATGTATTTGTTTTTGTCTTTTAATTCATAAACTTTTCAAACATTTTGAGAATATAATCTAGTCATACATTGGATGTTTTGATGGGGGCTACTTCTATTTCTAGATTGCTTATCAATGCTTCTATTATTTCACAATTAGCTTGGCTCTGTATCTTTCTAGAAACAAAATCAGAAAGCTGATGAATACATTCGAATGATCAAAGATAAACTGGACGTAGCTGTGAACCAGTGTATACAGGCAGCTGGACATGAGCTGGAACCTACCATCCAGAGAATGTTGCTGAGGGTAAGTTCTTCCCTTTTTTTGTTTGTATCTCTTCAACCAAAATAAATAAAGTTTCATAGTTTCTGTGAGGTTTTGGCCTTTAATGGGTGCATATATGTGATAACAAATCTGCTATGAAAAGTTGTCTACAAATAATAAACTTTTTATGAGAAACCAAATATAAGAACTTCTATGAAATGTCTACTATACTAAACTCAAGATGAGAAACCCTCAATGATAACCCTACTATGAGGAACCATTTATAAGAAACAACTATGAAAGTCCACTATGATAAGTCAGAGTTGTTCCAGTGTTGATGTAAATTGATAATGTCTCAGATGATGCTAGTACAATGGGAAGGCTCATAGTGGCTTGCTCACTTTAAAGGTCTACTTGAAAATTTCTCACCAAGTCCTAACTTTAATTGTCTTCATTAAATACATTTTTTGTTAAAAGAAACTGAGACAGTATCTTCTAGAGAGCTTTTGTTTACTGTAGCAGCATCTTGTAAGAAAGAGAAACAGCTATTAAAGAGATAAAAATTATCCAATTATATATAAATGTATAAATACTTTCAGGCAGCATCGTTTGGCAAGTGTTTCTTGACAGACTACAGACCAGAAGCCTTTGTAAACATGTGCATGATGCTGAGAGTTTTGAATCAAGTGCGGCATCACTCTGTGGGCATACCCCTCACCTTTACACAGTATCCTTCGCACATATAGTCTTGCACAAGAACTTATTAATTACTATATTTAAAAGCACCCTACATCTAGTTTGAAGAATTCTAAATGTTTTAGTATTCTAGTTTGCTCCTTTAACCCTTAAACGCATGTGGTAGTTTAGCCTCTAAACATCAGAATTGTAATTCCATTTAGTATGCAAGCAGTGTAAATCAGCTCAGCACTTTAAGGGTTAAGTGGTAGCCTACATGTTGTTGACTTTTAAATAAAATAAAGGTGGTTAATCATTATATTGGTATAATGATAAGCTTGTCTGTGCTGGATGCAATAAAGATTATTGTAATGATATCTTGATAATCTATTTATTCCTTATTTATCTCCCCTTCTGTCTCAATGAGTTAGACATGAAGATTTTGTTGATTTATTTAGTTGTTTCCTTAACTTGATCAAGACTGGAACATTTATCTATGCCAGTGCTGATAGACAGGCTAGTGTTGCGTAAAATGTTTGGTCTGGCTGTGAAGATTTGCCAATACTTGAAGATTCCTGACAGCGAAGGTAGAAGCAGAATCCTGGCCCATTGGGCATGTTTTAAGGTAAGAATCTACACATTGACAGACATAATAAGTAGTGGTATAGTAACCAGAGCACGAAAGGGCTCATTGCTCCCGGGACCATAACTAATAGGGACCTACAGAGACCATAGAAAGGTAGTTGGTTATTACTTTTTTTTAGAAGAAAAGCAAGTATTTAGTATAAGGACACTATTACATGAAACAGCTGGTTCATACATTGGAATTTTTTTATAAAAATGTAATTATACATACAGGACAAGACAATTTATACAATACGACATGTATACCATGGTACTACTGATGATGATTATACTAAAATCACACCTATAAATGTGTGATAATTTTCATAGAACTTTAAATATAATGAAAGCCGTTACTAATTATTTGTTATTTTGTAATAATATTGTTGTTTTTCTTAATGAGTTATCACAAGTGATTCACTAGATTGGCTAAACTAGTTGAATGTAGGTCACTTGTGTTGTTTTACAATTTTGTTTGAAGGTTCAACAAAAGAGTGAGGATGAAGAAAAACTGGCCAGGACCATTTCTCAAAAACTTCTAGATGTGCCAGGAGTGTCTTTTTCAGAGATAGCAAGCCAGGCTCTAGAACTTGGGAGAAAACAGCTGGCTATTAAGGTAAATTCTCTTAGCAGTTTTTTTTTCTCTTATTATACTGTGGGAAATATAAAACAAAAGCAGTAGAAAACTGTGAACAAAATACTTGCAGATAATGTGAAAAACAACTCTTAGTTTAACTGTTTTGAAATATAAATGAGATTTTATCGAATGGTGATGCCTAACCTCTTCCTGTCTGGGGTCCATATCCATGTGTCATGGGCTGCATCACTGCAGGAGATTGTCCAGTTCTATTGAATTGATCCACCGTGGCCTCATTTTATTATACACTGTTAAAGGCAGTTTTGAGGGACTGGATCTCAAGAACTGGGTATAACCCTCAGCCTAAGCATCACTGATCTAAATGATGATCTAGGCTTATTTAGCTTATGTAATGAGAAGCAATACTTTTTTTTACTTTAAAATAACCTATAAATCAAAAAGCAACTTTGTTTGCAACCATAAATTCATTTCTGTATAAACAGGAATAAAAATGACATAGGCTCCTCATGACATCAGCAACATTTTATTTAAAAAATCCATCTTTTTCAGTTATATGTTAATTTTTAATTCTAATTGGCTGATTTATTCAAAACTTTAAATTAAAATTAAAATATTGTAAAATGTATTCATGAACCGAATAAAAATGTTGTTGCACTGAATTGTTTTATCAGTTAGTACTATCATCTTACATTATTGACTCTATTATAACCTTTAGAAATAAACAATTTGTTTCACCAGTTGCTTGATTATGAGCCCAGGGCTTCGGAACAAGTTCCTTTGTTGCTGAAGATGGGCCAAGATCAGGCAGCCTTGACCAAAGCCATAGACAGCGGTGATACAGATTTGGGTACACAAATAATTTATTTAACCTCCTGTTACTAGATTTATGTTTTTTTTTATTTGTAACAAATTTACTGTACCTTGCATTTTATTTTTAATAATGACTTTGACATTGTAATAAAATCTCTTTTTAAAAATAAAACTCATCATCATCATCATCATCCAACTCCATTTGAGTGATGGCTTAAGAGACTCAAATCCTCTCTTGCAAAAGCCTTGGACAGAAACCCTGCTGTCTTGCGTAGTGCATACATGTCACCATACAGGTCGAGAATGTTTGGTGTCAGATTTAGCTGACACTCCCAATACAGATGTAGCACAGTGATAATATATGACTATATAATAATAGTGAATAATATATTGAGAAGTAAATTTGACTTAAGACGAAGATTGCTGTTGGCTTTATTTCTAATTGTTATACCTATACATATATATGACAGTGTTCACTGTACTGCTGCGCCTGAAAGATAAGTCCAGTCAAGACTTCGTCATGATGATTAGAGGAATGCCCATAGCTTTTTCTCTTTATATACAGGTTAGCAAACTACTTGGTCATTTCAATTATCTTCTTATATCAGGGATGTGTATGAGGTAATTCAACCATTGATCAGTGTGGAGATTTTATTATGGGTCAATTGTCTTGTAGTTTAAGATTTTTTTTTTTGTTGATGTTGCTTATTTCACCACCCAAATTCACCTTTTCTATATTTTGCCTTGCTGACAAGACTGAATACTTGGTGTAGCCCTCTAATGACCTTTGACCCTGTACTCTATCCTCTCCAACCGTGGGTTTCAGGTTCAGATCTGGTTAAGACTGGGATGTTTAATTTCAGGATCATTGGGCCCCTGTGAGTCCACCCAGCTCTAATTGGTACTTGACATTAGTTGGGGAAAAGTAAAGGTGGTTGTTCGTTGTGCTGGCCTTATGACACCTTTTTTTTTTTTTACTGTAGACCACATGAACAGATGACTTTTACATCATCTGCCCTATAAATAACAAGGTCTGAAAGGGGAACTTTACATTTTTTGTAAAAAAAATTCGCTCGATTTTTCTGGCTCACAAATAATCCAGTCAAATGTTTCTGATTTAGTGAACTAAAGTTATGTAAAATGAAAAGGTCAAGATGCAAACAGGCTGATTGGTTGTAAAAAAAAAATGTTTTATTAGATGTTTTAGAAACATTAAGAAATTAAACCTTTCAGTGCTTAAGAGATATTAGTCAGTCAGTTTTTTTTTGTAGTGTTACCGATCCTTCATTCAGTTTTCTATAGGACTTTGTATCATTTTTTTTCTCTAGTGGATTAATTAATTAGTTTCATAAAATAAGGAACCAAATATTCAATATTTGTGTATCGTTTGTCACAAATCTTGTGGTTATATACATTGGATTGTTTTCATGAAGGTCCAGAGTTTAAACCATGCCCACTTCCATCCCCAAAAGGTCTGCAGAAGGTTAAAGCTGTTTTTGTAATAATGTTCATTTCTCAAGGAATGTCCAAAGCTTATAATACAAACAAAAATATCAAGGATGACAGATCTAGAATTCACATATCACATTTGCTTTTCTATTTCTACATTCTCCATGTAAACAACAGACCTTATTGGGACGGCACTCACTTCACTAGGATAAAATATTGATGGAACTAAAGGGGATGAAATTTGTTTCGTAAATTTGTGAGACATTTTAATGTCATCAAGTTAATCTTTTTATTTCAGTATTGCAGACAGCACAACATTAAACTAGTAGAGGACTTATACTATCAGGAGGATAACTCTTGGGAGGAAGGAAACTGTAAAATCATAAGGAGTTACTCTCTAGATGTAAGTATGGGAAATTAAGAAACTAGAAAAACATTTTCTATATTTCTAGTTATGATCTCAGATTACTAAACGAAGAGTGTGAAGTTGTCTAGGATTTATATTTAGCATTTTATGATGTTTGTCAAGATTTAATGGGTACATGGGAAGAGTAGATAGGAGCAAGGGCTGCAAGAAGCCTAGTTATAAAGGTAACCTAATTATCTCTTGGAACATTGAAGATAATGGTGGCCTTGGTCATAGAGTGCTTACCTATCAAGCTTTAGTCCATGGGTCTGAGTCCACAAAGTAACTGTTGGTTGTATATAGAGGAGTTCACCTGGCGGTGGGTCCAGCATTGTGTTTTTGTAGGGTGTGTCCGTATTTGTTTATTAATGCATTTATAAATGTCATGTTGTGAAATTTAGTGTAACTTCTGGTGAATGTTAGTCAAAACTTTTCCCTGTTCAGTTTCTACAATTAGCTTACACTGTCTTCATGAGCTCTGTCATGGACATTGAAAATAATTACTGTAGTAACAAGGGATGCCAGCGGTGTTTCTGTGAACTTAACTTACGTTTATATACATGAAATAAAAAGATACGAAATTGAAATCTAATCTATAAAATAGCAACAGTTATGCAAAATTAAAAAAAAAAAATCTATACATATATATACTTGAATAGAGAACAGCATAAAACATACACCTATTAATCCAGACAAACAGGCATAATAAACATTAAAAAATAAGTATGAATATACTGACAGGTTCAAAAGGTTGCTTGGTTGGAAGTATGGAAATTCTCTAAAGTGATAGTTTCATGCCTATAACCTGAATGTCCTGGGTTTGATGCCCATACGGGCCAATCTTATCAATTTAAATGCAATCTAATTTGATCTTTATCTGATTCAATCCAATCAGATCAAAACTTATTCAGATCTGATTGAATTCAATTAGATCAATTCGGATTCAGATCAGATGCATTCAAAACAGATCTATCTCTGATTTTATCAGATCAGATTTTATGTGAACATAAATAAGAATCCATTTGAAAAAAATTTAAATTATTTTTAAAAAAATCTATTTACTAATAATTAGGCTTGTCAAGTCTGATGGCATGGAGGAATGCGTTATTTGAAGTCCAACATGTGATCTGCCATGTAGCATTAGACTTTTTAAATTCTAAGATAATATCTTCTCCCTATGATTAATGACAACAATTGACTACAAATTATTCCAAATAACATTTTAGAAATGGAGGTTTGGTGGCTTAGTGGTATAGCACTTGGCTTCCAAACTGGGACTCTTGAAATTTTTAATTTCTGGATCTTTAGGGCACCTCCAAGTCCACCCAACTCTTAATGGGTACCTGATATTAGTTGTGGAAAAATAAAGACAGTTGGTCGTTGTGCTGGCCACATGAAACCCTTGTTAACATTGGGCCACAGAAACAGATGACCTTAAAATCATCTGCTCAATAGATTGCAAGGTCTGAAAGGGAAGCTTTACTTAACTTTAGCCATAGAACAGTTTATGTTGATCTGTTGTTTCTCTCCAGGATGTGGAAGAAAGAGCCAAATTGTTGGAGGAAGCCATGAATTGTTTTCTCAGGTGTAAAAATGATTTTTCAGTAAAAGTAAGTTTTTTAAAAAGTTTATTTTACAACTTTAAAAGTTAAGTGAGCGCGGTGGTTGAGTGGTTTTTCAAATCTGGGATTCTGGATTTGAATCTCAGTGAAGACTAGGATTTTTAATATTGGGATATTTAGGGCAACCCTGAGTCCAACAATCTCTAATTGGTACCTGACTTTAGTTTGGGAAAGTAAAAGCGGTTTGTCGGTGTGCTGGCCACATAACACCCTGCTCGTTAACCGTTGGCCCAAGAAGCTGATGACCTTAACATCATCTGCCTTATAAGGTCTGAAAGGGGAAATTTACTAACTTATCTCCAAGACTTAATTAAGAAACAAAATTATAATTAATAGTGTAAACAAAACAATGCTCAAATAAAATCATATCATTGAGAAATAGGACATTAAAAGTTGCATTAACAACACAATTTTAAAAAAAAAAATTATGTCATTTAGGAATGGGACAATAAAAATTGTATTATCTCAACATTTGTATTTGTTAAATGTTGTTAAAGATTAGGTCTTGATCTCTTGCATTAAAACAAGTTCCACACTATTATTGCTTTCTAGCAAACAGAAGAACAGATCAAGTTGATACGCTATCAGAGGAAGCTGGAGACAGACACTGGCCGATCTTATGCTGACCAGTCATTGCAGAAAACACTATATCAGCTGACAATTGAAGGGAATCACAACATGGCAGAGAAATTAAAGAAAGAGTTCAAGGTTCCTGACAGAAGGTGAAATTTTTGTTAAAACTTCGTTAAAGAATCTCATGTATCCCTTGACTTTTGTGGTAGGGGTGCAGTGACAGATTGCGTAATCGAATTCATCAAGTATATCAAAAGAGAAGAGGCCAGCCTATTCTTTTATGCTAAACAGCTTTTCTTTGGATGACTCTTTCTCATGCTCCCTCCACTGTACCTTGAAAATTGACTTTTGACAGTGAGTCATGTCTTACACTGTGACCAAACCAGCTCAGCTTTCATCTCTTCAGTTGTACCTCACAAGCCACACCCAGCCAGGTCAGACCACTTGATGTCTATACCTGATTCACCATGTGCTTTTCACTCTCACAAAACTGAACCTAGAAATGAATGGATGGTTCAAGCATTGATGGAGGAACTTTAAAAGTTTCTATGTTTTACTTGTGGTATGTGCTCTGGACTGTCATTTGACTGTCATCGTTTTATCTGTGAGTTTGCACTTTGCATGCTGCCATCATTCAGGAGGTTTGGTCTAAGATATAATAATCTTCTATTCTTAAGCAACAACCCAAACAAATAAAGCTAATAAAACCTACAGACTTCAAATAGGACAATAAAAAAACTCAAAATCACAAAATAAACTCAAATGAAACTTGATTTATTTCAGGATTTTATTATCTCCTCTGTAGAATTTGATAAAGTCTCTTAAGTCTAGTATTTTAGATTATGGTTTCTAAACTAAAATGCTAAAGTGTTGTCAACTAAAAGAGATGCCAACTTTCTTCCAGGTTTTGGATTATGAAAGTCTATGCCCTGGCCGAGTCAGGTGATTGGATTGAGCTGGACAAGCTATCTCGGACTAAGAAGGCTCCTGTGGGTATTGAGGTAATACAAATGGAGATAACTGCCTGGGGGAGTGGGAATGAAATTTGTTTGTTGCCTTTCTGCTTAAAGGAAGTAGAATAATTAAATATAGCCATCAGTATTATCACAACGTATTTACATGTTGGTAGTTTGTTAACATTATAGCTATTCATACATTACTTTGATCTCAACATATTTATAATGTCTTGTAGGATACATTAAAACTATGGCTATTCTCTCTTCTTCAGATGTTCATTGATGCCTGCATGAAAAATAAAAATTCAGTAGAGGCAAAGAAATATTTAAGTAGGGTAACACCAGAGTTGAAGGTCAAATGTCTAGTCCGTGTTGGGTAAGTTCTTCTTGTTCACATTGTAGTGCAAACAACTAAACCCCAAACATGAAGTTCACAAGGTGCCTGTAGAAAGCTAGAAAGTGGAATAAATAACTTATTTTTACGGGGGTGCCAACATTTGTCATGGAGTCCAAGGTCCTCCTCGCCTAATAAGTATCACTTCTAAGTATTTAGAAGTATTGGGTTGGCACTTTGTGAAACTGCAAATCAACCTGTTCAGTTATATCTCTGAAACTGAAAGCATGAATTGACTGACTTGTGTCTGATATACCAAGTCATCAGGCTACCTCAGAAGTAGATTTTAACTAAATATCATGTAGTGTAAAAAAAAAAAAAGTTATCTCCCATTTCCACCTATCTCCCTAATGTCTTGTCTCCATAGTGAGAGAGCTATCTCCCATTAATGGTACATATACATACAGATATATAAGCACAGTAATTTCCCATGTTCATTCCCCTTAATCTGTGCCAATACAGAAGGACCATAAATATTTAGTCTCTCTGTTAGTATAAGCAAGTTATCTCCCATATTGACTTTTCTTTTCTTTAGTATCCTTGTCCTTACAAATGTTTGTTCCTTTTACAAAGTAGATTACCTCCCATGTAGAATGCAATTTCAATGACTTGTAGCCTGCATTTATGTCCAGTCCAATGTCTACAATTCTATTACCTCCCCCTTGCAGTATGTTCCGAGAGGCTGCCGAGGCTGCCATTGAAAGTAAAAGTGAAGAGGACTTTGATTACATCATGTCAAGGCTAGGGTCTGCAGAGAGACAAGTGGCAGATCAAGTCAGAGCTCTCAGGCCACAGCTTGCTGCCAGAAAGTGAACTTCCCCCCCTTCTGGAAATTACTTTCATTTTGCCTTTTTTTTTTGTTTTGTTTTCAATGCTTGGGAAATAAACAAAGTGAAAAAAAGAAAAGGCATCACACATCATGCTATATGTCTGAAAATACAAGTTCCTAGTTAGGGAATGACTTGAACTATAAATAGCATGACCCTTGAAGTAATGTCAAGGACACCTAATTGAACTTCAATGTTTCCAATTAAAGAAAAAAAAATGAGAAAAACAAAATGCTCAGAAATTGTCATAGAACTTTAAAAAAAAAAACAACCTAGCTTGTCAACACTTCCTGTATTCTGTACACCAGAAACACCAAAAAGTTGCTATTTATAGTTGAACATCTCTCATAAAAAAAAGCTTAATATAGTGTGTTTAATGTACAGACCAAATATTTTATTGGAAGGTATTGCTCTCATTTTTCCATATATTTATACACTCCATCCTTTTGTCATTATTTTGCTATTGTTCATGTCTTTTGTGATATAATAAACATTTTGTTGATACTGTAATTCTCCTATTTGTTGTTGGTTTTCATCTATAAACACTTGAAATCACTTGAGTAAAATCTATTTGTTTGGATTTATTTATGTTTGAAATTTTCACCCTATTACTTATCTGATTTAATTTTTTATTTTGTATTACAAAAAAAAAAAGGAAAGCAACCTCACCAGTTACTTTATACTTCCAATCACTACATCAAAAAACTGTTTAGAAAGCTTATATCAACTCACTGTCAGTTTGTCTGTCTGGTAAAATGTTTGTACATGTTTTTTCTGGATCAAGATGAAATTCGTGCACAATTATTTCTTTTACCTGACAAAACAATTATCCATTTTGTAAAAATAGTTAATCAACTATTGGTAAGATTATTATTGTTTGGTATTTCGAACAAGGGAATGGAATTGCTTGATTGATAAGGTGTTATAAGTTGAATTAGCCCCCTTTATACTTTGTAATTAAGCTTAACATTAGTGTTAAAGAGCCTAAACTTGGTGGTGGTTCTTATTTCCCTAGATCTCCAGGTGTTCTTCAGCTGATGGAAGGCTGCTCGAGCTTTACCAATGCGGGTTCTAACATCTGCATCTGTTCCTCCATGGTGATCTATGATACTTTAGAGCAGAGACCTGGAGAACCACCAACACGACCAACAAAAAAATCCAGGTATTCATCAACACCTGCCTGAGGAAGATTCTTATGATCCGCTGGCCAGACAAAATCTCGAATGAGGAACTGTGGCAAAGAACAAAACAGCAGCTCATTGAAGTAGATATCCTTCAGAGACGCTGGAGATGGATAGTTCACACCCTGCGCAAGCCGGCATCCAACATAACAAGGCAAGCCCTAACCTGGAACCCTCAAGGAAAGAGGAAGAGAGGACGGCCCAGGAATACATGGCGCCGCGATCTGGAAACAGAAGCCAAGCAGATGGGCAAGACATGGGGACAGTTGGAGAGACTCGCCCAGAACCGAGATGCCTGGAGAAAGCTGGTTGGTGGTCTATGACCCAGTAGGGACCACAGAGATGAGATACTTTGTAAAGAGAAAAGTTTGAAACTAACAGTAGATGACTATAAAATCATTTATTTTAATGGCACAGAAAGAATACAATTACATGCTATAAATTACACATTTCATGTGTCGATCTAGTCATGCATGTTAATCAGTGACTTAGACCCTGCTAAGTCACAGGTTTTCCTTGCTGATTCAGGCAACCCATTCCATTATCTAATGGCACTAGAGAAGAAGGAGCACTTGTAAGAATTTGTTCAAGCATATGGAATACGAAATGTGCCTCTATCCGTATGTCCTTCTGAGTAATTTATTTTATGTTTTTTTTTTAATTTGTAACTTATTGATCAGCTTTTTACGTATTCTAGCTACTTTACTTTTTATTCTTCTCTCCTGAAGTTTCTAGTGATTTTACCAATGGTGTTACATTCATCAAATGTGAATATTCATGCGCATTGGACTGTATCATGGTGTTCACTTGTATCATGGTGTTCACTTGTATCATGGTGTTCGCTTGTATCATGGTGTTCACTTGTAATCATGATTTTCACGAGTTTAAACTCTGCTTGCCGTCATCTTATGAAGAAACATTTGAAACATAAATCAACTTTTACTGAATCATCTGCGCTCAAGTTTAACCTGTCATAACCAAGTCCTGTACATTAGTTCCCTTTCTGACTTGTGTCAACAAAACAGACTAGAGAAACAAAACAAGTTTTTGAGTTACATTAAATTCGTTTAATGTTTCATAAAAAATCAAGTGAGACTCGATGGAATGCTCACTATACAAGTTGGTACAACAGATATGAAGTAATTAGATGTATTTATATTATATACATACATGTTATTATAAACACAATCCATACTAAAGAGCATTAGGAGGGATATTGTTTACATTAGCAACCAACTAATTTTAACTTGACTCTGTGGACTTTGTAGATTGACAAGGACAGTGTGAACTCTCAATAAGAAGACCAAGAGTGTGTAGACTGTACGAATGTTAAATGACTAGAAAATATACCAGATACTGAAGTCCTTCGAAGAGTGGGTCAGCAAAGCGTCCACACCATCCTTATGCAGGCCACATCTGATGATCAGCAGAATGGAAGACCCCCAGCATTTCTAAAAGACTTCTTGAAAGCCTTCAACATAGACCCAGCCACCTGGGAGACAGAAGCACATGACAGAGCATCATGGCGTCACACTGTGAATACTAGCACACAAATTGCAGAGCACAAGAGGGCAGCTCTGGCTGAAGAAAGGCATCAGATTTTAAAAAAAAAAAGCAAGGCCAATAACTCTAGCTCTAGCTGGAATAACCTGCCCAGTTGTCGTCAAGGAGCTACGATGGACGAACTCTATTTATATAAATACGAGTTGACTAGAAATGTGTGGACTAAAAGACGAGTTGTTGGGGGGGGTGGGGTGCGGCTGAGTTTGAAACCCGAATCAAACTGAGTTGTGCTTGCTGAGCGTCTAAAGACGCACGAAACATGCTTCCAGAGTCGTCTTCCCTCAACAAGTCTACAACAGAAATGACCAGGGCCGGCCTTACAAGTTGCGGAGCCCAATTTAGTGGTTGCTTGCAAGGACCTTCTTCTAATTTATTTTTTTACAATAATGACTATTACTATCAATTAGACCATTATATCAACATGTATTATAGAACATGCATAGGAAGCAAATCAAACGCAAAAGTCGCCAGTTGGTTAAGCTAGTCAATCGTACGATACACTAAATATGTTAACCCTTTAAGTCCTACATCTTTACAAGCCTGTGCTAAGAGTCATGACTGATATGCTTAATGTAAATTGCGGGGACCCTTCCAGGCGAGGGGGCCCAATTTGAGCAATCGGTCAAATCGGCCTAAGTCCGGCCCTGTATAACGCACTGAGCATGTTATTACATGAAAGACCCGCTATACAAAATTAATTTAGAACTAGCTCTATGAATGTGTGGGTTATAGAATTTAATGGACTACATAAGCGCTTTCGCCCTTTTGGAAATAATTGCTTTTGATAGATTAATGAGATCGAGTTGAAACGGTCTATAGTTATGGATATTGGTGGCCCAATAAGTAGTAGGGGAGGGAACTGATTTTAACGTCTCCTCATATCATCCTGGGGTACAGTTGAAAAGTTACAGACTATTATCGATGTAGGGAACATTCTTTTAAACATCATGTGCAAGTTTGCAGTACATTGCTGGCACACTCAATGTTATGACGAACTGAATAAACATGAGAATCCCATGTGGATATCCATGAACCCACAACACTCGATTTCAAACTAAATAGTCAAATGTCTTATAAAATAATTAGTCCGCGCCTGAACTAAACAATCTGTTCCATCCCATGTGAGATGCTGGTTGGTTTGGCCCTCCTCTTTGAGATGTGCATTGGAGTGTTTAGTAACTATGGCACTTATTATGTTGCCATGACGATGATATGGCACACATTTCTCTCATCTGTTGTGCTGTTTCTATTGAAATCAGTAAAGAATGATAACTGTTGTTCCAACCAACTCACTTTTTTGAGGTTATCGAACTTATCAAAGTGTGAAGTACAATGCAATGTTTTCTGTTGCCGTTTACTTCGATCATGTTCAAGTGTTTCTTGTGGCGGATTAATTTCTTAGTTTCTGACGTACTGTAAGGTAACCACGCTTAGTGTGACATGTAAATGCACTACTAGGCTACTAGAACTAATTACTGACTCATCCAGTCGAAATCTTTGTGGAACATAGGGCCGAGAGCACATCTTTTTTGGTGGGATGAGTTCCTCAGCCACATTATTCTCACAGGTTGTTGATTTAACTGTTATCAACAAACCTGTACCTGCCATAGAGGTGTCCTAAAAGTTCCAATAAAATGCGTCACTTCTCTTATGCGCTCCTTTGAAGCTCCGTATTGCCAAGCTGCCGAAGATTTAAGATTACTTTCTGAGACTTCTTTTATGGGTTTGTAATTTCACTGACCTACATAACGTGAGGAACATGAAGTCCAGAAAGTGTGTGACTTTGTGTCTAGGCCCTGAGCGAAGAAGCTAATGGGCTGAACATATTTCCACGTGAGAATGACTGGCATTCTTCATCACTGGATTGAATGTGATTGAATCCAGTACATCGTGTCTGTATCAGTATACACAGCCCTCCATGTAAGGACCAGCCCCGTACATCCTCTGGAACTCTTGCACGTACTGGAGCCGGTGCTGTTCCGCCGTGACTGACGGGGCGCCGTGTGCCACGTGCGGGCGGGGCTGTGTCGGGCCTGACACATTGAACACGCCGCCCCGCATGGCGGAAGGCGGCGCCGGGTGCTGTCCTGATGGGGGAGACGACGCAAGGCTGTCCGCCGTCTGAGCTGGCGGCTTGAAGACGTCTTCCTTCCCAATGGCGTCTCCTTTGAGCATGGGCCTGTGGTTGTCCGGGAAGGCCATGGTAAATAGAGCCTCCGGGTCGCAGACGAACTTGTAGACGTATCTCTCGCCTGCAACTTTCTGCATGATTCCTTTCTCGTAGTAATACCTGAGGGACCTGCTGAGCTTGTCGTAGTTCATGGCTGGACGGTTCTTCTGCATGCCCCATCGTCTAGCGACCTGTAGAACAGAAATGAATCATACCTTGACAAATATGTTCTCTCCATTTTGGTTTATATGAAACTAAAAATTACTGATTTACTTCATCACAGAGTCTCGTATTTTCACGTAGGATCACGCATGAATTGCATGGGATCTCACGTGAATCTCATCAGGTCGTGTCACGTAGGGTCACAAAGAAATCACACTGTCACATGAGGGTTATGTCACAAAAAAAAACGTACGATCGGTAACAACAGAGAACATAATTAGAGACCATACCTCCTCTGGCTCTATAAGTTTAAACTCCAGGCCCCGACCAGTCCAGGCGATAAAGGAAGCATTCGACGGGTCGTCCAGTAGAGCCACCAGAAACTGCCAGAGTTGGAGTGACCCTCGCCTCTGATAGGAAGCTTGACCATCTCTGTGATATCTCTCCAGGTAAAAATCTCTGTAGAAGTCTGGCTTCATCTCAAGACCTGGGAAGGTCAAAACGTTTTCTTGTTAATAAAATATAATTTTAATACAACATGCAGTCTTTAATAACTTCTCCCTTGAAGAGCTTAATGTAGAATCCCAGTAGGGAATTTACTAAGGTGCTAAGGTACTATGGTGCTAAGGTGCTAAGGTACTATGGTGCTAAGGTGCTAAGGTACTATGGTGCTAAGTAGTAAACCTAACGATAAGCCTCTTTAGCTTTTTTTTTTAAACAGATTATTGGTAGTCATCAAAACAGGGCGATCATTGAAATGAATGTGAATCTATGTCTTCATCGAGCCCGGATGGCCAGGAGCTTGGCTTCTTCTGTCACCAAGTCTACTGAAATTTACTAATAATAACATGAGATCCGAATGTTCAGAAACACATGACAGAGGAATATATAACAGAAGAGTTTGCATACCAAATCTAATACCAAGACATACATGATATAGAAATAGATTTGAGCGCAATACAGTATAGGGAAATGCATGCGTTTCCCAACTGGTCCAAATAAGTGATAGGATCATAGCGTAATTAGAAAGCTAAAAGCATGAAATAGTGGTGAACAAAAATAATTGGTAAAAATAGTTCTAATCGCACTGATATATTGTTGTTGGTCTAGAATCTATTACGAAATTTACATGGCTGACCCAAACTTATTGATGCAAAGATAATTGATATACGGTATGCCTTTTTATAGATGTGAAATGTTGAAGTTGAATACCATCTGTATATATGTCGAACTTCAAATATTAACAGTATTATACTTTTATATGTGGTTAAAAGTTAGAAAAATAGTATTTATCAGTTCCTGTAACAAAATAATAATAAAGTTTTACATTTATTAGCAGAGCTATTTTTGAAATTCGATATGTATTTAAAAAAAAAAACAGAGTATTTTGCAAAAATCTAAGGAGATGTGATTAGAACTAGAGATAGAAAAAGTAGGTAAAATGATAGACTCCCTTGAAACAACAAAAAAAAAAATGTGTTAATGAAGTCCCACCTCTGGCCCCTGCGTAATGCACAAGATCCTGTCTCTCTCACCACTCATCAAATTACGTCCCCTTGCCGAACTCTCTTATTATCCGCCATTACGGCTTATAAATCAATGAGAGAAGAGCCGAACAAAAATTGGAATAATTTCTGATCCAATGACGAAAAGCGCCTACAGCAGAGCGAGTTCGGTATCGCGCATTAAGAATAAAGGGGGGGGGGGGGGAGGGCTCCATAACAAAATACCGCCACGCTGGAAGGGCGAACGTGAGAACAGCGAACTCCACAAAATAATTGTCAAAATATCTGAGTCCGAGTGTAGAGGAAAGGGGAGTGAGATTTAGAGCTTAACCAGAAATAAAGAAAAAAAGATTTCATGTCTATATAGATAAGTTTAGTTTAGCCCAAGGCTTTTTTAGGAAATATCACGTACACACTTATATTCCACGCACAATCCCTTATTCAAACATACACACACACACATACATACACACACATCGTATGAGCTCCCCTTGTCTTTCATTGACGTCACATTTTGTTTTCACTTCTACAAGACCAACCTATCCCCCCCAAAAAAAAAAAAAAACTTTCACCACCGTTTTTACAAATAATTTGCATAATTATGGTTAAGTTGGTGGTGCTGAAAGAAAAAAAAAAAAGGGGGGGAGGGGGGAAGACGGCTGTATCATCGTAGACGTCTCGGCCTCAGTAATAAAGCCAAAGAGATTTTACCCCCAGACCGCCCGGGCAAATTATGAGACATGTAATTACCAAGTTCCTACATGATAAATTTCCCCCCATTGCCCATCAGCGCCACGTCGCAGGCCGGGTAATGTTACCCATTCGCCCCGGTCAGTAACCATAGCAACACAAGCGTCTTCCGCGTAATAGGGTGTCATTTACTTCGCGACATACGCACGAGGACTCACCGCCTAGTCCACTGGACTCCAGGAGCAGAGAGAGGGGGAGGGGGCTTAAAAAAAATTGTTGACAGGTCCAGCACGAGTTCTTTGCCCTGAGGTTTCGTTTTTCGTACAATTCTACGTCCTTTCTCCAACTTTTTAAGATCCTAATAAAAATCTCCTTCTCAATTTATCGCCTCGATCATCCTCGGCTTTTATGATTTGATCCCCCAAACCTCGGAGAACAATAAATAGGGGGAAATGAAAGGGAAAAAAAAGTAAGAAAATTGAAGGTGTTGGGTAGAGAACGAGAGAGGGAGAGAGAGAGAGAATGGAGAGAAACAGAGAGAAATAGATGGAGGGGAAAATAGAAAAAGGTAGAGAAAAGATAGAGAGAGAATGGTTAGAAAATGATGAAGTGTGTGGGGAAGTGTGTGAGGAAGTGTATGGGGAAGTGTGTGGGGAAGTGTGTGAGGAAGTGTGGGCAAAGTAAAAGAGCAAAAGAGAGAGAGTGAGAAGTCTATAACAGAAATTTAGAGAGAGAGAAGGTGTAAAAGATGGTGAGGATGAAAGTGTGTGAAAGAGTGGGGGAGAAAGTGTGTGAGGGAGAAAGTACGAAGGAAAAAGTGTGAGAGAGAGTACGAAGGAGAAAGTGTGTGAGAGAGTACAAAGGAGAAAGTGTGTGAGAGAGTACGAAGGAGAAAGTGTGAGAGAGA
>JADKLZ010001913.1:9323071-9341490 GCA_021533235.1 Biomphalaria straminea
CCCCGGGACACACAAGACACAATGTTAATGATCCCCCAGGATACACAATCACAAAAAAAAAATGCACGCACTGAGGGCGATAAATATTTCCCCTCACCTCAGACATTCACTTGTTAATCGCCCACCTTACAACTCTTTGAGCTTCCAAAGCTCTCCACTCGCCTAAACACACACACACAACGCAGCCATGATGTTTCTCTCACGCAAACACACACACCTCGACCACGGTGTTTCTCTCTCTTTAAAACATCAGATTACTGTTTCTTTGGGTTCAGCTCCGAGCAAGGTGTTGACACGATCCCCGGGTCAACATCCGAGACCAAACAATCACCTGGATTCTTCCATGCGACTTTGCTCTTGGCGTGTGTACCATTTGTTCCCCAGCTTTGTTTGACCACTCTCGGCAGTGACCACTGTCCACCCCTTTCATTTGTTTGGAATGGTGGCTAAATCGGGATTAAAGCCACCGGCAAACAATGTGACAAGGGATGTCACATTTCGAGCAATTTTTGAGCCACGCTCTGGAGTCAAAACATCTTTTATGACACGTGACGAGGGGTTAAATTCATAGCAAGTCTCCCGCTACAAAACAAACAATTTGAAAGAAACGCGAGAAGGACAAACCATCAACATTCTTGTAGTATTGACTGCAGAAAGAGATATTCAAGCAAGGTACTTGGTAACTCATTTGAAAGGACACTTACATATGCAGTTTACTAAATTATTGTCTCCCGTCTTAATAGCAGAGCCCGGGCTAATATTGTAATGTAGCAAATTACTTGAAGTTTTTTTTTAATGAAATCGATTAAGTAAAGTTCCCTTTTCAGACCTTGTGGTCTTTAGGCAGATAATGTACAGTAGTTAATTGTAGATAATTGTACAGTAGTTACGCTGAGGTTGTCAATTGTTATCAAACTGAATTTCCATTAGTTTGGATCAATAAAATTATCTTATCTTATCATCTGTTTCTGTGGCCTACTGTTCACGAGGGTGTCATGGGTACAGTACAACGACCACCCCCTGTATTTTCCCTAATTATTGTCAGGTACCCTTCAGAGTTGGTTAAATTCATTGGCGCCTAAAATATAACCCCTATAATAATAATAATAATAATAATAATAAGGCTTGTCTTCGATTTCGAAGATTAATGAGAAATGCAATATTTCTCGTGGCCACGCAATGTGACCTAAATATTTTGCCACATTCAGGGCAAGCATAACCGGCGGACAATAACTTCTATCAAACCAGTCGTAAAAACTTAGACAAGAAACTAAAGGTAAAGAAACACTAGTATTACCCGGAACTACCCCTAAAGCTAACTTTGATGAAACCAGTCGTAAAAACTTAGACAAGAGACTACTGGTATATAACCACATGTATAACTCAACACAATGCTGATATAAATTATAATCATTCAATGGGGCATACTGGGTAGAAAAAGTTTGGCGCCAATCTTCAGTCCAGCACTTTGTCAGACTTAAGAAATCGTCTGCATATTTAAGTAGGTCTAAACAGTTCTAGGATGACCAGAATGTCATGTCCAGATAAAATCTTTTTGTGACATCCGGGGAACGAGAGCTCTTTGCGCTTTTTTTCCCCCTCTAGATGGAAGAGTTATGGGTCTTGCCCAGTTCTGTCAGAGCAGACGATCTGGATGGTATGAAATGTAATAAGAAATGTCACGGACAGGACAACATGGCGGCGGCATTAACAAAAGGGGAGGGGGGAGATGTATGGAGAAGCACCGACCTATACGTAAATTGAAAACTACTTTGGACTTACTAATTATTTTCAGTCGCATCAAACAAATGAAAAAGAAAATATACTTTAAAAAAAAAAAAAAACAAAGCCAATTCTATTTGTTTAGAGGGCGCATGGCTGAGCGGTAAAGCGCTTGGCTTCCATACTGGAGGTCCCGGGTTCAAATCCTTGTGAAGACTGGAATTTTTATTTCCGGATTTTCGGGAGCCCTTGAGTCCACCCAGCTCTAATGGGTACCTGGCATTAGTTGGGGAAAAGTAAAGGCGGTTGGTCGTTGTGCTGGTCACATGACAACTCGCTAACTGTAGGCCACAGAATCAGATGACCTTTACATCATCTGCCCTACAGACCACAAGGTCTGAAAGGGAAACTTTACTTTTTTTTTATTTGTTTAGCACAATGTCATGCGTTTAACGTTTTCAATGCACTACAATCCCTTGTCTTGATCAGTTGGAAAAGGAAGAGAGGGGGAAGTGTAAATATTATCATGATCGCATTTATTAAAAAAACCTGGATTCGAACTCGAGAGATCTAGCCTCCTCAAGTCAACACACTAACCACTGTACCAGAGAAGTGCTTATGAAAATAGAAGGTTTTAAAGCTATCTATTGTTAGTTTCAAACTTTAAAGCAAAGTAAAAAGGGGAATAATACAACTTATACCACCACTTCAGTCAAGTACATGCTCTTCACCAGCTAAATAATTAATTACCAATAGTTAATTAACTGGTTAATTTTTTTTCTATCGATTCTTGTGTTGTCAGGTAGAAAAAATAATTGTGCGAAATTTCAGTTTGATCCAAGAATGGGTGTCGGAGAAATAACGTGTACAAACTTTCTACCAGATAGAGAGACAGACAGAGAGACAGACAGAGAGAGTTGATATAAGCTTTGTACCTTCAGCTAGCCACGTTTCCTGCATTTGACTTAAGTCTTTGAATAATTCTGTGGAAAGAGAGAGAGAGAGACTTATTTAGTCATATATTCATAAAATTAGCATGAACACATTTTTTTTTCCAAAATGTGTTTCTTGACGCTTATCAATGACCTAATTTAAACTTTTTAAAATTATCTCAGCAAATTATACGCCTGGCTTGTACTAAATAAAGAGTCTCGCCACAAGGCCTGTGGTATATTCAAGTATAATTATTGCTGTTAATGTTTAGTGCAAGGATGCGAGTTTATTTTTAGACCATTGAGTAGAGGACAAGAATAAAAGATACGACATTAGAGTTACGTCCTAAACCAGGGTTTCTCAACCTGTGGGTCGCGACCCCCTTGGAGGTCGATTGACGATTTGCCAGGGGTCGCCTAAGACCATCGAAAATATTGATTGTGTACTCTGTATGTGTGTGTGTGTGGGGGGGGGGGGTTCGCGTTAGAGTGGTGCATTGTAAAAAGGGGTCACCGACTAAAAGGTTGAGAACCGCTGTCCTAGAATGATAGAAACTCGTCAGTGCTTTTCTGGCCTCTGTTTTACCTTACAAATAAAATTTAGATTTTATTATTTCTTTAATTAACAAGTCACTTCAAGCCCATTGATTTAGGGTTAAAAGCAAAGTCTGGTATTAATTTTTTGTTTTGTTTACGGAGAATACACCCGTATAATAGATCCAAGGCCGGATCTGGGGATCTGGAGGCCCTGAGGCAACGAAGAAGCCTAATTATTTTCCGATTGCAAAAAAACATTTCTAAATATAGAGCCTTTCAAAAATTTAATGCAAATAAACTTATTTCAACAAAAAGTATGAGGATCAAGCAGGGGCGGCCCTAGCAGTGCGCGGGGCCCTGGGCGAGCGTCAAGTGCGGGGCCCTTAGCTGAAATGGTAGACTATATATATATATACTGTTAACTCATCACGTTAACAGGCTCATCCGTCTCTAACGATGCAACAATAACTATACAGTATGTTCGCCTCTAAGTTATGGGCCTTGTTTTTTTGGCTACAAAATATAGAACATTGTGTAGATACATTACTTAATTACATTATATACTGGGCAAGATGTTCTTCAGTTGGAGAGATTTGTCCAGAACTGAGACGCCTGAAAAAAAGAGGTTAATGACCAATGCCTTGAACTGGATGAAAGGCAGAGTTATCTAATTTACAGGATTATCTTATAGCTAACTCACCAGACAAGTCAGCGGTTCTATCATTAGATACGGAGATTGAACTTAAGTTAATTGAATACATCTAGTTAATACGGCTCCAGTTATTATTGGTACTCTAACAATTCATTTGACCGCTGGCAACACTAAGTCATCAGTAATGATGTCAGGTTTCATTGTCCTAGCAGTTCTAATGGACATCAAATAAGAATTAAGCTTGAACCGTTCAACCACTGCTATGTTTTGTTTGTTGTTTGTACAGTTTGGGTTTTCTTGACTTTCAAATTTACTTTTTAAAAAAAATTTCAAAAACTGAATGTCGTCGGCAAGCTCGGATGTTAATATGACTTTCACATTGTTCAGATTCATTGCTTCCGATAATAGAACGTCGTCACAATTGATGTTACAAAAAATAAGCTTTGATGTTTCTCGATTCCTGCTTTTTAACTATTGAAGTAAAACAATATCGTCTAAAATCGTCATTATATTTTCTTTTCATAATGATTATTTTGAAGGGTAGTTCCAAAACAAAACCTTGATAGTGTAGTACTAATTATAAACGGACGTGGTTTTCAATTACTTGAGTAAATCTCCTCCATTGAACTGACTCCGCAATGGTGTCACGTCTCGACATGCAGCTTGATGAACACTCATTTCAACTGTTACTAATACTTATGCTCCGAGAATAAAAGTTTGGAACGATTCTGATTCAGTTGTTTAAAATGACAATTATAGTTTTAAAAAATGTAGCTACCCATGAAAAGTTTTGCACAATGTCAAGTTTTTTAAAACAAAAAATCTATTTTTTTTTCCGATGGTCTTAGGCGACCCCTGGAAAATCGTCATTCGATCCCCAAAGGGGTCGCGACCCACAGGTGTAATGCGACATAACAGTGCTGCATGACACTTTTGAAAACTACTGAACATTTCATGAATTTTAAAAGGAACAGCATGTAAAAGTTATTAATGAAATGTGAAATTGTTATCTGGAGGTTTTGAGTGTTTGGGGATGTTTTGTGATACTGTTTATATTTTACTTTATGAAATTGAAATACCGCGAAAATATTACTTTTCTCGTACGGTCTTAGAACGCATCACCAGCGAAAGTCAAGAATACACAGTATATTTGTTTATTAATTTCATTTTTAAAAAATCAATTTTTCAAAAGTTACATGTATGTTACTTCAGGTGTTATAAACTACTCTTTCATATACAATTTTCATAAAACAAAGGAAAGTTCAAACTTTTATCACTATGCATTTTCCTAAAAAAAAATCTGTTTGGACGTCGATATTTAATTACGAAATATACTATTGGGATTTGTAATTTCGACCTATGCGTTTTTATTGTAAACGGTGAAAAGATGAAAGCCTCTTAGAATCGGCAGTTCATTAGATGCTGTCTTTACCGAAACTGAACGGTATTTCGACACCAAATATGCATGTGAAGAGCCTAAATGGCAATTAGTATTGTAGGGATACTAGGAAAATATTGATCAACAAGTCCTACTTTATGACAACTGATTTGGTCTTCGAATTTGGTGACAATAAAATCTCCGCTCGCGGGGCCCCCCTCAGGCGCGGGGCCTGGGGCGGTTGCCCCACTTGCCACCCCCTAAGGCCGCTACTGGGATCAAGTCATTGTTAAAGTCAAACATAGTTTATTAAAAGTAAAATTGACACTGACGAATGAAACTTTGCAACCTTTCTTGAACAAAATGCCATTGATAATTTTCGCTTATACCTCTATAGGGCGGGGGAGGGGCTTCTCTTGTAAAGGCCTGGGACCAGTAGTCCATACTGTCCTCCACCAAATCCGACCTTGAATATAACATCTTATGCATGCATCTAATGTAGTCTAAAGGTCTAATTTTATATTTCATAGTAATTTTGAAAGACGATTTAAAAAAAAATTCTTTCTAAATCGGAAAATATTAGGCTACTTCATTGTCTTAGGGCCTCAAATCCGGCCCTGAGTATATCGCCTTATGCGTGCATCAGTTGTAGTCTGTAGATATAAAATATAATTTTATACTTAATAGTGAGTCGTAAATAACCAGTGTATGCAGGCCTCAGTTTTTAATGAGTTATTTGAAGACGAGTTTTGCAATTACTAAAAAGTGATATAGAGATTTCAATATACAAGTTTATTGACTATTCAACGTTACTGTACTCTATGAACGATAAGTAGAGATGTCTGAACAATTATAGTAGTCTAAAAAAACAGGGGTTAGTAAAATTAGACATGTCACATGAAAAGTTTTCAAGGGAAGTAATGGAGAGAGAAATAGAGAGTGAAATCAAGGGGAAGAGAAAGCGAAAAAAAAAAAGAAAGAAAGAGAACGAGATGAAAAAAAAAGAGAAAACGAAAGAGAAATAAACTGTTTGTCAATAAATGAGTAGAGAAAACAAACATTCTAACAGTTTCTTTTCAAGTCTATGTTTCAGCAGTATCAGTCATTGGCAAAAAGCAAACCCCATTAGGTAAACATCCTCACAAAATCTAAGAAGATTCTAGAAATAAAAAATCACCCTTTGGGTCAAGATTTTGCTATATTACTACCACAAAACAAATAGAAGACACCGATAGCAAGGACAAACAGACACAAAAACTCTTTTGTTCCTCTGGCAATCAGATCATTAAATAGAGCCAATCTAATGTAAACTTTTCATATGTTAATTGTGAGTGAGTCTGGTGTGAATGTACATTTTTTTAAAAATAATGTTTTGTTTTGTATAATGCACAAATTGTAAGACAAATTTCCTTACGGACAATAAAGATTATTATTATTATTATTATTATTATTTCTTTCCATTTTTCCCATTCATAGGCAATAACAAATAAAACCAAAGTAAGACAAGCAAAACAGCTTTCACCGAGCGTCCCCCCCCAACACACACGCACACACACACACACTCCCCCCTTACCCCTGTCCTTCCACTGAAAGCTACAAACGCAAGTAGTTTGTCTCATACTGGGAACCATACAAAATTGATAACACGAAAATTGCGAATAATCCACGCGACCGCGGAGAGGCCAGGGTCGAGGACGCGAGCACTGCACGTGCAGGATCGGGAGGGGGGCCGGCCAGTCGCGCGGTCCTAACGCTAAATTAGCTCGGGAGCAATGATTATTGTGTTTTCTTGTTGGGTTCGTCATCAGAGTGGCAGTGATGTTCCATTTGTGAGAGGTGACAATTGAAATGTGAAGGGATCCGCGACAACAACATTCAGTTCCCGTGCTACGTGCTACAGGCTACGTGCTACATTGTCAATGTTTTGGGAAGTACAACAAATGTTGCTACATGTTGTACATGTCTGGATTTTTTTTTAATACGTACTTCTGATTTTAGCATTTTCACAGCGCATGATAAACCCAGCTCTATAGGCATCTGACGTCAGTTGGGAAAAAAGTAAAGGCGGTTGGTCGGTGTGCTGGCCACACCAAACCTTTGTTAGCCGTGAGCAATAGAAACAGATGACCTATATCATCTAACCTATATATCTCTAATTCTAAAGGGGGAACTTAACTTACATGTACAAATAACGTGTTCTCACATAATAATTTGTACGAGTATTTCTTACTAGACCTGCGTAAAAACTCCAATATTTAAATACGTTGCCTGTTTACAAATTTTGTTATGTTTTTATTTGTTCCTCTGATTGTTGCGTTTTTTTTTCCACAAGAACAAAAACCAAAAATAAATAAATTATAAAGCAATTAGTTTATCCTATGGCACAATATTTAAAATAATTCATTATAAAGGAAATATTTTTAAAAAATTTAAAGTACCCCCCCCTCAATAACTGTAATAGAGCAGATGATATAAAGGTCCCCTGTCTCTATGGATGACGGTTAACAAGGGTTCATATAACTAACCGCCTTTACTTTTCCCGGAGGAATCATTAGTCTGTAAGAGTTTGATGGGACACCCTAAAAATCCAGAAATTCAAAATCACATTCCAAAAGATTTCAACCCAAGTCACCTCGGTAAGGAAGCCTAGTGCTATACCACCCAGCCAACACGCCCTTAGAGGAAACAAAACATCTTGTCTATCTTTATAACGTTATTAGTTGCCCTGATTTATAAAGTACAGAACATCTTGTCTATCTTTATAACGTTATTAGTTGCCCTGATTTATAAAGTACAAAACATCTTGTCTATCTTTATAACGTTATTAGTTGCCATGATTTATAAAGTACAAAACATCTTGTCCATCTTTATAACGTTATTAGTTGCCATGATTTATAAAGTACAAAACATCTTGTCTATCTTTATAACGTTATTAGTTGCCATGATTTATAAAGTACAAAACATCTTGTCTATCTTTATAACGTTATTAGTTGCCATCATTTACAAAGTACAAAACATCTTGTCTATCTTTATAACGTTATTAGTTGCCATGATTTATAAAGTACAAAACATCTTGTCTATCTTTATAACGTTATTAGTTGCCATGATTTATAAAGTACAAAACATCTTGTCTATCTTGTATCAAAAGTTTAAAACGACAGTGTCTTTTGGTGTTGTTAAATTGGAAAATTAGTTGCTTTATGTTTTGTAGCAATACTTATTTTAAAAAATGCAAAAAAAAAAAAAAAAACAACTAAAAAAAATCTTTAAAAAAAAAGCTTATATTAAGCGTAATTGTATTAATTAGTTTGGATCAGTTGTTCTGGTAAATGTGTGATTGAGCTCGACATATACATCAGTGGATAGAATTGTTCTTACCAAATGCTTTTGTTTAGCTTTTAGCTTTCTTGTCTGGACCAGTTGTGAAAGGGAATGGAAGAAAGGGGGGGGGGGTATCTTGGTGAATGTTTACATCATTGTCTTTTTAAACGCACAAAACAAATGTTCACTCATGTCTCAAGACTTGTCAAGGGAACTTATTCACATCTTTCAAGTACGATTTCATTCCCTTATTCAAGATACCGAAGGCAATAATTAATTACTAATAGTTAATTACCTAACTGGTTAATTTATTTAAATTGATTCTTGTGTTGTCAGGTCAAAGAAATAATTGTGCGCAATTTCAGCTTAACTTGAGATTGGATGAGGCAGAAACCAGACAGACAGACAGAGTGAGTTGATATAAGCTTTGTAAAAAAAATATAACTTGATGCGAACTAAATATACTGACCGGAGACTGGATCAGAGAGCGAATCTGAATCGTAAAACAAATCGGGTATCATTGTCATTGGCTAAGAATAGAACCAATCAAAGAACAGGGAAAATAATTTCAAAATAAAATACGTATAAATTCCACTCAGATCATTATCAAACACTACTAACAAGGCTTTTTTTTAAAAGTGGAAACGTTAGAATCGGAATGACTTTTATATGAGTGTACATGTCTTTTCAAAAAGTCAGCCTGGGTTCTTACCATGACTGCTGCACATTTCTCCGACCTAATTCCCCGAGGCGATCAGATAAGATTCGGAAAGGTCAATATACAAAACAGACCCATGCCAACACTAATCAAGAGAAGAGGTTATATAAATGTATAGCAACTTATGTTAACTGGACGCATCTAGAAACACAAAGTAAGGTCAAAGCTGTAGTCTGTGATGGTACCAAGTCCTGCCGAAGTAGCATACGTTTATGTAAGCGTTGACTGACTGCAACAAAGATTTCTTTATTTTTTTTATTTTTTTTTTTTGTGGGAGTAAAATATCTCACGGAATTAGGCTCAAAATAGCAACAACGTTAAAATCATATCAAATGTACGCATGCGTAACTAAGGTCATGAGTTCGTGCAATCACTGTGACGTCACATCTGTCCAAGTTAAAAAGCGTAAAGATTAAAATTGCGTAATTCCGAAGTAAACGAAAAACGAAATGAAAAAAAAAATCAAATATTTTAGAATTTTATTTTTCGTATGGTCATTTTTGTGTTAAGCAAGACTTTTTATAACTAAGATATCAAAAAAATTATCAAGCTAATGACGTCAAACGATTTTACAATGCCTGGGGAAAAAATGAGACGGTATTGACAGGGGCGTAGCTAGGAATTTTCCATGTTTGGGGGCCCGGGGGCTTGACCTCTTTGGGGGCCCCTGCATTTTGCGTAATATGTTATTTTAAATGTAAAAAACACTCACTCGGGGGACACTTAAGTGGGGGCCCGGGGGGATTTTCGAATTCTCCCCCCTCCTCCCTCCACCATAGCTACGCCATTGCGTATTGACGTGAGAAAGGCGTGTCTAATCGCGTTGGTAAAGTCTCATTTTTAGCGGCCCGCGACATTATTTTAAACAACAATAAATAAGTAGTTTTTCATATAATCACGTAAACTGTAGGGCGGCACTATATCCATGGAACATTTAACTAAATTAAAATTAGGATTTTTTTTTATTAATATTTTTTTTTACAGAAAAGCTTTTTTGAATAAGAAATTGACTTTTTGCAAAAACAATTAGATCCTTTAGATAATTATTATATGACATCATTTAGACCAGGTTTGAATCTACGTTTACATTCACTTTCAACTATCTCTTGGTCTGCTGGACCGTTGGGGCACCACATTAGATCTGTCAGCCTTCTTTCTCCATTCGTTCTGAAAATATTGAAACCTGCCTTTTTTACCTGCCTGGTTGGACCACTTCGGGGGTCGATTTTCAGTTTGTGTTTCCACACAAACTCTTTTTGCAACCTTGTTTAAAAGAATGATCGTGATGCTGACGCCTCTTGCGAATATTTATGAATCTCCCTACTCAGGGCCGGATTAAGCCAATTTGGTGCCCTAGGCACAAACTCACATGGGTGCCCCCCTCTGCCCGGACCACCTATCCTCCACTGACAGCTGGTATGTTCAATATTATGCAAAAAAAAAAATAAAATAACAAAGACAAACGATTATTAACACATATGTTTGTACTACCGTCACTCGTAAAAAATACTAAAATAAGGTATTTCTGTATTAGCCTATAGGTTTTTAGGCGTATTTTCTTTTTTTAATTTATTCTTTTCTTTTTTTGTATTTTTATTTTCTTCTTTTTAAATTTAATTTTTTTTTTTTTGTAAGTGTTTTTTCTTTTTATTAAAATACAATTTTATTGTGAAATACATTTTAAACATCGAAAATTTAATAAATCACACAAAATCCTTTATTTCAACAGCATCCAAACAATTTTTTTCAACGTGGCGATAATAACTGAGAAAGTCAGAGAGAGCACACATTTACATTCTAAAGTTCTTTTTTCTAGATTTACGTTTGGCAAAGTTTTTGAGTACATCATCAAAGTTAATTTGCGCAACAAGTCTACCTCAATCATCAGAACAAGGAATCAAGCCTTTCTTGTTTCATTGTTGATCTACTTGGATTTTTTGTACAAGAAAGTAACTATCTTCAACTCTGAAATGTTTGTAAAATGTTTTACATGTTTCGGAAATTCCTTCAGAGTTGAAGGAACATCCGAATTATGTAAAACAAACATTTTACAACAGCAGACTGAAGTGGATCACCACAAAGGTTAAATAATGTGCGATTCAATATTACATTTGCATTTGCTAATGTCATGTCGATTTCGCGCGGTTAGCGGGAGAATATACAAATTTTTCTTGCGGACTTGTGGTGCCCCCCAAACGCTTGGTGCCCTAGGCACGTGCCTTGTTTGCCTAATGGTTAATCCAGGCCTGTCCCTACTAAAGAGAGCCACATCTTGCTTCTTACTAACAACACTTTTTAAACATTTACAATATTGTTTTTATTTGATCAATATGTCAATAAAGATTTATAATTAAAATTATTGTTTTTTCTGCCTTGAAAAAAAATGTGACTGTCATTGCCCTACAGTTTGTAAAACCTTGGGTTACAGACAGATAACAGTTTTAATCATATATTTTTAGTAAAAAGTATTCGCAAGCAACTTTTCATTCTTTCATAAGATTAAATAGCATACTTATGGATTATTTGATTACTTTATCTTTAGGAGTATAGAATCTCTAACTGTATAGTTGTTTTTTAGAAAAAAATAATGTGTGTAAATTTAGCTAAATAACATTTAATTAACTAACAGGAAAAAAGAATTAAATTGATTACAATAGGAATTGTACAAATAATGTGATTGTTTATGTTTTGGTAGATTTTAATGACATTAATGCTAGGGAAGTGGGAGCTTCCTCAGGCCTGCTATACGATCCCCGGATTTTAAAGGAGTCTTTGGTTATATGAGTCACGGTGGATTCGATTGGAAGTTATCAAAACATGATCATCCCTAAAGAGTGTTTTTGGATCAAATATATTCCTCGCCTAATTGGACGGAATGGACTATATGGCTACTGATGCCAATAGTCACATATTATAGTGTTGTCACAGGAACAATGGACACTGTGGAAACAGTTAGATGACCTCGACTTTGCAGATGAAGAAGACATGGGAACAGTTGGAGAGACTCACCCAGAACCGAGATGCCTGGAGGAAGCTGGTTGGTAGCCCCAGTAGGGACCACAGAGATGAGATGAACAGGAACACAGACTTTGTTAGCATGCCACAAGTTGGGGCAAATAGTTTATACACCAGTTGAGTATTAAATTGAGAAATAATTTTTAGAACCACAATTAAAACAAACACTTCTACTTTATATTAAATCACCATCGATTAACACCCACATTACCATTATTGCTAAACATTATAATAATACCAAGTGGTCCAGGCAATTACTGCTCTTCAGACTGCTCTCAATAGCTCGATCTATTGAATAATGCTAAAAGAGCCCTTTGAGTACACACATTGTATATTACATTAATAAAAAATACTCTTTACATGTTTTCTTTGCTATACTATTTAAAGTAGAGATTAAGATAATCAAATATTTAATACCATATTTAGAACACAGACATCCCTATTTTATACGAACATTTTTTAAATTTCAGTGGTGAAGATGTATAACTGAGCCATGTATAAATCCTAAAATGGAAAATAAAGCTACTAGAATCTAATATTTGTGCGTACCCTGCTCCCCACCCGTCACGCTAGCTAGTGGTACGATGATAAAGAGTCCCCATTTGTTTCTTAAGACACGAGAAAATCAGCGAAAGCCGCTAGAAGAAAAGGACCCTCCAGAGACGCTCACGTGACCACCTGTTGCCCTTACCTTCTGAGTCCTGCAATAGTGTGTGGGGAGGGTCCGGACCTGATCTCATCTCCTCATTATTTCCATCTAAGTGAGCAGTGAAGCTGGAGACATGCTGTGTCTACGGTGTGTGTAACAGCAGCACACTGCAATACGAGATAAGAAGACATCCAGTGTTAATGATTGGACAACCGAAGTGGTATCGATCTCCTTATCATCTGTTAGCACTATACGGAAAATATTAAGAAAAAAAAGCATCACATAAATATATATTGTGATCTAAATTAAAGTACTTCCCTTCAGACCTTGGCAGATCAGGAAAAGGTCCAAATACAAGATGCAAAACTCAAAACGATATGGAAAGCCCTCGACACAAAAATCAGACTAATGCGCTTCTTGGTGAGGCCACATTCTTATTTGTGAGTCTTGGGCGCTGACTGTAGAGCTATAGAGGAGGAACCTAGCAATGGAATTCAGATGCTACAGAAAGATCCTAGGTATCTCATTCAAAGAACGCATCACAAACGAAGAGATTAGAGACAGGATTAGTACAGTGACTGTAGCCCCAGGTTATCCCACTAACTACAGTTTAAACAAAACACGCAAACTAAATCTCTATGGCCATAACACGAGGTCCTCGGGGTTTGCAAAGACCTTCCTTCAGGGAACAGTACCCGGAAAAGGAAGAAAGGGCATGCATAAAAATGGATGGGCATGCCGCTCAAAGACATTCAATCCAAGACTGAAGAATTGAGAAAGACTGTAACAAAGTTGTAACAAAGCTTATATCAACTCACTCTGTCTGATAAAAAGTTTGTACAAGATATTTCACCCACACACAACCTGAACTATTGCACAATTATTTCTTTTACCTGACAACACAAGAATCAATACAAACAATTGACTAATTATTTAAGGTAATAAATTATTTTGTTTGGTATGTCGAGCAAAGGGAAATAAATTTTGCTTGACTGAAGGCATTATATACGCTGAATTGGTCCCCTTTATAGGTCGCCGCAATAAAGTTTGAAACAAACAATAGATAATTATACGTTCATCTATTTTTATAAGCACCCCACTAGCAGAGTAGTTAGAATGTCGGCTTGAGGAGACATGAGCCATGATTCAAATTCAGGTCGTCCCCTGCACTCTACAAGCTTTCAGTACTTGCGAGTTTTACCAGATCAACTGTCGTCATCGAGAAGTACACAGAAGTCAAATTCATAATGCGCTGGTTGAGAATGTGTATGTATGTTCGTATGTGAATGTTGTTCGAATTTTTCATCGATATTGCTATTTTACAGTAGTTATGCTGAGGTCGTCAATTGTAGTCAAACTGAATTTCCATTTGATTGGATCAATAAAAAATTATCTTATCTTATCTTACTTAGCACTCTGCTGTCTGAGTTGAAGTACGTGTTTAGAGTACAGCTTGTTAAAACAATAGGAAACTATATCGATATAATGTACAGTCTATCTCAACGTCACCCTTAGTTTGAGCTAAATTTAGATCTATGTTATCATGTGTAGTATATAATGTTTGATATAATAGAATTAATTAGAAATTTTTTTTTTGTTTGTTTTGCATTGTTTTTTATTCTTTACTGTTGCTTCCCTTAAGTGATGCTTTCAGCAGCTTGACAGTCCTCATTACACGCACATCTTAATAAAATGGTAAACTTCTTTTTTTTTAATGTACATTAATACTGTAGCGATCGGATCCCACGATGACCTGCTAACTTCTGTGGAAAAAAAAAACCCCAGCTTAAAATCTATGGCCATATTACAAGATCTTGGGGGCTTGCAAAGACCTTCCTTCAGGGAACAATACCAGGAAAAAGAAGAAGAGGCAGACAGAGAAAGCGGTAGGAGGAAAACATACAAGAATGGACGGGCGTGCCATTGAAAGAGGTTCTAACCGGACAAAGGATAGAGAGGAATGAGAAAAAGTCAGTCTACAAGTCTTAATTGGTGCCCCAACGGTCCTCAGACTAAGGGATAGGTAACAGGTAATAGTGCATTTTTTTCACGTGAGACTATAACTTTTCAATGTCGCCATGACCTTAAGTGCGGGAAACGTTTAGCGTATGGGTATAGAAATTTAAAGACTTTTGTATGTGACGGCTTCCAGCCATCTTTGGTTCGTATGATCTGGGAATTGGGAATTCATGCCTGAGTAGAATGCATCATATTGTTACAAAGACATTTTTCTCGGGTTTAAAATGACAAATTTAGAGAGGTAAGCTTTTGACCTTTGATTCAAACCTGTTTGTGAAAATAGTTGATGGTCTCTTCTTGTTCTAGGTTGTAAGAAACTGATTGGTTTAAGAATTATCGGTTGATATTTAAATTCGGCGAGGTCAAACTACAATTAGGTCACGTGATTGTGTGTGAAGATGTGGTGGATGTGTGACGAAATGAAGACATGCGGTTTTGGCTCTTCCTAGACAAGGCATCGGACTGTGACAACTTTTAAAATAAGAGTGTTTTCTTAAGCTATGAAATACATTTCTTTCTGTTCTTATTGCTTTTTTGTTGGCTCCCAATTCTTTCTATTCCTATCTATAGTTTTCTCTCTTTCTGTCTCTTTTTGTCACTATCTCTCTTTTTGTGTCACTCTCTTTCTGACTGTATCTTCAGTTTCTCTCTTTCTGTTTCTCATTTTTCTGTCTCTCTGACTCGCACCCCCTCTCTCTCCCTCTCTCTCTCTCTCTGTCCCTCTCTTTCGGCGTTCTCATTCTGTCGCTCTTTCTTAACCTTTCGGTCACTATATGTAATCACTTATTTACATAAACATATTTTGATTACTTTTTTCTTTCCTACTTTTTTTTTGCTTTCTTTCTTTCCTTCTCTTTTTTTTTCTTTCATTCTTATTTCATTCTTTTTTTTATATTTTAATTTTTTGTTTATCTGACACTCTGTTTCTCTCATTCTTTAATTCTGTCCTAATTTGGGTTTTCTTTTTTCACTTTTCTTTTCCTCTATTCTTATCATCTCAGTCTCTCTCTCTTTCTCTCTTTTTTTTTTCTATTTTTTTATATCTTCTACATCTATCTCTACCTTTCTCTTTATTCAACATCTATTCAAAATCTCATTATTTCTATCTCTATTTACATTTTATTCTCACTTTCTCTCTCTCTCTCTCTTCATCTCTCTCTGGCTCTTTCTTATTATCTCTCTCTCTTTCTCTCTCTCTCTCTCTTCGCTTCTCTTTGTTTTGTTTTGTTTAAGTCGAGTGTCTTCTCTACAATTCCTACATTTTCACACACCCCTTGCCCGTCTCGCCCCTCCACCCTGGGCATTCTTTTCTCCTAGTTAATGAAGGCTCAGAGATCAATAGAGCGGAATTCGACTCTGGAATTTAGAATTAATTTCGTTGCAGACCAGGTCTCTCTGATCTGTGGGTACCATCTGGACACTTGCACAATATAGACAGCAGACAGAGCCAGGAGTGGGGGACAAACAACCCATGAATAGACAATATGCACATCGCGTCTTATTCTAAGGATGTAATTAGTGATGTAAAAGCGTAAACCTGGGGAGGTTTTAGATTGGTTAGGCTTCAAAATGAGTATGCGGGCTATTTGGGTAGGCTTGAACTGTTCATGAGTAAGTTTATGCATGGGTAGGTTTCAACATGGGCAGGTTTCTTTGGAATATAAACAAACAATGGTAGATGTGTTGTTTTTTTTAAGTAAAATTTTTTTAGCGGACCCCGAAAGAGGAAAAGATGCTATTAGTTTTGTGTCTTTCTGTCTGTTCCGTTTAGATCTCGTAAACTAGAAAAGATAGTGAAAATTAGAAATCATATTTTAGACCATTCAAAGTTCTGATGCAACGGCTACTTTTTTCTTTTCTGAAATTGAAAAATATAATTTTTAAATCACCATGCAAGCAGTGTTTTCTTAAAAATACACCACTATTACAACTATTCACTAATAATAGTAACAATCACTGGAGGCAATTTAAAAGGGGAGGAAATACCGCACAAAATTTTTATCCAATTTTAAAAAATGGTTTTAGATTTTTGTGTCAAAATTTTTTTACCATTAATAATAATAATAGGCTTGTCTTCGAGTCCGAAGATTAGTGAGGAATACAGTGTTTCCCGTGGCTGTGCAGTCCCAGCTGTGACCTACCATTAAGCTAAGATATAAAACAGTTTGAATAATGTTCATCACATTTTGGCATGGGTATTCCCAAACCAATTGGTAGGGCCGAAAGAAAAGTAGCGAACTCCCAAGAATCCATTCGGATATTACATTATGTTGTAAAAAAAAAATTCTAAGAAAGGGAGAAAATAGAGAAAGTGAAAAAAAAAGAATAAATTCTCGTTAAAAAATCAAAGCAAATATGCCAAAATAGCAAACATATATCTATTTTAGCTTCAACTATAGACATAAATAAATATAGACTGGAAAAAGGAAGTAACTTCATGTAACTTGAAAACATGTGTATCTATTGACTTCGGATTTCCGAATTATGAAGAAATTTAAAAATTGTATGATCTTCAGTCTTAGAGATTAAACAAAATTTATAGACATAAAATAAAGTACACACAATTGCAAGTCATACATTTACATAACATAAAACTCTCTTATTGGCCAGTCTATATTTATTTATGTCTATGGCTTCAACTGTTAAAAAAAAAGAGAGATACAAAGATATGTACAGATTTAGCGCTAACTAGAGGACTCAAATAAATATTTAAGCTGCTTTTTATAAAAACTAGAATCTGTTTTACAGAAACAAAATCAACAAAGGCTTACAGGACATTATGTTTGAAATATCAGTTTTGAAGCAGAAATCTACATAACTATTCACATCTAGGTGTTTGTGCATTGTTGTTTGAAGACTATTCTATAATTTCTAGATCAGTGATTGATGATTTGACTTAAACATGATTATAGCCTAGCCACTCACTGTGATATTTAACCAAATTTTGGTTTATCCTAAAAAAATCTTGGTTTATCTTAACCAAATCTTAGTTTATCTTAACCAAATCTTGGTTTTTCTTACCTAAGTCTTGGGTTATCTATGTGAAATCTTCGTTTATATGTAGACAAGTTTTGATTGGAATAGAGACAAATCTTGGTTTATCTAAGCCAAAATCTTGGTTTATTTTTATCTCTGTCCAGTGTTCATGTGCGTGTTAGTCTTAGACATTTCCTTCTCCTCCTCCGCCCCAGACTCCCTCTCCTCCATTCAGTGACCTTCGTCCACTCTTGTCTGGACATCCTGGGCATCCGTCCGTATGCAGTTGGCACTAACAGACACGGACACGCGCACGGACCACTGGTCACTGAAGGGTGAGTCTGACCTTGCCACGTGGACCGACACCTACTCTCCCAGGGGGGTTATAGCGGCAGTGCCAAATTGCTGCCATGTAAAATGCGGGGGATGGGGGGGGGGTCAGTGTGTCTTTAAGACTGCAATTAGTGTGTTCATTCTGAGGCAAATAATTACCCCCCCCC
>JADKLZ010001913.1:9346490-9357555 GCA_021533235.1 Biomphalaria straminea
TATAAAGAAAATGATACCACACAAGTCGACTACATTCGTAACCATGCTAAAGCAGATCAATTTGACTTTCACAATTATTCATTCGATTCAACTGTAACGTTTTTTTCCAAAATGAACATTTCCAAGGTCATCAATCTTGAGATATTATCTTTTTATATATTTCTTTTTTTCTGTCCTTCTCATGCAGCCTATTTCGTGATCATACCTGGCCAACTGGGTCGGAAAACGTTTGGAAATAGTGAGAACCAAAAATAAATAAAAAAATAAAACACAGAAACGGGAGATAAGAAATCTCCAGCTTATAGACTATCGGTTCTCTGGCTCTTCGCGACTTCATGACCAGGCCGTGGGAACAAGTTAACCTGCGTCTGATCATGAAGACAGACAACAAATCACGCGACACAAAACAAAAACATTGCCTTACTATTTAAGAGTTCATCCGGGTCAACGCAGCAGAAGTGAAACCAAAATAGACATTTAAATGTTAGATTTTCCAATTTCGTTATAACGAATGGCTCATTGGCCTGCCGTGTGATATGCGTTGTAGTCTGATTCACGCCAAGATGATACTGAGTTGGTAACCAGCTCAACGCCATCCTATTTTCCAGGAGATTAGGGCTGAATAGTCGTGTTGTCGTGCGCTCTGGATGATCAGCTCGATGGTGTCGGTTCAAACCCTGCGCGCCGTCAGTCCCCCCCCCCCACCAGCCGTCCTGCGGGGATTTGAGCTAGGGTTTAATAATCTTCAACTCTGAAAGAACATCCAAAGAACTTGCAAAACAAAATATTCATTTTCGGATAAATAATTAAATAATGAAAACATATATATATATATATATATATATATATATATATATATATATATATATATAATCTCTATAATCTAATCTATATATAAAATTAGTAAAATATATAATTGATCTGTATTGTGTAATTGTATGAGCTGGAAATATTATTTATTAATGTTCTACAAGCTGATCATCAGTTTCCTTTAAACTTTGGCAAAGTTATATTAAAAAAAGGAGGGTAAAATTGAGGTAAATGGATTTGTCTGCCTGGTCTTGTGGTATGAGCTTGGGAAAGTCATCTTACTATTCCCGAGTTCGAGCCTCGCCTGCCGCCGTCCACTGCAGGAGGTCTAGGCTCTGACATACAAGTCTTCATCTCTGAAGGACGGTCAGAATCTTTAAATTAATGAAAAATAAAGCAGTCAGAGAGTCTTTGTCCGTTATTTTGGATACTCTACAGGACTGTTATAGATTCTTTTTTTATTCAATACTGAAGAGGTTACATTGCCACTAAATAAAACATAATCACATAAGACACTAACATATATCCACGGTTTACACTACCGTTCACGTTGTTCAAAACACTGTCCAAACTTGACCGACACTGGGGGTTGTCATTTGTTGTAGACGAACGAAGTTATTGGGATCCTTTCGGAAGGAAGCCCTAAAGAGAACGAGGCTACAAGAACAACAAAACTCAGTTTTTGTTTATCCTTGATTCTTTCTTAACATACTCTTACTAGCTTTGTCAAATTTGAATGGTTACAGGAAATGTGTAGAATCTGGACACGGATTTCGAGAAAGACATCTAAGAATTTTCCTAGACATTGAAAAGTATAAGGGAGAAGACAGTCTAACTGATATACAATTTTTATATGTATTTAAAATTTGGTCATGTGTTCATAAAAACGTCTTGGAATTGATCAAAATATCATGTATATCATGTGCTTACGTTGTATGTAACATTAGTATCTAGATGGAGCGTAAATAAGCATAGATTAGCCAGGCTTTCAAAATGGATTTTAAAAAAAGATGATTCTACAGATTCTACATAAAACAAAAATCTGGCTGAAAAAAAAAAGCAGCGTCCAACGTAAACAAAAAATCCGGGCAGATGATGTCATGGAGATGAAGGCATGCAGATAAAAATCGAATGACCAAATGATCTCAAAAACAGAAACATATCAAAGGTCAGAAAATGGGTCCGAAATTAGGTTAGGACATATATTGGTCTCGTAGTGCCAATTTCAGTTGAATTCTCTCCCATTACAAACACTCTTTTTTTAAAAAAACTTTTGAGCGTTGATAGGCTTCAAGGCAGGCTCAATGAAGGAACAAGGACAAGGGGGGACAAAGGAACAAGGACAGGGGGGACAAAGGAACAAGGGTAAGACGATCTCTCATTGAAGTAAGCGCAAATAGTGTATTCATAAATACATAAATATGGACGCAGGAGCGAAGCCAGGTGCCTCGAGGTTCAACATTCATACAGTCACAAAATTGCAGGAGCGTAGTCAGGGAAAGTTCAAACCCTGCAAGCTGACACTTAAAAAGGCTCTAAGCAGGGCAATGGACAGAGAGGAATGGAAAAAGACGGTGTACAGTTCTTGCTTGGCGCCCCAACGGTCCACAGACTAAGGGATAGGCAACAGGTATTAAATTCCAAGAGCGTAACCGTTGGGGGGAGAGGGGGTTAAACCCTTCCCCAAATAAAACATTTCACACACTGGTATTCCTACCAGTCGCTGGGCTCCATCAATAAAGTACAACAAATAGAAGTGGATAGCAGATTTGTTATTTGTCCTGCACATTTTGTTTCAGACTAGCGTGAGATATTGCGCTGTAGACACCCAAGGAAATGCATTTTCGAAATTCCGAATACAAGGAAATAAAACGCTTTTTGCTGTCTGGCCGCCCACATCTCCTGTTTTCAAGGTGAGGTCAGATCAAGCATGAAATAAATTGAGAACCCTCCAAATAAATAACAATTGAATACTACGCTGTAAAAGTCAGCCTAACCCTTATCTCATTATTTTTGTTGCTCTTGACCATTGTTCTTTCAGAAGACCTCTAGTAGCCTGGTAATATAATATGGAGAAACGCGTATTGACCTTAAAAGATATTGCATTTATTTGACAAATACTAAAGCATTGACCTTCATTCAGGGAACAGTACCAGGAAAAAGAAAAAATGACAGAGAAAGCGATGGGATGACAACATAAAAGAATGGACGGGCCTGCTATTGAAAGAGGCTCTAAACAAGGCAAAATACAGGAAGGAATGGAGAAAGACGGTCGTCAAGTCTTGCTTGGTGCCCCAACGGTTCAACAGACTATCATATAGGTAGAGGTAAAAAAAAAAAAGCATGGAACCAAGTTGTCATTATTGAACATTATAAAGAAGTATTTGAAAATGTCATAAGATGGCATGTCATGTCTTGTGACAAAGCAATTTAGTAATTATTAATGAAATTCCACCAATTTTGTAGAAACTGTAATATAATAAACACTGCAAAAAAAAATACTTACTTGAAAACAATAATTCAGTAATTCATTTTCTTATGACTCTAAATTGAACTAAATTGAACCTTTTTTGTAAGCTCAATATGCGTTTCTCTGTATTACCAGGATACTAGCGGTCCTCTAAAAGGCATGTAGCCTACTTTGGCTCAAAACTAGGTGCATGCTTGTACATTAATTGGATATGAGTATAGCAAATTCTTGAAAACAAAGATCTTCAAAGTCACTATGTGTTTTTCAGCAATAGCTACACATGGTTACATCAGATATGTACATGCTTTGTAATGTACGACTGATCAGCACTGACCACTAAGTTATTGGTAACAAAAAAACAAAACAAAAAAAAAACAAGAATATTATTTTGTTAATACACAATTTTTATGCATCTTTTCCGGGAAGACCATAAATGTACTTTAAGACCTCAGCATGTTTAATGATATTGATACAAATAATTATTATATATAGACTGTATATAAATAAATATATATATATATAAACATTGGTATAAAAATGCACCAAAAAGAAGAAAATATGTTTTACGTGTGCGTTACAATGAAATGTACATACTACTCTTGTTTTTTTCTACTTTAAGTATGTTTTGTTATAAGCGTTGCTCAATTATTTTTTCATACCATTTATTATTTTAGCCTTTTACTCCAACAATTTGCAACCACTGTGCACTGGTGTATGTAAAGTTCATTTATTTATGTGGCCTTCGGTTGACGATGATGTCATGTGGCCAGCACAACGTCCAACCGCCTTTACTTTCACCCATTAGACTGAGATCCCGAAATTAAAAAATCTCAGTCTTCACCAGGATTCAAACAGGGGACCCTCTGTTCGGAAACCAAGCGCTTTCCCTCTCAGCACTCCCCACTGATGTGTGTAAGTCACTCTATTTTTGTAGAAGGTTTTATAGTCTATTTTTAATTTTTTTTAATTTTTCGGAGAGACCTAATTATCTACACAAAGTTTATCTTTTAGTACATTTTTTTAAAATATCATAGATATAAAAACAAAATTAATTAATTAAGCCTAATTGATTTTTTTTATTCATTCATGTGTTGACATCGATCATGAGCTTGAATGCAAAATTTGATGACAATGGGATGACTAAAATTGGTCGAAAAATCGATGGAAAAAAAAACACACTATATAAATACACATCCAAGAAAGATACACAGCTAGTTAATATAAAAGTTGTAAAAAAATACTTTAGATTGCAAAGAGTCTATTTGTGTCATCTTGTGGGTCATGTATGTGGGTCCACTGAGGCGATATTATTACTCATGTGTTGGTTCTTGAAGTCAATGAAGCGATGTAATTATGTATTTCCTTATTAATGTTGGCCTACTTTTCCAGTCATTCAGTAAACAGTAAAGACACATATTGATCTATTGATCTACACCAGTGGTCTTCAACCTTTTTTAACCCACCGCCCCCTTTTCGTATATTTTCTCTTTAAAAAATCTCCAGCGCCCCCCTAACAGAAAAATAAAAGTAAAAAAAAATAATAAAAAATTCAGAATAGAAATTGTACTAAAAGAACATGTATTGATTTATATTGGCATTGTAACTTACATGTTGTTAATTAATCTTAAATTATTAGTAAAAAATAAATAAAAAAATAGCTTACATGATATAAACACAGAAAGTTGAACTGATTGTCAATAACTTTTTTTTTTACATTAAAAAATATCAATATTAAGGAAAACCAAGAAGATAATATAAAAAAGAATGAATACATTAGCAGCAAGTATGCAAGTGAAACCCAAACTATAACAAAGACTGCAAAAAATCTACTAAATACTTATGAAAATTCACACAGCTATACTACGAAGTAGAAGGCGGAGAACACGCACTAACCATTTAATATTTCAATTGTATGAATACCCACCGATAGTGACAGAAAAAAAAAAAAAGAACAGACTACGTTGGGCAGGTCACCTTGAAAGAAAGCCAGATAACAGGGGAAAGAAAATTGTATACAGGCGAAAACCAAAAGGCAGGCGACCCAAAGCCAGACCCCGAAAGCGATGGATTGATGATGTGGAGGCAGATCTGCAACAGCTTGGGGTAAGGGCGTGGAGACGAAAGGCCCAGGAGAGATCTGAATGGAGAGATGTGTTGAAGCAGGTCAAAGCCCTCCATGGGCTGTAGCGCAACTAGTATGGATGGGTGGATATTAAATTATAGAACACTACTATTTTTTTTTACATTAAAATTGTACATTTAGTCTTATATTTAATAAAAAAAAAACAATTCATCACACATAACTAGGCTTGAACTAATGGGAACCTTGTGCCTCATGCAGTTTAACAATGTTAGAAATGTCAGGCTTTAAATTAGTCAAAGCAAGGCGTAGGTCTCCTCTAGTGGCTACATCAAGTCTATTTCTTTGTTTACTCATTATGTTTGTAACGGCACTAAATCCAGTTTCAGCCATATAAGTTGAAGGAAAAGCTAAAAATAGCAATTCCATTTTTGACCATAGTTTTGGGTATTTGACAGGAACAAATCGCTGCAGCCACATCTCTTCTGTGCCTCCTCTTTTGAAATTCATTTGACTGGTGATATCATTTGGTAACTCTACCATTTCTTCCTGCAAATCAACTTGAACATCGGTGACAGATGTTTTAAAAGGATTAATCATCCATGTTTCAATTTTTAAATTTATGACATCCTGGAAGCGAGTTGCCATTTCTTCCTTGAGCATTTTCAGGAGAGTAGCATAGACGTCAATGTCCTCAGGCAGTAATTCATTAGTCAACAAACCGAGTTCTGGGAGATTGTAAAATTCCTTTCTGGAAATATTGTGGTAAAAGAGATTCAATTTCTCAATAAAAGAGACAATAAACTGCTTTGTATCGAAGGGGTTAACTTCTTTCCTTGCAGCTGCAAGTTCATTTCATTCATTTTACGATAGATCCCTGCCATGTAAAATAAATCTTTTTTAACCATCTTCAAGTCACTGCAAACAGATAAATCTTCCTGTTGCTTGAAAAATTCCAAAATTGTATTGAAAAGTTCAGCAAAACGAGCAAGACAATTGTCTTTGGAAAGCCAGCGAACCTCAGTGTATAATAAGAGTTTAACGTGTTGCTCATTATTTGTTTCACACAGCTGTTGAAAGATGCGCTAAAATACACACTTCCTGCTGCAGTAAAAACAAAAATTAGCAATTGGTTTTATAAATCATAGATCTAGAAACAAGGAATTCCCGAACTCTAAAAATAAAATGATTATTTGTCTCTATATATACTTCGCCAGTGCCGCTTTGAAGAAAATGTGCTACGTTGAAAACTTTTTTTTTGTTTCAAAGTACCTCAGTTTTTTCTCTGCGCCACCGATTGCCCCTTATGTGTCCAGCGCCCCCTTACCGCCCTCTTTTGTGCCAATCGCCCCCGTACCGCCCCTTTGGCTCCCAGCGCCCCCCAAAATCTCGAAATCGCCCCCAAGGGGGCGATATCGCCCCCGTTGAAGAACACTGATCTACACGGTGTGTTTATAAATATACGCCAAGTAATTTACAATTTGTTTGTCACTAACCTGTATAGAAAGAAAATTATTAGTTGTGTCTTCTCTCTAAGGAATTTCTATTATTATTAGATGTCCCTTGACTTCTATCGTAGGGGTGTTGTGACAGTTTGACTAACCAAATCCCACTTTCCCGGTCAGCTGCTGATCTTAGCTGGCTATCAAGAGAGTGACCAGTCCATTCTTTTACATGGTCAAGCCAGCATTTCTTTGGACGACTATTTCTTCGTGCTCCATGAGCAGTGAGTGAGCAGTACCTTAAAGAATGAGTTTAGACAGAGAGTCATGTCTTACAATATGACCAAATTAGCTCAATTTTAGTCTCTTCACAGTATTGAGGAATTCTTCCTTTTTGCCAGCCAGAGTATTGACTTGTAACAGTACAAACTCCTTTGTCTTCATTTCCTGGTATCTGATACCCAACATTGTATCTATACCATTAGCTCTCAAAAGCTTGAATCCTTCTTTTGGCCTCAGCGTTTCACAACCATAGAGTACAGAGACCACTTGCGTAGAATAAAGCTATAATTTGACCTGGTAGCTGACAGTGGCGTAGCTTAGGTGGGGGGAGGATGGAGAAGAATTTGAAAATTCCTCCGGGTTTTTAGTAGTGTAGTGTAGTGTTTTTACATTAAACATTAAAAATTACGCCAATTGCAGGGGCCCCCAGAGAGATTAAGCCCACCCCCGGCCCCCAAATGATGAAGAATTCCTAGATATGCCCCTGGTAGCTGATGTTACTCTTATAGATTTTCCAGTTTGTTCATGGCAGCGATAGGCCAAGCTTAAGTGTATTTTTATCTCTTTTATTGATCCCCCCATCTTTTACTATGTTAGATGTTAAAATATTTCTTCTAATGACTGAGGTGTGACTGACCATTCAACTGTATGCAACATCTTTTACTATCTCCAAACAAACTAGTATTTTGCTCTTCTTCCCGCCAATTGTCCATGCCAACGGCTTTAGAATGGATACCCAAACTACGATCCGCGGGTCCTATCCGGCCCGTTACGCAGTTTTATCCCGCCACTCCAAACATTTGCCTAAAGCGCAGAATAAAGGTGATTCGCACCATAACGCGAGTGTTGGCCCACTGATAGAGACTTAAATGAGTAGACATTATTCCTTAGAATTGAAATTGATGGCTGCCTGGTCATGTGGTATGGGTCTCGTCTCGATAGTCCCTTGCTAGAGTTCTTCCCCTTTCCTCTGTCGTCCTGTGGTTTGGGGCTAGGGTGTATACATCTTCATTTCTGGAGGAACATCCAAACTTGAACAGCAGACGACCCGACGTTTTATTACGTATCTCTTCTATATCTTATATTTAACTCTCTCCTAATTGACGATACCATCGTTGATTTGACCTCATTGAATTAACTCTTTGACACCGTAATTATTTTCCACGTTTGGACGGAATTTATAGCTTTATATCCGGATAGAATCAACGATGGGAGCGTCGTTGCGAGGTCAAAGAGTTAAATTGATGTTTAATTTTATAAACTTTATCTTCTGTTATATAAAAGGAGCATGCATTTCCCTTTAATTCTATACCAAATAAAACAATTTCTGATAACAAACAACAAAGCTATTGTAGCTTAATCATAACAGAAACGTGGGAAAAAAATGAAGGAGAGAAAGAGTTAATAAGTAAATAAGAGAGCCAAATTTAAAAAAAAAACGCTATTTAAGACATAACATATATTATTTTACAAACTAATTAGAAGATAATAATAATAATTTTGATAATAAATGTTTCCTTTTTATACCACTGTCAACAAGCAAAATGTAAACTCAATACACCTTTGAGAATATAAGAAGCACATACATGAAAATTAAAACGGAACAATACTTGAAATAACCTAGATACTAAGAGAATTTTAATGGCGGTATAGGCTCCTGGGGGGGGGGTTGTCTTGCGCGTAAAGTGAGTTGCATACAACGTGAGACTCAACTAAATGGTTAACCCTTCAAATGCGTGTGGTAGTTTAGCCTCATAACACCAGAATTGTAATTCCATTTGATATGCACTCATTGTGAAACAGCTCAGCACTTTAAGGGTTAATACAGACAGTTGTGGTAGGGATATAAACTGCCGTATAAATCTTTTTTTTTTATTATTGTCTGCATGTCTTTCCGTAAACATTTCAAATTTAGAAAACACTTTTTGGAATATCATTAGCAGCTAATATTTAATTAATAATATTTTTTTATGGTTAGACTCCGTAAGTTTTCCTTATTCAGTAGAAATGATTACATTGCCAACAAAACATAAGACAAATACGGAAGTTCCCGGGTTACATACCAATTTACGTTTTCATAAGCAGCTAATATTTAAATATTTTTTTTAAAAATGGTTTATTGAGATTAAAATTTGCAAAAACTTATTAATAAAAATGTGCAGTCTTACGTAATATATAATTTATATAATCTGATTTTAAAAATGGTGCACATGTCTGCGTTTAATTATATAAAGAAACAAAAACGACTGGCTATCAGAAAAATAAAGACAGCAATGCATCTATGTCAAGAACAGCATTCCAATACAGTTTATAACATCGAAGGCACACACAAAAATATATAGAAAGCACACAAAAAACAAACAAACAAAATCCGGCCCCCCCTCCACTGGTGCCATACCAAGACAAAGTTATAAAGAAAGTAGTTTGGCCACATTGTATGAACGCCAGCCTTGCACATCAAAATGGAATGAAACAAAACTATGAGATCTTTTCAATTATTGGACATGTTAAACCTAAATGATATAGACTTATGTCCATTTACACCACAGCATACTTTTTTTTAATTCAATACAACATTGGTGCATAAACTATCTATATATATATTTCTAAAAAGACAAGTTCAAAAGTTTTGCCGAGTAAGCAACAACAAGTAATTGGGAAGATCCCATGGCGCAGCACGCGGTGTGAATGGAAATTGGTGCATCCCAATCCGCACTATTTTGTGAATGAAAGCGGTGTTTATATAATTCTCTTCTTCTCAATTTTTGTCATAATATTAAAAGTATTTCCAGATTATTGTGTCGTAAGACTATTGAAACTAGAAAAACAATACACAGATAGAGTATACTCTCAGGTTTCACTTAAGAAGTACTTTAATTAATATCACAAATTACGCACATTCGTTCATTAGACATGATTACGAAAAGTAACTCATCTCTCTATTCCTAGATCTAGATTCTAGATCTAAAACTCGAATTCAACTCTAGGACTATAGAACTTCTCTTCGCAGAGATAGTTTTATGCTTTAGCACATGAACATACTAATTATAGTCCATTTAATCAAATTAACATTCAAATTTGTTTTTCTAAAGCATTGTTACACGAGTACAACTCTATTCTTAATATCGCGTAAATTAAGGTCAATTAGCCATTTTCAACTCCATTCATAGTATTTTTTATTAATGAATTCACTTATAACAAGTAAATGGTAAGATCCCATGGCGCAGCATGGTGTGAATAGAAATGATGTATCCAAATCCGCACTATTTTCATTCACAAAATAGCATAGACATAAATAAATATAGACTGGAAAAAGGAATTAACTTCATGTATCTTGATTTAATAATTTATACACCTAAAAAATTAGCCCGGGTCCAATGAAAGTGCGGGACCCACTGCGGTCGCATATGTTGCAGTGCCCAAGGCCTGCCCTGGAAAATAGCGGCGTATGCTATGCCGCCGGTCGACTAGTGATATTTTAAAATAGAAGAGTCAAATATGGCGACAAAGTTTATGTAATTTCACATGAATTTATCATAGTTTTTTTTTATCATATATTTTCCTATTCGTATTTTCAACCTTTACTCAATCTGATATTTCTCTAGTTAAATAAATGTGGGACTATAGCTCACAATTTATGCCTGAATCCTAAAAATTCCAAAAAAAAAAATATTAGAGTAGAATCTACTTGGTACACTTAATTTCTCCACCTATTTCCGAAATTTTTTGTTTAGAGCTTTGCATTATAGTTCTCTAACAAAACAAAGTTACAAACATAGGATGAATAATGAGCTATAGATGTCAGGAGAATGCGATTCTTCAGTGAAAAATGCAAGAAAACGATTTTAGCGTGGGGGTTTCGCCCCGAACCCCACTAGAGAGGCTTATAGCGCTCCCCCGGACCCCCAAACTATCAAGAGAAAGTCTCAATATGACTTTTTTTTTCGACGAAGGTTGACATTTTTTGTTTATATATATGTG